>CM061229.1:137631205-138231205 GCA_030844895.1 Ambrosia x helenae | reverse complement strand
GAGAGGAGAGAGGAGATATAGACAAATACCTATATTACCCCTACCCTTTATAAAATAAAAAGGAAATGTACTTTAGTTAAATAAAATAATCAGAATTAATCTCAACCATTGATGCTTGTTGATCAATGGCCACAATTGGGTTTCTTGAGTTTCTCCAACTCAAGGGAGTTTCTAAATTATCCTTATCCTATATATATATATATATATATATATATATATATATATATATATAAAACCTTCCTTCAATCTTTTTAACCAATGTTAAAAATTTCAAATAATTGTATGTATTTTGTTAATTATTGAAATTTTCCAATTAAAAAAAATCATCCTTCAATTATATTTAATTGTTGAAGCTTGAAACAGAAGTATGCAATAAGACCTTACGGTGTGGAAGCCGGCATAGCCCCGATAAGACCCGGCAATATGTTGATGGGTCGGCGTACACCGCCCCCCTCTTCCGGCATCGACATGAGCGGTAACCACATGACTTTTGTGCCGGGCCAAATGTTATTATTTTTATTAGATTTTTTATTATTTTTAATAATTCTGGCTAATGAGGAGGTCCGTCATCATAGTGCACACCACCCCTTTGAAAGCCCATCATGAAGATGCCTCTCTCTCACCCCTATATGGCGCCTACGTGGAGGCCCATAATGAAAATGTCACCCCACCTTCACACCAATAGTCTAACAAAAGACAAACTTAACATACTTCTGAAATATTTTGTACTGTAACATTTATATATCTGGTTTCTTACATTTTATTGATATCAAAATTTATTGCTATTTTTTAGTTGAAAGGCAATAAATAACTATAATGTTTTCACCAAACTAAGTACACTGTTTTCAGAGCTACACTATATAAATTATAGATATTACTTTCGATCATGATAGCTACCATCATGTTATAGGTCCCATTGATATTCTATCAAAGGTAAAAGCTAGCTACAGTGCTTATTTTATGTTCTGTCAAAACCATAGTATTTTTAAGTGACGATACTTCAAAAGTTCAAAGAGTTTTAATTGCAATACTAATCAGGCCATGTGTAGGGTTGTGAAAATTTCAAATCCCTTATTTAGGCAGTTTTTAACAAGTGATATGAGGTCTCACCAGAGCCTTGTAAAGGCTTGAAATAAAAAAAAAGGTGTAGTGGTGTTGTGTGTTGTGAGTGTGAATACAAAGATATTAAAATTGAATTAAAAAAATAAAATAAAAAGGAAGTGACAGGTGGGGTGGCGACACTTGATTGGAGGAAGAGAGGGGGTTGATGGCGTGAAATATTTCACGCCAAGAGATTAGCGCCCATTTAGAGCATTTTTTGGCTCACCTCATTTTCTCCTTTCTCCTTCTCCTACCTCAAAGCTCCTTAATCCCAAAAGTTACAAATTGTGACTTATGACTTTCCCCCTTTTTTTTTCTCCTTTTCAAATAACAAAATCTTCAAAAAGCCCTTTTTCAAACAATTACCCAAAAACTTTTTTTTTTTTTTTTAACTTCTGACTTATTGAATAAGTCATAAGTTAAACAGAGGGGAAAAAATAGACAACCAAATACCCTCTTAACAGACTAGGGGGGGTGTAGGGGCTTGAAAGGGGCGCTAATTTGCCCTATTAGCGCCCAATATGTGCACCACTACGGGTGGTCTTATAAACATCATTTGAGTTATAAATATAAGTTTATTTTTTATAAGCTCTCCGATAAAACTTATGGGGGACGGGTAGGGTTGCAAACGAACTGAACTTTCAGCGAACAGTTCATGAACCGTTCGGCGGGAAGTTTGTTTGTGTTCGTTCATTTAATAAATGAACGAACACGAACAAAAAATTTCGTTCGTTTAGTTAAACGAACGAACATGAACAGAGGCCGTGTTCGTTCGTTTATGTTCGTGAACGTTCGGTAACGTGTTCGTTTATGTTCGATAGTTTAATGAAGTTTTTAATTTTATTTTGTATTCTTTAATTTTTATTTATTTTACTAAAATGAATAAATAATTTATGTGAAGTAAGTATATAAGACTTCAAGTTTAAATAAATGAAGACTTAAAGTTTAAGATGGTAGCTTATTTTTTGAGACACTACTTTATTATGTTTTACCAATATTATGTTATATACTAAGTATAAGTTTGTATAGTTAGGTTATATGTTGGGTGTTCTATTTAATTTCTTAATATATGTGAATTTGATCTTATTCGGACTTAGTATATATTCGTTTGTGTTTGTTTTGGTTCATGAACAATTCTTTGAGTTCATGAACACTTGTTTGTGTTCATTAACGTTCGTTTATGTCCGTGTGTGTTCATGAACAAAATTAACAAATTAACACAAACGAACACGAACACGCGTGTTATCTTAACAAACAAACACGAACAAGAAATCTCGTTCGGTAAGTGTTCATGAACTGTTCGTGAACACATAATTTCCTTAACAAACGAACATGAACAAGGCCTTGTTCGTGTTCGTTCGGTTCGTTTGCAGCCCTAGGGACGGGTGCTCATAATTTTTACTTTTCACTTTGCTGATTTACACAAATCATGCACTGTGACACCACTTCACTACAACACTTTTTGGAGGCAACACGTCACTGATTCACTTCATTGAAATCTTTATTTTTTATTTTTTTTAAGAAACATTAATTAAACATATTATTAAATTACTAAAATAAACTTACAATATTAAAAGTAAATAAAATAAAGAAATGCAAACACACATAAATTAAAATAAACTAAATAAAAAACTATTCGGCTTCCACTTCAAGGTACGGTAGATCAAGTGTGGCAAGATGTTCCACAAGATCATTTCGAAGTCGAAAATGCATATCAGAGTCTCTCAACTCCGCAAGAGCATTGTCGTTGAACACCGGTTGGATTGGGGGATCACGTATGTGGACCGATGATATCGCACACTCCTCGCTTTTAATGATCATGTTGTGCAATATCATGCACGTATAGACAATGACGCTACACCTATCAACGGTTGTCGGCCTCAATGGTCGGTGGGTAATTCCCATTCCCCTTTAATGCTCCGAACACTCGCTCAACGTCCTTCCTTGTCGCCTCTAACGCCCTAACGAATTTCTTTCCTTCGGATCGGCCAGACATCGAAACGCTTTCACAAACGTTGACCAGGTTGGGTAGATGCCATCGGTAAGATAATATCCACGTTTATATAAGTGGCATTTAAAGTAAATGGACATTGCGGCGCCGTTCCGTTTCGTTGGGTAAGAAAAACTAGGGATTGTTGAAGAACATTTATGTCGTTTAGTGAAACGGGGGACCAAAAAATCCATGCTAAAACCTCATATCTTTCAAAGCAACCGCTTCTAGCATGATCGTAAGGTATTGGTGATCGCCTCTCATATATTGGCCTCGTAATTCCCTAGGACATGCTCGCCTTACTAAATGAGTGCAATTAATGCTACCGATCATGTCGGGAAGGTGATGTCTTTCTTCATGTGCTTCGTACAAACATGCAATGTCGTGACTTGTTAGTCTTCGTCAAAACTCAACCCCGTATAATTTAATGATGGCATGGCAAAAAAAAACTGTAAACATTTGCACGACGTCCTCTCAGGCATACATAATTACTCATCGTATTCATCTGGAGGATTACCGTTGCGAGTTATTTCACTACAGAAGATACTTTTTGTATGGGCGTAAAACTCTTTCTAAACCGACCGTCCACGCCCTCTCTGAACCATTCGAAGTTTGATTCAATATCTGCTACAAATTTTAGAAATAGACGTCTCGACATGCGATACCTTAGTTTAAACTGTGCCTCTGTGTATTTTGGTACGTAAGAAAAATAATCATCTATTAACCGAATATTGCCTTCCTCGTGATCACGTGCCACATATATTTTTTTAGATGTTGATGTGTCTTCCTCTGCAGCTTGCTTGGCAAAGTCCATGAGAAACTCAATGCTACTATCGTTGAGTGGAAAATCAGGTGCACTTCAAGCGGGGGAATGAAAACTTGATCATCTTCGACGTTAATGTCACTCATTTTTTTAAAAGTATGGAGATAATTTATATTTTTTTGATAGTAAACCGTGACATTGTTTTGTGTGTGTGTGTGCATATATATATAGCCATTTGAAAAAATGGTCACAAAATATGACCGTTTGAAAAAAATTAAAAATGTCAAATTAATTTTAACGGTCAAAATGGAATTAAAAAACATATAAATTTGACCGTTGCATTTAATACACCGCTTTACCAGTCTGTTAACTAGAACCGGATTTTGATTCACGGGACCACTACCAGCATGGGTGGCGGTGATATTACCTAGCTGGTAGTGGGGGTAACCCGTGAGCAACAAGGATGAAGTCTTGGAAAAACCCACTAGAAAACCCTAAAATTTCAGACCCTAACACGCACGAGATAAATGTTGCAACATGAGTTCGACCAAGATGACACGCGAAGCTTTAGACTCCAATCGGACCCCTTGATTACCAACTCACCTCCCATAGAACATAGGCCTCTACAAAGTTTGAGCAATTCGCCCTTTTCACTTATTTAATGAAATTTAACACACATACCACAGTCGAATTGGTTTTTTATTTTTTCTAAAAGTAGAAAAAAGTAGAACAACATTAACAACTAACAAAAATATTGTAGAACAAAAGAAGAAAGTGTTTCTCTCTGTTACCAAGCATGTCAAGAAATGATAATTTTCAAATATTATAGATTAATGTTGTATTTTTCCCGGAAGTATTGAATAATAATGTTTTGTCACTGTTTGTATAATTCTTATAATAATGTTTTTATAGTTAGCTCGTGAAATTAAGTGTAGAGATGGATCGGATTTCACAGCTTCCTGAATCTATTGTTCATCACATACTCTCTTTTATTAATAATACTCATGCAAACCTTGTTCGAATGAGTGTACTCTCTAAGACCTGGTTTATAATAATGTTTTTGTAGTTACCTCGTGAAATTAAGTGTAGAGATGGATCGATATTTTATTAAATTAAAAAAATACTTCAAAACATCAAAAAACAACCCAAATTAAACCCCTGATCCAAAGTGCTTCACTTTAGCCATAGCGAGGCGCTATGGATAAAAAAATCAGCTTTTTCTACCACCTCGTTTGAATTAACCCGAAGCGTCTCGCTTTGGCCATAGCAAGGCGCTTCAGGAGGGTTGAAATAGAAGGTCGGGAGTGTGAATAGCTGGAGCCTACATTTTGACTCATGGGTAAGACAATCTAGTTCAGGTTTCGAGTATGGAAGATAGGAAAATGGTAGCATGGGGAGAGGGTCACAACTCATGGGTAATTCTTCTGACCCATTTACTTATGAACCAGTTAATTATTATTATGTTCGTTCCATTTCAAACGTGTTAAACAGGTAAAATAATAGGTTAAAACGACTTAGAAGGAAATAGGTATCAAAGTCTCGAAAGTGTATTCTTAATGCATAAAACCTACTATATCATTTTATTAAAAAACGTTATTATTATTTATTTATTTATTGGAAAAATACATAATGTTATAATCCTGTGTGGTTTGGTGCACTAACTATTGAGCGAAAGTGTTTTTGTCAACCTAAACCATATTTTGCACAGCCTTGTTTTTGTTTGGATGAAAAACGGCAGGTGGAAAAAAGCTATGATGGATTGCGTTAATTGATTTGCAGGTTAGCGGAGTTGCTTTTGATTCATACTTGTCACCTCCAACTTCAGAAGATGAATCGGAAAATGCAGTATATAGATTTGGTTCCGTTGGTCAGGTACTCTCTTAAATAATATAATTTCGAACCCTTAACGTACAAATCGCTTGATTTGAGTTTCGTTTATGTCAAACGGGTCAAATGAATAAATTTAACAAAAACATTGCCCAAGGTCTGTTATTAATGCATATAAGATTGATGATATAACCTCGTAATTTTTTTGGTTTAAAGATTTTAATTATGTAGTAATTTGTTTTGGTATGTAATGAGCGCTCAGGGCTTTATATAAAAATACAGGACAAAAGGAGGTTTGTGGGTTAACCCGACCCAACCCAATCGTACTAACTAATACACCTTTCAACACATAAAAAAGGACAAAAGGAAGTTTGTGGGTCAACCCGACCCAACCCAATCGTACTAACTAATACACCTTTCAACACATAAAAAAGGACAAAAGGAGGTTTGTGGGTCAACCCGACCCAGCCCAATCCGTACTAGCTAATACATGTTTCAACACATAAAAAAGGACCAAAGGAGGTTTGTGGGTCAACCCGACCCAGCCCAATCCGTACTAACTAATACGTGTTTCAACATTAAATTGTTTTGACCCCACCCACATGATTTATTCTTTGTAAAAGATAATAATATCAAGTTTATACATCTACAACATAAAAAGGCGCTCAACTCTAACCAATTTTATTTCTGTAGGATACACAACTGTTGCTTTGGGACCATGCAATGGATGAACTTGTAGTGCCGCTTCGGCATCCACCTGGTGCGTCCCCTACGTACAGTAGGGCCCAGTCATCTCACTGGGACAGTGTAGTCGCGTTGGGTACCCTCTAACCAGCCCTAACACAAAAGACATCCCTAAGCTCGCACCATTGGTGGCTCATCGTGTCCATTCTGAACCTCTGTCTGGTCTAATCTTCTCTCGCGACTCTATCCTTACGGCTAGCCGGGATGGACATGTAAAGATCTGGATGAGGCCCGAAAATTCAGAAGTTCAAATCAGCAGTTCTGACACCTTTACACCCGTGAAACCCGCCAACTCGATTTCCAGATAAACCGGTTCAAAGATTGGGACTTTCTACCCATCATATTGTTATCTTGTAACTTGTATTCCTATAGTTTCTTCTGTTTTGGGCTGATTTTGATAGTTTTTTCTAAGTGTAAGAATAATTGGTCATGGGATTTATATGGCACTTTGGAAATCATCAGTGTTTGGTGATGCACACAAAAATTGACATAACCCGAATTTGATACAATAAGGTTACTTTATGTTATTTATTTATGTCAATACTTTAAAATTTCAAATTTAAAATTAAACGCATAGCTTTGGTATTGGTGAGATATTCATATTATGGTTGTTTAAACATTACTTGTTTTTTTTTTTAAATTGACAATGAAATATGCATTGATTTTAAGTTATATAAAAACACATTGTTTTGAAAAGTAAATGTGTTAACAGGTCACAATCTAAAAGTGACAAATTGATTCATGCTAAACTTCAAAAATTAAATGTGCTAAAAGGGTCAACATAAACTTATATAGACTAAATTTAAACATGTGAATTTTAGGTTAGATTCGTATAACAATCACAAATTTTCAGAAATTATACCTATATTTCTTTCTCATTGAAAAAAGAATTTAACGTATCAATCACATCAAAGTATAACAATCACAAATCATCCTATCATATCATAAAAACCAATACAAGAACTAAAAACATTATTTCATAATCTAGGGTTTACCATATCATCCAATATTCAACCCTAAATATACATTATTGCTCAACTAGACTTAAAAACAACCAATCCTATCAAACCAATTAAAAAAACAAACATCCAAACCAACCCATCTAAAACCTCCCAATCTCCCCACCATGCTGAAACCCAAAACCACCATAAACCGCCCCGTCCACCATCCCACCCACCGTCTGACCACCACTCCCCCACATCTCAAACACACTCAACCCACCACCAACGCCGCCACCCAACACCACATGAGAGTTATTCATCATCATCAACTCATCAGCTCTAGTCAACACCTTCTTCTTCAACTCAGCCAACGACCACAAATACTCCTCCATCTCCTCCACCTCCATCCCATCAACCTCCGCCTCAAACCACGGCATTCCGCCACTACTCGACGAAGTAACCATCTCCCCACGTTTCTTCTCCGCCTCCAGTTCCCGTGTCACCTCCACATAATGCTCATTAAACTCTTTAGTTGGCAAAGCATAGCTCTTATTATTATTATTATTATTATTAATATTATTATTACCATCATTATTATTATTAACATAACGATCAAGAAGTGAGTCAACATTAGGATGACCAAATGCATAAACTCTACCACCAGGAGAATTAACAAGAATAGCGACTTGTGCTCCAGTCAATATACAAAGTTCTGAGGCTTTTTTAAATAAACCTGTACGTCGTTTAGAGAACGTGACTTGACGGCTATTGTTTTCTTCTATTTTCTTGATCTCTATCTTTTTGCGGCCTTTGGTTTTCTTCTTATTACTCATGCTAACGCCTGTAAGAATCATGATGGATGATAATGTAATGTTTGTAAAAAATATTGATGGTGTGATTTGTTATTATGAGAATATAGGTATTTATACAGTGGAAAGGGTTTTAATAATAATAATAACAAGATCAATTAGAAGATGTTTACCGTAAATAAGTTGGAGTAAATTTGTAAGTAGTTTTGGTAATGATTTTGTATTGATTGGACTATTGGGGGGAAATTCGGTGGGAAAATCAATGTTACCGTTTGATCAATTTATTTTTGTGTAATACCGTGTAATTTGGGAAAATTGACAAAATGAATTACTTATATGATTAGGTGTGTAGGAGCCTTATCATCTATGATGGTGCTCTACCTCAGCTGTCACGTCAGCGTGGAGTAAGAGCATCATCTCTCCCTTAAAAAAAAAAAAAAACCAAACACCAATCAAGAGGCCCGACACAAGAGTCGTGTGGTTACCGCTCATGCCTATGCCGGCATAGGGGCGGTGTTTGCCGAGGTGGCATCACCTTGCCGGCACCACACTGAGTGGTCTTAGTTTACAAGTAATTACATACGTGACTATATATTTTTATTATTTTTTTAAAGGGGGAATTAGAAGTTGTGAATGTAATGCGTTGTGATTATTGATGAATATTGTATAAGTTTAAAAGGTATTTACGTACGTGATTGGATATTTCGTTTAATAAAAACACTTGATTAATGTTGAGATAACAAAATTGCAATAAACAAGTGAGTGAATTATAAATAAGTTTTTGGAGTAAAATAAATTTATAAGTACAAGAGTAATGTGTGCGTGATATGATGGGAAATGCAACACACAGGCATAGACATTAGTTAAAAACGCGTAATCATGTTATGATGCATAATCATGTAATATGTTTAAATTTTATATATATGTATTATAATATAATATAGATTATATATTTTTTTAAATGTGTGGTCGGTACCACTATTCATTGCGTCAATCACCCCATTACAAGTACTAAACACTAGTCTATAAGCACAGTAAGGCCGTGCGGTTTGGAATAATGCCCCCAAGCCAACACATTTTGTGGCGTCTCCAACATCACCATAAGGCCTCATTAAGCCATTAATGGGGTCTAGAAGTAGAGAAAATGGGGGCCCACCATCACCTTCGTCGTCCAACACCACAACCACCGTGTCACCATCATCGACCACCACTCTTCGCCTTCGTCAACCACCGTCTAACCACCACTCCCAACCACCGTCCACCATTTTTACAACGGTGTCCACCAATCCAACCAATCTCTCTCTCTCCTCCCCCCCCCCCCCCCCCCCTCTCTCACTCTCCCTTTCCTTCTCCCCCCCCCCTCTCTCTCTCTCTCTCTCTCTCTCTCTCTCTCTCTCTCTCGATCGATCGATCGATCTAGATTTGTAAAGAAACATATCTTTTTTGTACGCGGTTTATGTTTGGGTGGGCACGGTTTTAACAAAACCATTGGCTGATTTAGAATTAAAATAATAGTATTTGTCTAATATTAATATTTGTAGGTGGATGTTTAAAAGGTAGAATACTAGTTTTTTTATATCGGGTAAAAAATCAGACCGTTATGGCGTTATCTCATCTCTCTTGTGTTAGAATAAAAGAATGATCGTAGGGTATTGGTGATCGCCTCTCATATATTGTCCTCGTAATTCCCTAGGACATGCTCGCCATACTAAATGAGTGCAATCAATGCTACCGATCATGTCGGGAAGGTGATGTCTTTCTTCGTGTGCTTCGTACAAACATGCAATGTCGTGACTTGTTGGTCTTCGTCAAAACTCAGCCCCGTATAACTTAATGATGACATTTTTTACCCGATATAAAAAAAACTATAAACATTTGCGTGACGTCCTCTCAGACATACATAAGTACTCATCGTATTCATCTAGAGGATTACCAGTTGCGAGTTGTTTCACTGCTAAAGAATTTTTGTATGGGAGTAAAACTCTTTCTAAACCGACCGTCCACGCCCTCTCTGAACCATTCGAAGTGTGATTCAATATCTGCTACAAATTTTTAGAAATAGACGTCTCGACATGCGATACCTTACTTTAAACTGAGCCTCTGTGTATCTTGGTACGTAAGCAAAATAATCATCTATTAACCGAATATTGCCTCCCTCACGATCACGTGCCACATCGTTTTTTAGATGTTAATGTGTCTTCCTCTGCAGCTTGCTTGGCAAGTTCCATGAGAAACTCAACGCTACTATCGGTTGAGTGGAAAATCGGGTGCACTTCAAGCAGGGGAATGAAAACTTGATCATCTTCGATGTTAATGTCACTCATTTTTTTAAAAGTATGGAGATAATTTATATTTTTTGATAGTAAACCGTGGCATTTTTTTTGTATGTATATATAGCCATTTGAAAAAAATGGTCACAAAATATGACCGTTTGAAAAAAATTAAAAAGGTCAAATTAATTTTAACGGTCAAAAACGGAATTAAAAAACATATAAATTCGATCGTTGCATTTAATACACCAATTTACCTTAACTAAAACCGGATTTTGATTCACGGGACCACTACCAACATGAATGGCGGCGATATTATCATACTGGTAGTGGGGTACCTGTAAGCATCTCTGGCACCCAGTCCCCCACTTATAAACGTACAACTGTTAGCATTGTGTTTGTCCATGGAAAGGCAACATAAAAGGAGTTGCTGTTTCATTAAATAGTAAATGAGTTGTTCGCCTATTATTCTGCTATAAATAAGGTTCATTTCACTTTAAGCAACGGACAAGAATTACAAGTGAGCGGTGGGTAAACGGGCAACAAGGTGTGCCATAACCCCTTTTTGAATGGTAAAGTCAACTCTATTAAATATGAAGCTTGTGTCTTTGGACGCAGGAGAGTTACTCTGCTCCACCTTTTGCACTCGATCTAAAAACCGGATTGCTTCGGGAGCAAGACCCCCAAATGTGTCAAAAACGAATGGCACAAAGTCGTGTTGGTTTTCCAAACAATCAGCTTCATGTTTGTTAACTTTCTTGGATTCAGCTTTTAAGACTGTCTGCCCTGCCACAAACCCCGAATCCCAAAGTCCCACCAAAGGAGACACCCCTGTGAAATCAACGCATGCGTGTTTGCCCTGCGGTCACCCGAACACAAGGACATCTGCTGGCCTTAGGGTGGACCGCCCCTCAAGTGGATCCATCAAAAAGTTAACCGGGGCTTCTTTCCTAGCTGAAATCCCTGCTTTTCATAAGACGTCCCATAAGATATCCCTGACCAGGTCATGTCTGTATTTAAATCCTGGCAACTCCTTACAGTGAAAGGCATGCTCCCCAAATTTATCTAAACATGCATTTTTACAAACTGGACACGACTCATCAACTGGGAACATGGGAATCATAAGTCTATACTTAAGGATATCCCGATATTCAACAGCCGACATGTGTTGCCCAAGCCCATCGATGGGAAGGACAGTCAAGAAATTTTGAGCGTGCGCTACTTTAAGGCATTCAAACACAACTTTCTGGCGCGGGGACGTGGCAAACTTTTCTCCGGTGGTTTGAAGGGTTTTACTGGTAAAAACACTCGCCAAAATCTTTTGAGGTTTTTTGGGGGCGGTGTCCTTATCCATAAACCCGCCCAAATCAAAGTCCAGGAGAGAGCTGCTAATGTTGTCCAAGGCAAGCTCATAATCCAAGTCCATCCCCACTAACCCGCTATTCCATGTGATACCATATGATCTCAGTAAAAATAATATGCTATAGACATATCTATATCAAATATTTAAGTGTCACTGTATATTTACAACTCAAAGACCAAGAGAACTTGTGTTAAAGGCAATGTATTTCGAACCGGATCAGACGTCGATTCGGACACCCAGACGATATCCGGTGGGTCAACGAACCAATTAAAAAGTCAACAAAATTCACGAAAGTTCTATCAAAATCCGGTTCAAGCAGGCCAATTTCCGGTTCAACCGGCCGGTTCACCAAAACAACGTGGATCGAACCATGCGGACATGAGCAATGCAGGAGTCCGTAGCAAGCTCGTACATCACCGCCACAAAGGCGACTTTGGGCCTCCGCAATCACGCATTTCGGGTGCTTAAATAGGTGAATAGTCTTGTCATAGATAATGTCCAATTTTTTGTTTCTTTGATATTTTTGACAATCTAGCAATCTAAGTGAAGAGGTATAAGCAATTATACTGCGGCCTGCCTATTAAGACACTAGGCCGCAGCCAGGCAGTCTGACCGAAGGATAGTACAAGCCTCACCCGAAAGTCAAAGGACTACGAATGATAGTACGAAGGGGGGTCCGAAGCATAGTACAACTAGGCTGACTAGTATAAATACCCCCTCTAAAGTACAATTGACACACGAATGCATAGACTCCGAATCTCACTTTCTCTCTCTACTTTCTCTCACTAAACAAATACTTATCCTCACGCCGGAGGGTGGTTACAGAGAGGCCCTCCCTCCTCCTCTGTAACGAGCCTAACGGTCTTTCACCTTGTGCAGGTTTAAGCTTAGGTTCGGAGCATTCAGATCCATCTCAAGTCGTGCCTGTTTTAACTGTGATTGCAGGTTCGTCCACTTTTTGGATCTTCAATTGGCGCCATCCGTTTGTACAACCGTTTTCTATACCCTTAAAAGGTAAAGATCGCGACGGTTTTTCCCATGGCGGCTTCATCCGAAGGTTTTGTTATCGAAGATGTCACAAACACTAAACAGGGCGACGGAGCAACTACTGTTGCGGCCTCTGTTGTCCTAACCCCGTCTGCAGGGCTCACCAACATCTCTCGAACAAGTCAAGATACCGCACCAGAGTTTGACGCAGACTTTCTGCTCAAGAATCGTGATTTCTTGCTGCAACTTAAAGCACAACAAGAAAAAGAAGCAAAACTTAAGAGCGTGCAGGTAAACCTATTCTCCACCGATGGAGTTCAAGCATCACCCGGTCATGGTACGGGCCCTGTTGCACAAGTCACTTACTCCACCGTGGTTACTACTCCCGACATAGGGACCCCGCAAGGGAGCTGCTTCCCATCGGGACACCACGCAGTCACACAGCCTGTCACCACAGTAGCAAAACAACGACCAGCCGTCACTACCGCGGAAGATGACCTTACTACTCCCTATCGCCCAGCCTATATGGCTGCATACTCCAAGTTTGCCCCCCGTATCGACAGCGCTCCTCTACCGGCAAAACTGAAAATGCCTACAACGATCAAAAGATATGATGGAACAACGGATCCGGATGATCACATCCATGATTTTGGAGGAGCCACAGAAATCGAACTATGGCCCATGCCTGCATGGTGTCACATGTTCGCTCAAACCCTTACAGGGGCAGCTCGGGTGTGGTTCGACGGTTTGGCACCAGGTGAAAATGTGGAATAGCGAATTGGACTGAGCTCCGCCGTGCTTTCCTACAAAATTTTTCTCAACAACGGAGATGTTCGAAGGACATCACCGAAATTCACAACATCCGTAGGAAAGATGGGGAGTCACTAGAAAGATTTATTGACAGGTTCAACAAGGAGAGCATGCAAATAAGTGGAGCTCTCGATCAGCTGCGGATCTCCGGCTTTTGCCACGGAGTCCGAAACAATCAGCTCGTAGAAAAGTTACATGAAGATCTTCCGAAAACCATGGAAGTATTAATGGAGCGAGCACGAGCCTTTGCTCGAGGAAAGAGTGCTTGTAGCCAAACATACGACAATGAGTATCGCTCTTCATCAAGAAGTAGTTCATGGAAGAAAGGATCAGGAGCTCCAAGCTCAGATCGAAGTAATTCCTGGGGTAAAAACAGGTCACAGCCTTACTCAAGAAATGACAAGAGTTCTACTGGCCGAAACTCTTCTTCACACCGGGGGTCAACTTACTCCGATCTGCTAAAATCTCCTAGTGAGATACTCAGCACGGAGAATGTAGATTTCCCCAAGCCCCCAAGACAGAAGCCCACATCCGACAAGAACACCAAAAAATACTGTGATTACCACCGAGCTAGAGGACATGATACTGATGATTGCTGGTCGCTGAAGCAAGAAATTGAAAAAGCTCTTAAGGCAGGTAAGCTGTCCCATTTAGTAAAGGAGATCAAAGAAGGCAAAACCGGCACCACAAACATTCCAAATCCAAATGATCAAGCTGGGATACACATGATCCGAACCATCAAGCAGCAAGGGGTGAAAAGAAGTAATGATCATGTCACGGAATGGATGGCCCAGCCCATCACTTTCCCCTCCATTTCACCAGAAGATTACAAAGACGGCCCTATAGTTGTGTCGGGGATCGTGGCTGGACATAAAACTCACCGGATCTATGTGGATGGAGGAAGCGCCATCGAAATCATGTACCTCCAATGTTTCCAGTTACTAGCGGAAGCATCCCAACAAAAGCTGATCCCGGTGTCCATGCCATTAATCAGTTTTTCAGGAGAAATCGTACAGCCCATAGGACAACTGTCCTTACCGGTAACGTTCAGCTCAGGGAATTGCCAACGAACGGTGATCCTAACTTTTCTGGTAGTGGGCTCCAGGTCCATGCACAATATCATCCTGGGAAGACCAGGGATGAAAGCCTTTGGAATGGTAGCATCTACCATCCACGGTGCACTCAAGTTCCCAACCGAAGAAGGTATTGCCACACTGGAATCCGAAGTCGGGCTCTCCGTTTCGGAGATCCGACAATCGTTAGATACGAGCAATGACGAAGATCACCCAGGAAGCTCTGGCACTGCTGTAACCGAGAAATGGTCAATACACCCACGCTTCCCAGAACAAAAAATCTCCATTGGCGCGCAGCTCCCAACCGCAGCTCGAGAGGCACTCTGGAAGTTGCTCTCAAACTCCTTAGACGTCTTCGCCTAGGAAAATTCAGACATGACAGGGGTCCCAAGATCATTAGCAGAGCATAAGTTGAACACTTATCCCGGCATAAAACCGGTGGCTCAGAAGAAGAGAAGTATGGCCCCTGACCGTGTTAAAGCTATAGCAGAAGACGTCAAAAACCTGTTGAGCGCCGATATAATCCGGGAGGTACGATACCAAACATGGGTAGCCAATCCCGTACTGGTCAAGAAACATGACGGAGCTTGGAGAATGTGTGTGGATTTTAAGGATCTCAATAATGCTTGTCCGAAGGATTGTTATCCTTTGCCAGAGATCGATGTGAAAGTTGATGTCGTGGCCGGATTCCGATTAAAGTGCTTCCTTGATGCCTATAAAGGGTATCATCAAATTCAAATGGCCGAAGCCGATGAAGACAAAACGGCCTTCGTCACAAATAGCGGCCTGTACTGCTACAAAAAGATGCCGTTCGGTCTAAAAAATACCGGTGCCACATACCAAAGGCTGATGGACGCAGCCTTCAAGAACCAAATTGGAAGAAATTTGGAAGTTTATGTGGATGACGTAGTCATTAAAAGTGGCACGGAAGAAACCATGATAAAAGACATTGCCGAAACTTTTGCTAAGCTTCGAGAAATAAACATGAAACTAAATCCCAAGAAATGTTCTTTCGGCCTAGAAGAGGGGAAGTTCCTGGGGGTACTAATGGCCCGGGATGGAATAAAAGCCAATCCAGAAAAAGTTGAGGCAGTGCTAAAAATGCAGCCCCCTCAAAATCTTAAAGAAATGCAGTCTTTGAATGGGCGGCTAGTGGCCCTGCACCGATTCCTCTCTAAAGCCGCAGAAAAAACCCTGCCATTCATGAATGTTCTAAAGAAGAGTTTAGGAAAGGAACAGTTTCAATGGACAACCGAAGCTGGCGTCGCCTTCGATGAATTAAAGAAATGCTTGGTCAACCTACCGACCTTAACAGCTCCAGAACCCGGTGAAACACTCACGGTGTATCTCTCGGCCTCGGAGGGAGCTATTAGCTCCGTCCTCATTGTCACCAGGGCCACTGTTCAGCACCCGATATACTATATCAGTCGAGCTCTCCGAGAATATGAGGTCCGATATCCGATCCTAGAAAAGTTGGCTCTCGCCCTGGTTCATACCTCCAGAAGGCTCCGTAGATATTTCCAAGCATTCAACATTGAGGTACAATCTGAACAGCCGATCCTTCGGGTACTTCGAAAGCCAGAGGCTTCCGGGCGAATGGCTAAATGGGCCATTGAGCTCGGTGCTTTTGATATCACGTACAAAACTAGAGGCCCAGTAAAGGGTCAAGCTGTGGCTGATTTCTTGGTAGAAATTCCCCAATCCGCAGAAACCGAGCCCCAGCATGCTCCAACAAGTACTTGGTCCCTCTATACTGATGGGGCTTCGGGTTCGGAAGGATCGGGCGCTGGAATGGTCTTGCAAGAAGCTGAGGGAAAAGAATTGCTTTATGCCATCCGGTTAGATTTCAAAAGCTCCAACAATGAGGCCAAGTATGAGGCACTCATAGCAGGACTTCGACTGGCTATAAAGGTCGGAGCCAAGAAGGTACTCATAATACTATAAAAACTCCCTGCTATAGGCAAAGTTCGTCCAAAAACCTTTAACATGCTGTAAACATTGCAGGTTATCTCCCATGTCGATTCTTTATTGGTAGCTAATCAAATATCTGGGGAATATGAGGCTAAAGAAGCCAACATGATTCTATACTTAGCTGAGGTACGGGTATTACCCAAAACCATCAGATCAAAGATATTAGCACCAACAAAAACGACTAATCCTTGCTTCAAATGCAGGCTAAAAAATTGATGAAGCAATTCGAAGCCTGTCAAGTGATCCATATACCGGGAAGCAAGAATAAGAAGGCCGATGCTCTGAGTAAATTGGCCGCATCCACTGATGACATCACCCAGCAAGAAGTACACATGGAAGCCCTACAAGGCCCATCCATTCAAGCAACCGCGGTACTGTCAGTCGATACAGCATTGGATACTTGGATGACTCCTATAGTCCAATACCTTGTGCACGATGTCGTACCGGAGGACAAGGCAAAGGCCCGGAAGTTGAAAGTAAAAGCCCTCCAATACCAAGTCATTGACGGTCAGTTATATCGAAAAACATTCTTGGGACCACTCTTGAAGTGTGTTGACTTGGACGAAGCTTCATATATCGTCCAAGAAATTCACCGTGGCATATGCGGTATTCATGCAGGTCCCAGAATGGTGGTAGCCAAGATAATGAATGCAGGATATTTCTGGCCGGGCATGCACAACAGCGCCGTTACCGAACTGCAGAAATGTGAAGAATGTCAGCGACATGCACCTGTCAGCCTCCGAGCTAAAAATAACCTCATCCCCGTGACTGCGGCATGGCCATTCCAACAGTGGGGAATTGACATCGTCGGGCCATTTCCTAAGTCCACAGGGGGCATGAAGTTCTTGTTAGTGGCCGTGGATTACTTCACGAAATGGGTTGAAGCCCGTCCACTATCGAAAATATCCGGAAAAGAGGTGAAAAAGTTTGTATGGGAGCAGATAGTATGTCGTTTCGGCCTTCCTCAGACAATCATCAGTGATAATGGGACGCAGTTCGCAAACAACCCCTTCAAGAAATGGTGCCAAGACCTGCACATCCAACAGTCGTTTGCCTCGGTGGCACATCCGCAGGCAAACGGGCAGGTCGAGAGAATCAACAGAAGCTTGGTGGAAGGAATAAAGAAACGGTTGGGGCGAAAGAGGAGCGGCTGGGTAGACGAGCTCCCCAATGTCTTATGGACTCATCGTACTCATACAAAGACAAGTACCGGGGAAACACCCTTCAGTTTAACCTACGGGACTGAGGCCGTAATCCCCGTGGAAATTGGCTCCCCATCCCTACGGGTCCAACATATCAACAACAATGACCAGGAGCTACGGATGAACCTGGATTTGCTTGATGAAAAGCGAGAAGCCGCGGCCATTAAAGAGGCGCGGTATAAACAAGAGTTGGAAAAATTTTACAACTCCAGGGTGAAAGAGGTCCGGTTCAAGCCAGGGGAATATGTGTTTCGTTGCAACGAAGCCAGTGGGGTTGAAAAAGGAAAGATGGCCGCTTCTTGGGAAGGGCCATACATAATCAAGACCGCTGGAGGAAAAGGCGCCTACACCCTCCAAACCCTAGAGGGGAAAGATGTACCCCGCACCTGGAACGGTGTTCACCTTAAAAAATGCTATATGTAAGCAAGACCAGCTAATTTTTTCTAAGTTTCTTGATTGTAATGTGAGATGTGCCATTCCTCACCATTTCCATTTCCTTGTTATTATTCGGGATGTGACATACCCCGACAAAACATTAATAAAAAAGCTGGTCCATACTTTGAAAAGTTTCTGAGGTGCTAATATAAGCCGCAACTTAATAATGAGCTCGACATAACAAAAGCCACGTGGTATGAAAAGTGTCAAACAGGAGTAGCAAAAAGAAACGGATCAAAGTGGATAAGTTTTGATCCGGATCTCAACTAACCTAAACAAAGCACCTAGCTAAAACTTAAACACAAACATAAAAGCAATGACTCATAAGGGGACAACTTAAAACACCAGCACGCGGCATGGATAACAGCCGCGTCTTGGTCAAGAAAACCCCACAAACCATGGTTATTTAACACATGTGCTAAAATCCGCGGATAAAATAAGGACGTGGCTAGATATGTGGACGCACAAAAGATCAAGCCACGGTCCAACGAATCGGGCCCTTTAAGGCCAGATACATTTTTGTCACCTGAAAAATAAACATCATAAATACATAACCCGGACTCATTATAAGATCCGGAAGAAACTTGCATTTAAAGAAATTCGAACCCAACAAGGAGTTTCGAACCAGGTGGAACTTGTTCAAAATATTACAAAACATTCCGGACCTCATAAAGGCCCGGATCAAATAAATTGTTCAACAAAATTAAACGGAAGACTCGAGCTTCAGCTCATCAAAGGCCTCGGACAGGGACTCGGGGGGACCGGTGACCTGATCAACCAACTTGGCAACCTTGGGGAAGACGAGGGAATCATAAGCATGAGCAGCGGCAGCAAGCTCCTCCTGGGCGTTTTGCTTTATCAACGGTATCTTCTCCAAAGGAATGCCCTTCGCCACAGCCGCATAGCCGGCCCTCACGCCCACGTTAAAACCTAAGGCATTCATGGCATTGTTGACATCACTAACAGCCTTCTTCATAATTGGGCCCTTGTGAACGTGGTCCGCTATAAGCTGAGCCCCGGTGGTCAGAAAGAAGGTCTTCAGCCTGAACAGCTCGTCGACGTTCTCGACCAGCTCTTTCTTCTCCTCTTTCCATGCTTCCTCGTCCCCTGCCATCTTTTTCTCAGCCGCAGCCAACACCTGTCTGGCTAGCTTCTCTCCCTCCACAGCCTCGTCCCGTTCTACAAAATGACAACCAAATCGAAGTTAAGTTAAAAATCAAAAAGAAGTTGAACAATAAAAAACGTACTAGCAATTAAAGCATCGGTACCTTTCCGTAGGTTGGCCATTGTGACGTCCATCTGCTTCAGAAGATCATTGGTCTTCTTGGAATCAGCAGCAGCAGCGGCTTCAGACTCTTGAAGTTGTTTCTTTAAAAGATCAACTTCTTGAAGGGCCTTGTCCCTGGCCTCCGCAGCCAAAGCCACGGCAAACTGAGTAGAAGAAGCCTGATTCTGAGCATCCCTCAGGTTCTTCTTTAACTCGGCCATGGCCGGACCATGATTACAGGAAGCCCCCTTTCTCCGCAGCCGATCCCTGTCCACTTCGGCATCCGTCCAACGACGGTATGCCTCAGTCACCAAGAAGTTGGATTGGGCTTGGCTAATCAACAATGCCTCACAAAGAGCAGGCGAATCTAAGTTATGGTAATACTCCCGATCAGCAGGGGTATCGAGGTTGAACAACATCATACGAGCAGACAGCCCGTCAATCACCCGATCTCCGTTCTTTATGTCCCATTCCGGGACAAACTTTTCATCGGCAATACCACCACCACCAGAACCCTCCCCTGCCACCGCTGCAAAATTATAAAGGGAAAAAGCTTCAGTCTCGCACCACGATGGGGGGAAAGTATCATCCTTATCCCCCACATCGGTTTGAGAAAGAAGGAGAGATTGCCTAAACTCACCAGTAGAAGTATCGTCAGGCCGCACCACCTTCTCCTTCAACGGGCTAAGTATCCCGGCAGACCCATCCAAACCCTCCTCATCACTAAGCCCCCCGCCCTGAGGATCATCCACCATTAGTATTGGAGCCGAGTCTCTGGGAGATTTACCCCCAAACAAATGATATTCAAGGTTATGGAGAAGGTTAGAATATACCTCAGTAGTATCTTCAACAAACCGTAGCTTCTTCTTCGGTTTTGAGCTAGCGGTGGTGCCCTTCAAAGCCTTCCTCTTGCCTGCGCCCCGAGAGATCGAGGTATCGGTAAGAGCTCGGCCCTCCTTATCACCAGAAACCTCCTTGGAGGCACGAGAGGGATCGGAGGATTGATGACCCGTACTGGCAGAAGGGTCCGGTTGTTGAACACTTGTAATAGGTGGGTCGGGAGGGACTTCAGAAGACAAAGCTGCGCCCTCGGTAGACAGAGCTACCCCAACAGTTTCGGTCACGACCCCCGTGGTCTGACCATCCCCACCAGTGCCACTTGCACCAACACCTGTACCCGCCACTGGCCGAATGGCCTGGTGCGTCCTCTCCATCTGAGCAACCAACGGTTCAGTATTACCCAAGTCTTCGCTGGTATACTCCAAAGCTGCGTCATCGAAGGTAGTCAATTTCAGACAATCCATCAGCGACATCTCTGTATAAACAAAAACAAGGGAGTTAGAAAAAGCTAACAGAAACACGAAAAAATAGCAAATGAAGCTGCGGCTCTCCACTCACCCTCTCCGTTATAACGCACTAACGGCCACCTATCATCCAAACTCCAGTTCATGCTAACCCCTCCGAGACAGAGAACATGCTCCGGATACTTCTGGATATTGCTCTTGTTCTCCACCAGGTCCAAATACAACTTACGATTATATTTAAACTTCTTGGGCAAGTCCCATTCAGACGCTTCAAAACTATCACGCCACACCATATCCGGAGGTAAGCATCGATCGTCCAAGAAGAAGAACTGGTTCTTCCAATTCTTTAAACTAGTTGTCTGATAATCATGACAACTCTCCAACGACCGCCGTTTCTCAAACGTATACCAGCTGCCGGCCTTGCTAAGCTTATAGAAGCACCGGAAAACACTCAGATCCGCACCCTTCTCCAAAGCACGGCAAGAAAGCTCGAAGTGATTTATTCGGCTGAGACCGAAAGGATTCACTTGAGAAATATGCACGCCGTGAAACTTCAACACCTTCATCAAAAATTTGGTAAAGGGGATGCGGTAGTTGGCAAAATCACACACTCGGGTGTAAAAGCCAAACTTGCCAACGGGAAAGGGGTGTATCACCTCCCTCGGCCCCGGTAATACCGGGTTCAACTCACGAGGGATCGAGTAAGTATCAAGGAACCGGGCAAGCTTATCCGCGGACAGATTTGAAAAACTCACATTCATATCGTCCTTCACCATCTCCAGGACCCAAGGACAAAATAATAAAACAGGAAATATGAAGAAGGATGAAGACAACGCACCTTAAGCAGGCTAGTGAAGCTCGAACGGATGATAAGGACGCCGAAAGGGGTAAGAAAGATCAGAGAGCAAAAGTAAGAGGAAACAGTAAAAAGTAAAGAAGAAAAAGGTTAAGAGGTTTATATAGGAGGAGGGGGCGACGGTTGGATGGTTAGGGTTGGGGACAGCTGGTTCAGATGAGCGGCCCAGATTGCCCCGAAAAACGAACCGCCATCACATCAACCATACAATCGCATGGCTATAACAACATCCACGTGTCAGGGGAATACGACAAAGCTCCTGGACAGCTGGCCCTGACACGTGTCAACCACCCTCACCAATCCCCTATAGATGCCGTAACAAGCCTAAGAGACCGCGATATGATTAAGTCCAACAAGTTACCTAACAGTAACTTGAGGACTTGGGAAGACATGAAGAGGTATAAGCAATTATACCGCGGCTTGACCACCTGTGATTCGGTCACATCTAAGTCCAACAAGCTACTTACAAGTAACTTGAGGACTTGGGAAGACATGAAGAGGTATAAGCAATTATACCGCGGCTTGACCACCTGTGATTCGGTCAGATCTAAGTCCAACAAGTTACAAGTAACTTGAGGACTTGGGAAGACATGAAGAGGTATAAGCAATTATACCGCGGCCTGCCTATTAAGACACTAGGCCGCAGCCAGGCAGTCTGACCGAAGGAAAGTACAAGCCTCACCCGAAAGTCAAAGGACTCCGAATGATAGTACGAAGGGGGGTCCGAAGCATAGTACAACTAGGCTGACTAGTATAAATACCCCCTCTAAAGTACAATTGACACACGAATGCATAGACTCCGAATCTCACTTTCTCTCTCTACTTTCTCTCACTAAACAAATACTTATCCTCACGCCGGAGGGTGGTTACAGAGAGGCCCTCCCTCCTCCTCTGTAACGAGCCTAACGGTCTTTCACCTTGTGCAGGTTTAAGCTTAGGTTCGGAGCATTCAGATCCATCTCAAGTCGTGCCTGTTTTAACTGTGATTGCAGGTTCGTCCACTTTTTGAATCTTCACTAAGAATACAAGATAAATAAGGCCATAAGAACAAAAAAATGAATTCGACTGTCTAGTATAAAGCAAGACTAAACAAATAAGTTGATTGAAATAATGAATATAAGAAATTAAGAAACATAAGAGCTCATTCGATGAAGCATATCCGATCAGCTACTCGGTACGTCCTGCAATATTTCTATAATTACAAAATGAATAATAAAGGAAACATAACAGCTCTTTATGTTTATAATTTATCATCAGAAATTCCCATTTTAATGATGGCATTTCTAAAAACTATACATGAATAATGCATGCTAGTGAAAAAGGGTCGACCCATTCAAGGGCGAAGCTTGAGTATAGCCGGGGATGCTCCGGCTAGCTCCCATCGTTTTTACGCTTTTCGTAAGAAAAATTTTATACACGTCGAGTCCAGCCCCTCCATTTTAAGGGTTTTAAAGGTTTCGTGACTCGGCTCCCCCCAAAAAAAAAAAAATTCAACTCAGCCACTAGACCCATCGGAGGTGAGGTTTGTGGCCCTCCCTCCCTTAACTCATTATGCAAATTACTTGTAATAACCGGACATGATGCATGACAAATAAGAATATAGAGTAAATTACATGACCGTCCTTGTGGTTTGGCTCCAAATTATGAATTTTGTCCCTAAGGTTTTAATACAGTCTAATTTGCTTTCATCCGTAGTTTTATAAACCTTAAGAACAAAATCCGTACGAACCAAAGGTACCATCCGTGTAATGTACTCAAGAATATTGTAGTAATGTTTTTCTATAGGTAACGTGTTTCTCTCAAGATTCAAACCTTTAACCTCCAAAGGCTTTGTCATTGAACCCAACCCTATTCACTCAAGAATATAATGTGATACACGTAAATACCTTATGTGAGATCATTGTGAAGGAAACACTTGGAGAACCATCTAGAAAATAGTTATTGATTTTTGTAGACAGTTTAGGAGGTTGGTCAGGTTGGGTCGTTGCCATTATTTTGTCTACTGCAGGGTAAATCTTTAAACTCTTCAAATTAGCGAAAGGAGAAGGCGGAGTGGAGATTAGATTTCCAATGGAAGAAGAAAGAAACTGTAACAAGATTATGATAACATCAACAACTAATTGATGTTAAATTAGATATATAACAAGAAAAATGCAAAATACAAATTAAATAATAAATATATACCTCAACCATGTTGGGTTAATTTTTTATTTATTTTTTTTTTTTTTTTAATAATAAAATATGAATTTTTTTTTTCTTTATAAATTGAGAATAGAATTTTACATAATGACTGGTAGACGGGCAACAAGCTGCGCCGCCACCCCTTTTTGAATAGCAAAACTAAACCTACTGAAGACAAATCCTTGCCTCTGGGGGGTCGAACAATTGCTATGAACGACCCGTTGAACTCTGGCAAGGAACCGGACGGCTTCCGGTGCCAACGCCCCAAAAGTATCAAAGGCTAATGGGACAAAAACATGTTGATTATCCTCACAAGCTTTGGCATGCTTCTCAATCTTCTTGGACTCGGCTTTCCGCATCGCCTGCCCGGTCACAAACCCAGTATCTCGAAAACCGACTAGCGGGGATACCCCTGTAAGGTCCACACAAGCGTGTTTCCCGCCCACCCATCCAAACACAAGCACATCTGCTGGGCGGAGAGTAGATCTCCCCTCTGTCGGGTCCGTTAGGAAATTAACTGGTGCCTCCTTTTTCGCTGATATCCCTGCCCGCCTAAGTATATCCCACAAGGCATCCCGAACAAAGTCATGGCGATACTTAAAACCTGGCAAGTCTTTGCAATGGACCGCGTGTTCCCCATATTGGTCCAAACAAGCCTTCCGACAAACTGGGCAAGTTTCATCGTCTGGGAACATAGGAATCATTAGGCGGTATTTAAGAATCGCCCTATATTCAACTGCTGACATCCGTTGCCCCAACCCTTCAATAGGAATGACAGTCAGGAAATCCTGGGCATGGGGTCCTTGCAAGCATTCCACCACTGCTTTCTGTCGAGGAGACAAACCAAAATCATTCCCCATGTTCTGTGCAATTTTACTAAAAAGGGCATTCGCCAAAGTTTTCTGGGTCTTTGGTGGGTCGGTGTCCTTATTAGTGAAACCGCCAAGATCAAAATCTGGGAGCGACTCGCGCAGATATTCCAAAGCTTGTACGTAATCTGGGTCAAGATCCATGACCCCACTGTCCCGCAGGATGTGGTCCTGCAACTTCCAAGATTGGGCTCTAGAAGCCACAAAAGCATATACGGCAACATCTCGAGCTGAAAGAAGCCCCAGGCCTCCTAGGCGCATCGGCAGTGACGCCATCCGCCATTGCAAGTCGCCAAAAAAAGGCCCCCCACACACAACAATATCTTCAATAGCTTCCCGTAGCCCATTATCAAACCGAGATATCGCTTCCTCCATCATGGAAGGTTGGCACGTCCGCAGACCAAACAACAACTTAGCCACCCCCATGCAAGACCGAAGCAAGAGGAGCTCGCTTTGGGGATCCCTTAGGCAAGGAAGGCGTCCCATAAGGTCAACGGCACCCAAAGCTCTCCTCACGGCCAACTCACTAATAAACCCCACATCTCGACTGACGGCTCCCCCAAGGAGTTTCACCCCTTTCTCCGGCCTCCCAATCTCACATGGGAAAAGCCCCTCTTTAATCTTCGCCCCGTTGCATGACGGCCAAAAAACCTCAGTTTTCTTAATATTAAGTTTAAGACCCAGTGATGGACCCTCTGACCTGATTATGTCAAGTGCTTTAGCGACCTCTGTTGTATCCCCCATAATTGTCCCGTCATCCAGGTACCAAGCGTGAAAGGGAAGTTTGCAGTTTTCTTGCACTTTGAGAACTAAGGGGTGCAAGACTAGGGCAAAGAGGAGTGGTCCCAAAGGATCACCCTGCTGAACTCCAGTGGTAGCCCCAATGCAGTCATTACCAACATATAGCCTAGCTGGTTGTGCGTAAAGGAACTTCACCCACGGATAAATGCCCGGGCACCGGCAGTTGACCTCACGCAGGAGTGTCGTGCGGTCAACAAGATTGAAAGCATTAGAGAAGTCCACTGTGAGCATGGCTAAGGATCCGTCAGAGTGGAAACAATTAAGAAACCTATTTGCACTATGAAGCACTGCCTCTGCCCCATTAGGTGTCCCAACTCCAAATTGGTGATCCCCCAAATACTTGACCATTTCCTTCCCAACCTTCTTCATAGCCACTTTGGAAACCAATCTTCTCAAAATAGCCCCCACAGCAATGGGTCGAATTCCATTGTCCGGCTTCAACAAAGGTGTAAGAGGGGCTGACGCAATGAACTCAGCTAAAGCCTTAGGGCAGAACCCCCCCAACCATAGATTAACCACCTCGGTAATAGCTCCAAGGAGACCTGATGAAGTCGCAGTCCCCTCCCCACTAAGAGCGTCTAAAAGGTGTTGAGCTCGTAAGCCATCTCTCCCACAAGAAGTCCCCTTCGGGAAAGATTTAACGCACCCAAACACACACTCCGCATCCACCGTTAAGGCGGGCTGGGTAAATGTTCCAGAAGGCAGGCTTGGGGGCGGTACAACCGGGGTGTTTATCAATAAGAGCCTTCATAGTAGAGTCCTCGAGGGGTGCTACCCCAGATGAGCACAACACCTTAATTGCAGCCGTGAAATGACCATCACCAACCTTTCGGAGGCATTGCTTAATGTTGGAGTTCCCTTCGGAAGATCTTTTTCCCCCATCACCCCCTCCCAAGCCTTGAAAAAGGGAGGGGACTAAATCAGCGAACCCAGACCCATCCTTCCATGTCGCAAGAGCTTGCTGAATGCTACTACACTGCAAAGACTTTCTATTCCCTGACCTGCGTTCCTGCCTGGTAACCGGCCTGACTAGCCGAAGGGTACAACGTGGCAGCAACAAAAGCTTGACCCAATTTTCAATGGACCTTGGAGAAGCCACCACTTTACGCAAGGCACCTGTCAAAGCATGCGCAAACGGCAAACGACAACTAGGAGGAGGGGACTATCTTTAACGTGGGTTTAGTTAAAGGTTGGTTTGACCGGATAATGTGGAGTCAAACTGTGAGAAGGTGGTCACCGATTGATTAGGAGATCATGGAAAAAATGGTGGAGTTAGTTAGCTGCTATTTTGTTTTGTTTTGTTATTCCTACGTAGATTTGTATGGCTATATATATAGCATTTATGTTTGTTAAATAATATCACAGAAGCCTTTTCCATACTTCTTATTTTCTTCTCACATACTAATACATACATACAGTAGTGAGTCTAAGTGTGTTTTAGTTGGGGCCTGAACCAACATTTGGTATCAGAGCCTAGGGCTCGTAGCGGGAAGCCTCCGCCACCGGCAAGTGTGTCGGTTGGTGGAGGGCAGGCGTGAAAGAGGGTTTGGTACAGCAGGTTGGCTGTTCAAAGGTTGTTTTACCACAGTTCACGGCGAGTTGTTCGGGTCAGACGTTGCGGGTTAGACGACGGGGAGTACCGTTGTTTGAAGACGAGGTGACCGGGATGAACAAAGGTGTCCGTTCGTGGTTGTTCGGGGGTTTCACAGCAGAATACGAAGGCAAGATGGGTGTTTGTGTCAATCGTTGTCGCGTATGAAGTACCGGTTAGGATGACGGGGGTGACGGGTGAACATCAGGGTGTCTCGTGGCTGTGTGAAGGTGTTAAAAAATCCGGCAGAAAGTTGTGGGTTTCACCAGAAGGAGAGGTTAACCAGGTTGCAGGAAAAACGGGCAGGAAAAATCAAGCGGGTGGCTGTGATTTAGTTCGTTTAGCAGGTGATGGAAAACGGTAGAAGCGAGTGGCTTTGTTTTCTTGATCGGTAGTAGAACGCTCTCACGGAAGTGTTGTGCGCAAAACGGGTTCCGTGTGGTGAAAGCAACAGTCGGTAGTAGTGGTGGTGCTAGTGGTTTATACGGCTTTGGACGTGGTCGAGGTGAGGCCGGGTGTCCGGGATAAGTCGAGTTGAAGGGTGACTTTGGGCGTGACCGAGGAGATGGTCGGGTGTCCAGGATAAGTCAAGATGGTTCGAGAAGGTTATTCGGGGCTGCTGTGAATGAGTAGCGTGAACAAACCGATTAAGGGGGTGATTGTTGGGTTAATCGGTTTTGTAGCATATGGGTCGCGGGTCAGAAAATGGGTAATTCGGGTCTATCTTTAACGTGGGTTTAGTTAAAGGTTGGTTTGACCGGATAATGTGGAGTCAAACTGTGAGAAGGTGGTCACCGATTGATTAGGAGATCATGGAACAAATGGTGGAGTTAGTTAGCTGCTATTTTGTTTTGTTTTGT
Source organism: Ambrosia x helenae (assembly GCA_030844895.1). NCBI lineage: Eukaryota > Viridiplantae > Streptophyta > Magnoliopsida > Asterales > Asteraceae > Ambrosia > Ambrosia x helenae. Next base: position 138,203,190 of record CM061229.1, on the reverse strand, counting down.
TATTCCTACGTAGATTTGTATGGCTATATATATAGCATTTATGTTTGTTAAATAATATCACAGAAGCCTTTTCCATACTTCTTATTTTCTTCTCACATACTAATACATACATACAGTAGTGAGTCTAAGTGTGTTTTAGTTGGGGCCTGAACCAACAAACCAGTTCCAAGTTAAGTGTTAGAAATTTGACACCATGTAGCTGTTGAAGCATATTAAACATTTTACTAGCCTTTAACGTGCAAGGATTATCAATACAAAGATGCAACTTCTCCAAAGAATTCAAAGAATCTGAAGAGATATGCACAGGGGTATCAGTATCACCTTGAATTGACTCCCCTTTCATGTTTTTAATTACAAGATTAGAAAGACGAGTATGATGGATAAGAAATAGTCCCATGAATCTGCATTTATTTAAGGTGAGATTCTTCAGATTTACACACTTGGAGAAAAGATCAATGCGCGTATTACTATTGCCATTATAAAACTTGAACAAATTAAGATGCAATGTTGTTAGAGCCGGGAGCTCCCATGTTGACTCAGGCGCATTGAATTGTACCGAAAGTCCATCTAACGTGAGATGTTTTAGAGATTGAGAACTAAAGAGAGACACCGGGAGGGTAATATTATCCGTTTGAAGGAGTTCAAGTTTCAGTTGTTGGACATGGTGAGATAATGCATAGTTCAAAATTCTTTTGACAGACGCCGAGTTAAATGTACCAAATTCAAGGTGGAACAAAGACAGTCCACTTAGATTATTGCGGTGAGACAAAACATTCATAACAAACTTGGACTGCATGAATGAAAAACTGAGATAGGGCATTAAAGTCCAGATATATCTCCATCTAGATGATAAAACACTGGTTTTAATAGCATCTTTAATCCCAATAAAATATAGAATGTTGTGGATAATATCATCTGGCAAGCTGCTTAGTCTATTGTCTTCTTCTTTGTAACGATCATGAATATCAATTTGTATACAAAATGGGTCAGGATAAATACATATTATGTTTCTCAAATATTTGAACATGTTGCATGAGAGTGTTTTTGCAGGATGTTGCTGACTAGGCTGGATGTTGCTGACTAGGATGGATAGCTGGTTGCTGGTTTGCTGAATAGGATGTTGATTGGATAATTGTTACGAGATGGACTTCAAGTTGTGGGCTAATTATATGTATCCGGGCTATAGAAGACAGACGTTAGGCCCATCTACATAAAGTGGGCTTAATAAGTTGAAGAGTTCTGAGGCCCATATGTTCATTATTGTGTTTGTGTTTCATATGGACGATCGTGATCATTTTGTGCTTTCTCTCTACGGCTGAGATGAGTTTCACACGGATCCATATGCACTCTTTGGAGCTGACCTATATAAACACTTTATCTCTCTCATCAGATTCATTCAATCAGATTATTATTCGTTCATTTTTCTCTCAAATAGTTTACTGTACTTCCTCTCTCATTTGTTCATCTAGGGTTTTGATTGTACAGATCTGTGAACGTCTTGTTCCAGATCTTAGTAGCTTAGATCAGTCTATTGATTAGGTGTTTGTGATCTTTTAAGATCAGAGAGTTGTGAGGTAGAGAGTTGTGAACTTTGTATATGTTCTTGATTAATTCTTGGGTGTAAATCGTTGGTTTGGGAATAATAAAGTTTAGTAGTTCTTGATATCATGTTTTTGACATGGTATCAGAGCTCTAGGTTCTAGATTTATCCTGATACTGATTATTTTGGGGATTTCTCGATCTGGTGTAGATCTGGGGATACTCTTCCGCTGATACTCGTGATTCAAGAAATTTGTGGTTGAATCTGGTTGGATCTGTCAGATCATCTAAGGATCTGAATCTGTTCGTGTTGATTACTGGATTGGAGTTTTTTTCTTATTGCTTCAATTGCCTCACAATTGTATAACCCTAAGTGAAGGTTGTACGATTGTGAGTTTGGCGAACCCTAACTTGGGCTCCCCTTTGGTGAGATCGTTCCACTCTGTGTTTCTTTTTGTTTTGTGTGTCTAGGAGCACTGTCCGGGTTAGGTGGACCGGAATTGGCTCAAGTTGATTGGTTTGTGTTTGTTGTGTCCGTCTAGGTCTAGAGGCTCCCGAGTTAAGACCTGCGGTGGAATCCTTTTGAGAATCCACTGATCTGGATCACTGGCTCGGCTTCGCCTAGTGTGTCTTGTTCTTGGTTTTATTATTTGATTATCCTGTGTTCTTGATTAGTCTTAAGGTTGTGTGTTTTAAAGTGTGAGCATTATCTGTGATTACTTGTTTGATTACGTGCATTAGTTGTTAAACAATATGGGTGATAACGTTAACCCTGCTGCTGGTGATGAACCGGTCGTCACGGGTCATACAAAACCTAAATAACCTAGGTAGCTAGGGTAAGTAGGGTATCGAATCCAAGGAGCATGTGGTTAGCGTCACACTAGTTGTTTGTTCGTCTAAGCTGTTTACTAAAACAAGGAAACAATACGATTATGAAGTTTGCTATTTTTATCTTTGTAGTCTTATAAAATGGTTGAATGGTAACAATAGAAATTAACTAAAAACAAAAATAAAGATAACAATCACTCCCGGGTTCGGATATGTAAGTACTAGATTTCTAAAGTGAATATGACAGGTTTTTACTGCAAGAAACGCTAGGACAGAGAATCAAGACTTAGGCATCAACAAATAGCAACGAGGCCCTAAGTATGCTTCTTTATCTAGTTCACCAAATCCTATATTTCAAGTTAAGGCATAAATGACAGAATTCATCTCTATGGTTTACGCATACAAGAACATACACAAGATCCAACCCAACATCAAAATTTAATTGAAGGAATTCATTCCTGTGGCTCAAGCACAACATAAACATCCACAAAGTTCAACCCAATATCAAGACAATTAACATAAAAATTATCTCTTACAGTAAATGTCACGAACACAATCATAATAACAACATACAAATCCAGAAACTTACAAACCTTCACCCGGAAGTGAAGGGAAACTTAACCAATCATGGTTTTGGATGGACAAGCTTCAATCCGTTCACAAACATGTCACTCCCTAGTATGAACCGCGCCCCTCTCTCTAAATAATCCTCTTGTGTGAACCCCCAATTGTGTTGACCTCCAAATTGAAACCCCCGTTCCCAATAATATGCGATCCCCTAATAATTCTCACACTTTTAATTGTCGCCAAGAAAAGGTTATATAATAACTCTTGTTGTCTATCAATCCCAATAAATGTCCGTCCAAAAATAAAGTTCATTCCAAAAAATTGTCCATGACTTCCTTTTACTTCCTTTTTCAAGATGGCCTTTGACTTTAGTCATAATAATATTATTATTATTTAATATACTATTATTATAAATGGTATTATGACCCCGTGCTCTCGACTCGGGTGTTTGAGTCTTGAATATAATTTGTACTGTTTTAGCCCCGCTACATGCGATCACCTACCAAAAATATAAAATAAATACATTAATAGTAAAAACAACCAAAAAGTAATAAAATATATACAATACTAAAATAATAGAGTACATACCTAAAACTAATAAAAATACTATCTAAACGACTTAAAAATATGCAAAACTGGCAAATAAACATGATGCGCGCAACCGCGCATCAGCTGGTGGTGGTGATCAAATTGTTAATGCTAATGAAACTTTGATTAGCAAACTTGATGCTAGTGACCCTCTTTATTTGCACCCATCTGATTCTAGTAATCTGACCATTATTTCATTTAAACTAAAAGGGTCAGAGAATTACTCAGTATGGGCTAATGCTCTGACACTCGCCTTACAGGTTAAGAACAAATGGGGTTTTATAGATAATAGTTGTATTAAATCTGAAACTAATGACATACTTGCTAGACAATGGGATAGGTGCAACTCCATTGTGTTAACATGGATCCTCAACTCTGTTAGTGAGGATCTCTATATGGGTCATGTGTTTTCTAAGTCAGCCTGTGATGTCTGGGCTGAGCTTAAGGAGACATATGACAAAGTTGATGGTTCTGTGGTATTTGATTTGTATCAAAAAATAAATTCATTTAGTCAAAGTGGTATGAGTGTAGCTGAGTATTATCACAAATTAAATATAATGTGGAAACAGTTAGATCAAATCTTGCAATTACCTGCATGTACTTGTAATGCTGCTAGGGAGTTTAATAACTTTAGTAGTATGATCAAACTAATGCAATTTCTTATGGGACTTGACAGTGTGTATCAACCTGTTAGAACTAGTTTGTTAATAAAAGATGTTTTACCTTCTGTTAAAGAAGCTTTTGCAATAGTCTCAAGGGAGGAATCCCTTAGAAACTCTATAGGTGGTTCTAAGAAAGGACAAACTGTTGGTTTTTTTGCTCAAACAAATCAACCATCAGATATTAACAAAAGATTTGATAAAACAGTAGGACAAACTTCTAAATGTACACACTGTCATAAAACTGGACACACATCTGATAAGTGTTTCCAGTTGATTGGGTACCCACCATGGGCTAAGGCTAGGGGTATGCAAAATAGGAAAGTAACTGTTAATAATACTAGTTGTGATAAACCTGATGTTCAGCTTTCTTCCTTGACTAGTGAACAAATGTCTAAGCTCTTAAGTTTGCTGTCTGATAAGAGTATTGACCCTCCTCAGAGTCATAATGTGTCAGGTAGCATGTTTAACCATCCATTCTGTGCAAATGTTTTTGTTAAACCTATTTTCTGCTTCAATGTCAATGGGAAAAAGGTTAGGATGGGTTGGATAATAGACTCAGGAGCTAACCAACACATGGTGACTAGTGAACATGAGTTGTCTGATTACATTGATGTGTCTGATTTAAACATTCAAGTTAGACATCCAAATGGTACAAATGCTTTGGTTACAAAAATTGGAACCTTAAAACTTAATAATAAAGTGGTACTACATGATGTCTTTGTTGTTCCTGAGTATTGTGTGAATCTTATTTCTTTGCATAAACTTGTTAAGGATAATCACTTGTATGTTGGTTTTGATGAACATAATTGCTATATTAAGGATTTGTCAACAAAGAAAACCCTGGTGACTGGTAGTCAGCTTGAGGGTTTGTATTTTTGTGGTGGATCATACATTAGTAATAAGGTAGGTGTTACTAATAAGACATTTGATCTTTGGCATGCTAGATTAGGGCACCCTGCTGATGTTGTGGTAAAAAAGTTAGAGTCTATTGTAGGAACTATTGGTCCTAAAGATTCTGAGTTCCCATGTGATGTGTGTCACAAGGCAAAACAGCATAGGGAGCCATTCCCTTTAAGTGACCATAAGTCTAATAGTGTAGGTGATCTTGTTCACCTTGATGTCTGGGGTCCTTATAGAGTCCCAAGTAGGGAAGGCTTTAGATACTTCCTTACTATTGTGGATGACTATTCTAGGGCTGTGTGGGTCTGTCTAATGAAGCACAAGAGTGAAGTGTTTGAAAATAAACAAGAATTTGTTAACATTGTTAAAACTCAGTTTAGTAAAACTGTAAAATGTTTTAGGAGTGATAATGGGTTAGAGTTTGTTAACAATCAAATGTCAAAATATTGTAAAGATTTGGGTATATTTCATCAAAAAACTTGTGCTTATACACCCCAACAGAATGGAATAGCTGAAAGAAAACACAGACATTTACTTAATATTACTAGGTCTTTGCTGTTTCAAAGTAACTTACCTGTTAAGTTTTGGTCTGAGTGTGTATTGACTGCTGCATATTTAATCAATAGGACCCCTTCTTCTGTTCTGGATGGAAAGACCCCCTATGAGCTCATGTTTAAATTTGAACCCTTCCTAGGACACTTAAAAGTTTTTGGTTGTTTGTGTTTCTCTACCATTTTAAATGAGTCTAATAAACTAAGTGAAAAGGCTGAAAAATGTGTTTTCATTGGTTATTCTAATGAGAAAAAAGGATATAAGGTTTATAGTTTAGAATCAAAAATCATATCTTATTCTAGAGATGTGAAGTTTTATGAAACCATATTTCCTTTTAAAGATAAAAATGTTTTTCAAAGATTTGATGACAACATTAATGTTGAAGTTAATTCTTTAAATTTTTTTGATAACTTTGAAACTGAAACACAAACATCCAAAGTCCCTGATGTTGAACACCAGGCTAGTGGCTCTATTGAGACATCAAGTCTAGGTAATAACAACAGAGATGATAAGGCTGATCATGTGATGACTGAAAATGAAAATTCTTCTATTTCTGAGGTAATAATTCTTTAAATCAAAGTGTTAGAAGAAGCATTAGGGGGACTTCCCTTCCAAGAAAACTTGATGACTTTGTTGTTGAAGGGAAGGTTAAATATGGTTTAGAAAGAGTTGTCAATTATGCAAATTTATCATGTGAAAACAGAGTGTTTGCTTATATGCTTAATAAAAGTGTTGAACCCAAAAATTTTAAACAAGCTGCACTTGATCCCAATTGGGTCAGTGCTATGAATGATGAAATAGAAGCCTTAAATAGAAATAATACCTGGACTTTAGTTGATCTTCCTAAAGGAAGAAGTCTTGTAGGGTGTAAGTGGATCTACAAGATCAAGTATAAGTCTAGTGGTGAGGTAGAAAGATTTAAGGCTAGGCTTGTTGCTAAAGGGTATAGTCAAAAGGAGGGAATTGACTTTGATGAAACATTCTCTCCTATTGTAAAATTTGTTACAGTTAAAACTGTTATGTCTATTGCTGTTCAAAACAGCTGGAAACTATTTCAGTTAGACATTAATAATGCTTTTTTGTATGGTGACCTCAATGAGGAGGTTTACATGGCATTACTTGAAGGTTTTTTCTCTGAAAATGAGACCAAGGTCTGTAGATTAAATAAGTCTCTTTATGGGCTGAAACAAGCCCCAAGAATGTGGAATGCTAAACTTGTTAGTGTTTTGAATGGTCTTGGTTTTTGTCAAAGTAAATGTGACTATTCTGTGTTTTTTAGAATTTCAAGTTCTTCTGTTGTCATATTACTAGTGTATGTTGATGATATTGTACTAACTGGTGATAGTGTTAGTGAGATTAATGAGGTTAAAACTTGTCTTAAAGAAAAGTTCATGATAAAAGACCTAGGAGAATTAAAATATTTTCTAGGTCTTGAAGTTGTGACATTAGGAGAGACTATGTGTCTTTCACAAAGAAAATACTGTTTGGATTTATTGGCAGAGTATGGCATGTTAGCATGCAAACCTGTCAACAATCCACTAGAGCCTAATCATATCTTAACTAATACTTGTAATGATAATTCTGTTAAAATGACTAACATAACTGGCTATCAACAGCTAATAGGAAAATTGATATATCTGTCTCATACTAGACCTGATATATCCTATGCTGTACAATATTTAAGCCAGTTTATGCATAGTCCTACAGAAGGTCATTTAAAAGTAGCAATGAGATTGTTAAGATACTTAAAATTGGCTCCTGGAAAAGGTATTTCTTTTAAGAAAAGTACAAGTTTTAATCTTGTAGCCTTCTCTGACTCAGATTGGGCTAAGTGTACTATCACCAGAAAATCAGTGACTGGTTTCTGTATATTTCTAGGAGAGTCTCTTGTATCCTGGAAAAGCAAGAAACAGTCTACAATTTCTAGGTCTTCTGCTGAAGCAGAATTTAGGGCTTTATGTTCAACTGCATGTGAAGTGATTTGGCTTAAGAACTTGTTATCAGAGTTAAAAATTGAGGTTGAGTTACCTGTTCATGTGTTTTGTGATAACAGTGCTGCATTGTCAATTGCTTCAAACCCAGTTTTCTTTGACAAAACAAAGCATTTTGAGTTAGACTTGTTTTTTCTTAGGGATTTAATCACTAAAGGTGTCATTCAAACTTGCAAAATCAGCTCAGGTCAGCAAGTTGCTAATATTATGACTAAAGGTCTAGGAGTTGTTGTTCATGAGGAAATGTGCAAGTTGTTAAAGTTATTTGACCCATTTGGTTATCAAATTGTGGGGGGGTGTTAAAATGATGATCATGAATATCAATTTGTATACAAAATGGGTCAGGATAAATACATATTATGTTTCTCAAATATTTGAACATGTTGCATGAGAGTGTTTTTGCAGGATGTTGCTGACTAGGCTGGATGTTGCTGACTAGGATGGATAGCTGGTTGCTGGTTTGCTGAATAGGATGCTGATTGGATAATTGTTACGAGATGGACTTCAAGTTGTGGGCTAATTATATGTATCCGGGCTATAGAAGACAGACGTTAGGCCCATCTACATAAAGTGGGCTTAATAAGTTGAAGAGTTCTGAGGCCCATATGTTCATTATTGTGTTTGTGTTTCATATGGACGATCGTGATCATTTTGTGCTTTCTCTCTATGGCTGAGATGAGTTTCACACGGATCCATATGCACTCTTTGGAGCTGACCTATATAAACACTCTATCTCTCTCATCAGATTCATTCAATCAGATTATTATTCGTTCATTTTTCTCTCAAATAGTTACTGTACTTCCTCTCTCATTTGTTCATCTAGGGTTTTGATTGTACAGATCTGTGAACGTCTTGTTCCAGATCTTAGTAGCTTAGATCAGTCTATTGATTAGGTGTTTGTGATCTTTTAAGATCAGAGAGTTGTGAGGTAGAGAGTTGTGAACTTTGTATATGTTCTTGATTCATTCTTGGGTGTAAATCGTTGGTTTGGGAATAATAAAGTTTAGTAGTTCTTGATATCATGTTTTTGACAGTAACCACAAACTCGAAATATATTTATAGGAGAAGATAAAAAATTCAAGGACTTCGAAACATCCATTCCAGTATGATACTTTGGTTAATGAGAGGATTGCGTTAGTGGTTTGATGTTGTTACAGGTTTCAATATTAGGGTTTTTATTTAATCTATATCTATACATATAATAAACCAAAGCCATTTTAATGACATGGCACTCAAAGAGGCATTCTTTTCCTTGAGTGTGTCATGTGTCATCCCATGTGACATTGAGATATTTTAGGAAAAAAAAATTTAAAAACAAATTTGGATTTTTCACCCTCATGTTTCCTCTCATAATTTTTAAACGTTAATATCTTTAATATACGAGATTTTTTAAGGAAAAAAATTACACCAAATTAACGAGCGTTTTATTATCTTTCCAACGAGTACCATAGTGCTATATAAAAAACGGAGAAATTTTTTTGTGGGGTTTTGTTCATACAGTAAAAAAACACAAAGTGTTAAGGTAAATCATTAATCATGTATAGGCAAGTCACTAATTATGTTCAAATCAGTAAATATGAATTTTTTTTTCAACCAGAGCCAAATAGGTTAACAGAGTTATACGTTGTTTTAAGTTAGGTATCAATATTAGTATGTTAGAGTTGTACATTTGTTTAGTCTTTAGGATAAGTTTTAATATTAGAGTTAAATTAAAGTTCTACATTCTTTTAGGTTAGGTGTTAGCATTGGAGTTGTACATTGTTTTACGTTAGATATTAATATTAGAGTTATACATCAGTCTATTTCATATATAAAATTGATATATCATATTAAATTTCTCAACCCGGGACGCTCCCGGGGTATAATCTAGTTTTTTATATTTATTTTTATTTAGTCGTACGGGCCTCTGTTGGACTTTTTTCAAAAGCCAGTTTTATCGGCCCAAATAACCGTGTAGAATTGCAACGTAAATGTGATTGAAGATTGAATGGCAATTTATTTATTTTTGTATCCACATATATTATCTAATCTATTTATATTATTTTAATTAATCATGACCATCTTCGGATTAAACGAATATTATATTTGAAGTTTTATTTTTTGTTCTTCGGAGCATCGCGAACAAAGGAACCGCCTCATGATCCTTTCCAAATTATATATTATCACCGCGAGTGCTTTATATAAGGAAAAATAATATACTGGTAATTAAGCTAGCCAGTACCAACTTAATGATAGTAACTCAACCTCCGATAGAGAGCTTTAGCCTTCCATCCCGAAAGCCGCTTATCAAAAAAGCATTTACAAAAGAAAAACGTATGTAGAAAACATGAACAGATAATATTATCTTCAAGATACCTAAAAATATTTATAAATATAAATACCTCAACCAGTTCCAAGTTAAGTTCAAGAAACTTGACCCATGTAGGTGTTTAGCAGAAAAAATATTTTACAAGCACTTGGTGGGAGATGAAATAAAATACAGATATTCAACTTCTCCAAAGAAGGCAAACTATCTGTAGAGAACGGCGAAGGGCAAGCAGCTATAAGTAGCATCCCTTCATCGTCTACAATAGTGAGACTAAAAAGAAAAGGATGGCAAATACGAAAACGCCCCATCATTGTGCAATATTTTAAAGTGAGATTCCTTAGTTCACACACTTGGAGAAAACTTCTATGCACTTATCATTCTTGTCATTATAAAACGTGACATAATCAAGACGCAATGTTGTTAAAGCAAATAGTTCCTCTGTTGATGCAGATGCATCGTATTGAAAAGCATCCTGATAGATGATAGATCCCTTCAAAGTGAGGGTGTTTGGTATTGCTTATTTAATGTCAAAAGTGTTTTTGTCAGAAGTGTTTATTAACTTATGAGTTATGACTAATTAAAAAGAAGTTTTCTAAAAAAAAGTGTTTGGATTAGCTTTTATGATGGAAAAAGTCAATAAGTTGTTTTTTAGAAAGTGTTTGGCTTAGCTTATTAGTGTAAAATGACCAAAAGCCAAAACAAAAAGTGCTTTTGGTTTACACAAATAGCTTATTGGCTTATCGGCTTTTGAAAAAAGTCAATAAGTCAATAAATTGTTTTATAACTCAATCCCAAACACTCTCTCACCAAGAAGGCAATTTTACTCTCAGAGCTTTCAAGTGTCAATTGTTGGACATTATGACAGAATGCATAGTTCAGAATTTGTTTGACAAATTCAGTCCATTGGGCCTAGGGCCTCCAAGCTATTGGGTCCCCAATTTATTCAAACTTTGTTTCTGCCGAGTGCCCGAGTTGAATCCACATTATTTTGTTATGCGTCTAAAAATATTTATTCAAAAACCAGATTCACTTTAACAAAAGAAACAAGTGAGCCTGATTTCTTTTTATATACAAAATCCAATCCTGCTTTAGTGAATCGTTCTTTTATCCCCGCTCACAAAAAAACTTTGACCATGTGTAATGGTGGGTGAAATTTGATGGGTGAATAGGCATTTTTTGACACTTGGCATGTGGGGCTACTTGGTGGGTGAAAGGGGTGTAGTGATGTGGTGTGGTATGAGGGTGAGTATATAATGATATTAAATTTGAACTAAAAAAAGGAAAAGAAAAAAGAAAAATGAAGTGTTAGAAAACGATTGGCTCATCCACAATTTCACCCACGCGAAAATTTTCGCTCAGCTATGGTTCACGCCCCTTTAACAGGGGGGGTGTTTTCGGGTGAATGGAGCGCTAAAATTGGCTTTAACGCCCTTTTCACTTGACCATTACACATGGTCTTTGATACAACGATAACATTTCTAAAAGGTTTGGCCTTAAGTCTTTTCTTTATCTTAGGCTCTCAAAATGGTTGAGCCGCTATGTGTTTATGTAACTAACTCCTTTTCAAATATCATAGGTGCTAAAAGTGCTAAGTGAGTCAAACTCATTTGGTAGAGTCTCTTGCCTTTTAGTGGAAGGTCTTGGGTTCAATCTTAATGGTGGATTATTTGTAAATAAAGAAATTTTGAAGAGAGTAACATTTAGCCGTTAAAAAAATATTAAAAGCATGTAAATGTATTTGGTATTATACAAAATGTTTTTTTACACGAACTTCACATGATAATTGAACTTAGTATGCAGGCCGGCCATTTTTTATTTTTTTTTTGAACGGCTAATTGGAATCACTCACGGACCACTGGGGTATCATTGTCCTACCAGTGTTACCACACGATCATATTCCACCACCAACTCACCAATTCAGAAGGAAACTCATAATCATAAGAAAACCCCCTTGTGAGATTCGAACCCAATACCTTATAATCCCTAAGTCTTATCCCACCACTAAGATATCGCTGGGCTATAATGCCTTAACAGGCCGGCCCATTTTTTTAACGGCTTTCATGCAGACCGGCCCATTTAACAAATGTTTTTGCTTGCTTGTTTAAAACTTTAAACAAACAAGATAACAATTCAAGAAGCCACAGCCACGAACCACCATACGTTCTTCAAAATCCATAACTATGTCACATCAAACCCTAATCTTCACTTACGGTACTCTCAAACGAGGTTTTGCCAATCATTCCTTAATGGAGGACTTAATATCCCATAACGACGCCGTATTCATCGGCTGTTATGTCACTGATCTCCACCTCCCTCTCGTCCAAGGTCCATACGGTGTCCCTTTCATGCTCAACCTCCCTGGGTCAAGTCGTAGTCACCGGGTCCAAGGCGAGCTCTATTCGGTCTCTAATTCTGGTGTCCAACGACTGGACGAACTAGAAGGTATTACACGTGGTCATTATGAAAGGCTGCCGATCACTTTAAGATCGGAAGATGGTGGTGTGACTGAGGCAGAAGCGTATTTCGCTCACCGGAGTTTCGCTGAGGATATGTGGCGTAAGAGTGGACAGAAAGGGTACGAGGCTTATACTGAGGACTTAGCTAAAGATTATGTTAGGAGGGATTTGAGGCTGAACAATGTGAGTCTTCGTGATGCGATCACGTTGTTTTGTTCGGAAGACCCTACCAATAGCTTGCTATGAATACCAGGGGCGGATGTAGCTTGTTAGCAGGGGGTGCGGACGTTGCGGCTCAACTTCGCGCGCATAGTGGAAAGTTAGTGGAAAATTTGGTTTTTTTTTACGAAATTTGGAAAACGTTAATACTAAAATGAAAAACGTTACTACTGAAAAATGTTTCTAGATCCGTCACTGATGAATACTATGAATAGGATTTTAGTTTATATGAATGTTTGTTTATTTGGATTCCTTTTGCATATGCATTATGTGTGTATATTTATCCTTTTAAGTTTAATAAGAATGTTAGGAGTAATAAATGATATGTATGTGATACTCCATTATCAGTTTCCAGTCATAGGAGAAAGAAATATGTTTCATATAGGAAAGAGTGTAGCTATCAACTTAAAAGTATTCTGAATCTTAAGCCTATGGTAGGCTGGGGACGAGGGGGTGATTCTTACGAGGTTTGGGTGCAAGTTTGAGAAACTAATCAAGGTTTGGGCAAAGAGGCCTTTGGTATAATGGAATTGGTGAATTCCCCTTACTCGGGTTTAAACCTATAGGGTGTTTGGGATTGAGTTACAAAACAACTTATTGATTTATTGCGTTCTTCTAAAAGCCAATAAGTCAATAAGCTGTTTGTGTAAACCAAACACACTTTTGGTTTTGGCTTTTCAATAAGGGTGGAAAAGTTGTTTTCAATAATAATCTCACCTAAGTTTATTCTTCCCACCAATCCTACCTTTTAATTTATTTTTTCTCATTGCACCCGCCGTTAAGTCACACTAACGCCTTTAGTTGAAACTCACAATTTTAGGTGATTGTTCACCGGATTTGAAAGAGATAATCGAGACGATGATATTGATATGTTCAATTGTCGAATGAGCATGTTTTCTCTAGGCGCTAAGGTAGCGGAATTTGGATTAGGTGCACGGAGTCGTACGACGTTTTGCCCTCACTTGCATAACTTTTGAACTCGTTATAAACTTATGACTTTTATTGATATGGGTTGTAAACATTATTTTGTTTTCGCTGTATTTGGTTAAAACTTTTGAACTACGTGTTTGTTATTACGTCGTTTTTACTTTATATAGTTGTCGTTTGTTGTGACCGTTGACTTGAATTCTGATGTGTATGAACCTCATAGTAAAACCCCGCAAATGAAATTTGAGGAAGTGACATCACATAAATAACACTTACAATAGTGGTGATTACTTTCTGAGTTATGTCTATAAGGATATATTATTCGACCCCAAAAAAGACTAGTTTCATAAGTACAAATAAAATATTTGTGTAATATTATTCTGTTTTTCACTTAAAAAGGTATTTATGACCAACAATTAATAATTAAAACATTCATATATCAAAATAAAGAGTAAACTGCCATTTTCGTCCTTGAGGTTTGGCACTTTTTGCCAATTTCATCCAAAAGATTTTTTTTTCTCAACTGGCTCCACTAGTTTTCAAATTCTTGCTGGTTTCATCCAACTCGTTAACTCCATCCATTTTTTCTGTTAACTTTTTGCAAAAAGACTAAAATACCCTTATATTTTATATTGTTTAATAAATAAAATCTTTATTTAAATCTCTCTCCTACCCCTCTCCCTGCTCTCTCTCTCTCTCTCTCTCTCTTTCTCTCTCTCTCTCTCTCTCTCTCACCGGAAATGGCCAAAACTGCATTCAGGCCTCCTCTCTCATAGGTTGAACTTCTGAGAAACATTGTCAAAATCTTCGAAGTAGTCAAATCGTTGTCGTTCTCTCCCAACCTGAAGAAATAGCAATCACTAAGGTACCTCGTTCACAGTCAAACAAAACCTAAACCAATTTGTTTAACATGTTCTTTCCTAGTAGGAATCAAAAAGTTATACCTTGGATAGATACAGAGGATCACACGCCATGGATTCATCCATTGTTGTCAGCTTTTTTGACAGTTCTTAACAGTACCATTCTTGAATTTAGGGTTTTGGTTGATTAGGTTTCTTGACATTAGAAAGGGAAGAAGATGAATTAAGGTTGAGATTTGCTGATTTGGGGTGGTTTAAGTCTCAAAACTTCATCTCTTTCTGGTTCTAATAACTAGAGTTCAGATTTGTGTATAGTGTATGATCGATTGAGGGTTAAGGATGATTTGGGGTTATTGGGATCGATCATGATTAGGGTTTGGGAAAACAGGGGATGAATGGGTTGATGGGTTGGGAAGTGGGTTATGGGTGGAATTAGGTTAGGGTTTTTGATTGGATTGAAGGATTATTGATGGGTTAGGGAGATTTTGGGTGAAAATTTGGTTATGAAGGTATGATGGCTGAATATTTTTGTGGTAGAGGTTGAAGGTGAAGGGTTTGGAGTGTTTTCAAAGGGAGACAGATGCTCTCTTGGAGCTTTTTGAAAAGTTGTGATGGTGTTCTTTTTCTGTTTTCATTTTTTTGATATTATTATTATTATTATTATTATTATTATTATTATTATTATTATTATTATTATTATAATATGGGAATTGACTGAGATTGACAAAACTGCCCCTCAGTTAACTGAGATTGACTAACGGAGTTAGGCACTTGGACGAAACCAGCAAGAATTTGAAAACTAGTGGAGCCAGTTGAGAAAAAAAAATCTTTTGGATGAAACTGGCAAAAAGTGCCAAACCTCAAGGACGAAAATGGCAGTTTACTCCAAAATAAACATAACAAAAAGGAAAAAGTCGGCAGGTGAAGTTGCTATAGGCTAATAGATTTCATGTTGGTTTTGTAATTTGTATGATTGTGGTACATGTCTTTGTGCTTCTAAATTCTAATAATGGGCCACTACTTTGTTATGTCTCAAGGAATCTATATCTTCTTTCACACATTGATTTCAAAATCTATCAACCGCGTTTCAAAGTAATCATCATATTTATATTTGTGAGTGGAGAAATTTGAAATTTGCCAAGTTATATGCCTAGGTTATGTCTCGTTGACATGACAATGACAATTACTATTTTCCTTCCAAAAAACAGTTTGTTGCAATTATTATATATAGAGATTTAATACTAATTTTAAATGTTATGACTTATGATCAAATACACAAAGGAAGAAAAATATGGAAGAAAAATATGAAGTCGTATGAAGGGTATCAAATGGACTCCGATTGAACTCATTCAAGAGGCATTGAAACCGTCTCATCAAACCCTACGATCTTAGTTTAGGTTTTCGCTTTTTTGTTTTATTTTTAGCTTGTAGTTTTTTTGAATTTACGTTTTATCATTGTGTCTTTTATGTAACATTGTATCTTTTTCTTATTATAATCATGCGATTCATTGTGTCTTTTTTTCTTAAGCATTGTGTTACACTTTGTGGCTCATTGTGTCATAGTTTATGATCTATTTTGTTTTTTATATCTTTCTCACTCTTCTCATTTTTATTACACTGTGTATGATAACTTGGCCATATTAATTAATTAAACAAATGATATAATTTGGAATTGCCTCTCAATCGTACCTCACTTGTGTTTCTTCATCCATCGGTCTTGATACTAAGTCACCATTGCTCCACTTTAAGAAGGCTTTCTACTAGATATCACTATGATTAGGCTAAAATGGATCTACGTGCATGAGGCCTGTAAATGATTTAAGAATCACGAACATATAATCAAACACAATTTATTATTCATGTGTTTATTAAGAAAATGGGCATGTCTGTGTTCCTTTATATTCGTTCATTAACCTAAACTAACAGTTCAATGAACATAAACAAACAATCTTAAACGAACACAACTTAACAAACATAAAAAAACACAAATAAACATAACTGAACAAACATAAACAAACACAAATAAACATAATTGACCAAACAAAAACAAACATAGACAAACATGTAGTAGTTTTTTATATATAAATAAGTGATTAATTACGATATTATTCATTAAAACCCCCATTTTTATTACTAGAAGGCCTAATTACTAATTAGTTATATTTGTACAAGTAATTAGAAAGCCTGTTCACTGTTTATATTTATATAAATATAAGTATAACTACTTACGTGTTTATTAAAATTTAAACGAACACAAACGAACGAATATAAATGGGCGTTCACAAATATAAATGAACGAACTAAATGTGTGTTCATGTTTGTTGCTTTATTAAATAAATGAACTTTCCGCCTAACAAGTTCACGAACAGGCCTACGTGACGCGGAGCGACACGTGTCTGCCACGTCGGCAGAGGGGGTTTTGCCCTCCAAGCCCCAAAAACAATGGGTTGGTGGGGCGTGATGGAGGGGGCGTTTTTAGGTGTTTTTTTTTTAATACAGTTTTTCTTTAAAAAAAATCAATTAAATTTAAAAAAAGACATTTATAATAATTAAACCAATAAATACACGTACAATTCTAAAAAAAAAAACGATACATAAAATAAAAAAAAGGATTACATGAAACTACTCCCCTTTTCTTCCTTCATCTTCTTTCAAGTAATTTGAAAAAAAAAAGGAAAAACCAACCACAAGAAAATAAAATAAATGACAATTGTCACGTTTATCCATCAACCAACCAAATTCTGCCACATCGCCATCATCATGTGCCCTACGGCTGTCATCTTCTCCAAGCCCCTCCCCCTCGCCATAGAAAATGCTACAATACGATGCGGTGTTGGTGGCGTGGAAGGGCTTCAACCCCCCCCCCCCCACCCCAATCCACGCCACCGTACCGTAGAGTCTTAGAAAGGATGAAGGGTGTGTTTGGGATTGTCAATGACGTTGATAACTTGGTTCAACCTTTTCTATGGATGCTCAAAAACAACATATGTGGATGCTACTACTCACAATCATTATTGTAATACTTTCTCGCGTATTTGTTTTATGTTGTTCAAGTGAAGTCTTCCTACGATGTTATTCCTCCTCGGATGGTTCTCACGCAGATATGCCTAACTATGGAGTTCTTTCATCTACAACTAAGGCGCCAAAAAATACATCTATAATATTTGATACTAAACATTCCTTGTGATACAAAACCACCCCCTTACTCCCACTCAAGGGACTCATGGCCCTCGATTAGCAATTTGCCCAACCAGATCATAAACTAAACTCATTATGAGTCTATTTAATATCTTTTGTAACATCCAACTTCTCAACTAACCCGTATTGTTTGTTTTCCACTAGGAAATAATAAATTTGTCTTTGGTTGGCTGAGTAGAGACTTTCCGAAAAGTCACGCCTCATGATGTTCTCACTCACGCTTTTTATCTCTAGACTTCTTAACTTGGTTGTAATATATCAAACATGATGCTTCTTGTGTCTCAAAATCTCTTTTGTAAACATAACTAAAGTGTTATAGACTCGTCTAAAACGTTATGCAATTTATTTTATATATTCAAAAACTTACATTCTCAATGGAGATCTTTTAGTGATGTAGGAAGATTTCACCATATCTATTCATACATGGTATATCCTCATACCACTAAGATGACACCACTAATTTATTAAACCATTTGTAAAAGCAATCTCAAGTCACCTCATTGAAGTGTTTGTTCATTTATTCATGATAGAAATAAACAATTAGGGTGCATAAAATGGGTTGTGTAGGATATCCACACATATCTATATGTATCCTCATCGTCGCAACTTAAAATTAATAAAAACAATAAAATTATATATCGTATATTTTAATTCAATTGTTGTGAGTGACAATTTTATTAATTTATTCATAATCACATGTTTCACTAAAATATTTGATATAGTTTATAAAGCATCCTCCACTAAAGAAATTTAACAAATACAAATTTACGAGCAAATGTTGGTTCGGTTTTTACATATAACTGAAATTGATCGGTTACGTCGGTTCAGTTTATTCGATTAATATGTCGGTTATCGGTTCGGTTTCGGTTATGTTCGGTTAATACCCAAACATAAAACTTGTGCAAAATTATAAACTTAAAATAATTAGTAAAGTGTTTGGATCTTTTTCAGGAATACAAATATATATCAAAACGCAAGAAAAATACATGAAATACCGAGAAAAGAAATAATAAATTCTTCAAATATATGGATATACATGAAAAATACATGAGTTACATAAAAGATATATTTCAAATACATAGATATACATGAAAGATACATGAAATAGCCGAAACACAATGGGGTGCGTGCACTAATCACGTTTGTCCCACTTGCTAAGTGTTATGTGCCTTATTCCAAGGCTTGAATGCTTGATATAAAACCACTATTGAGCTGGGGGTCTCACTGTAAGCCTCTCTATTCCCATGGGGTAGAGGTAAGGCTGTCTAAATCTTACCTTCCTCGGATTCTACCTTAGCTTTTGTTATTGGTGGGATTAATCAAGTATGATATGATGAATTGGTTCGTTTATTTCATGTGATATCTTAAATGCATTCTCATGAGCAAGTGATTTGTATTTAATATATTTGGTAGAAAGAATACAATGCCTCTCAATGTCTTTTGATGAATGTACTTGAAGTTTCAGCAATTTACAAAAACAACCATCATGATTTTCTTTGTCATTTGAGATAATATATCCTTGATGAATCTAGTGGACAATACATCCTTTTCACATTAAGAACCGTTTTTACAATAATTATCTCATATTTACATATGCGTACTGCTATTATAAACATCGAGTCATTTTGGTGAATATCGTTTATAATTAACCAAACATCTATATCTATATCTATCTATACATATAATAAACCAAAGCCATTTTAATGACATGACACTCAAAGAGGTTATTCTCTTCATTGAGTGTGCCATGTGTCATCCCATGTGGCAAGAGCTTTATTTTAGAAAAATAATAATTTAAAATTTAAAAACAAAATTAGATTTTTATCTCTAATGTTTCCTCCCATAATTTTTAAACGTTGATATCTTTTATATACGAAATTTTTTAAAGAAAAAAATTTCACCAAATTAACGAGCGTTTTATTATCTTTCCAACGGGTACCATAGTGCTATATAAAAAACGGAGAAAAAAACGACTATTTTTTTGTGTGGTTTTGTTCGTACAGGAAAAAAACACAAAGTGTTCAGCTTATTCATTAATCATGTATAGGCAAGTCATTAGTAATGTTCAAACCAGTAAATATGAATTTTATTTACAACATGTGTTAGCATTGGAGTTGTACATTGTTTTAAGTTATGTTTTAATATTAGAGTTATACATTGTTAATTGTTTTAGGTTAAGTGCTACCCGAAGCTTTTCTGCATGTAACTATAAAACGCATCAGTCTATTTCAGATATAAAATTAATATTTCAAATTAGATTTCTCAACCCGGGACGCTCCCGGGATATAATCTAGTAATACATAAATGAAATAAATAAAATAGATAAGAAGAAACGATAGGTAATTAATTAACCTGATATAGAGGCATTCAAGATGGGATAAAAATGGATACATAATTGTCCATCTTGAAGGTTAATTAAATTTGAAGGTATAAAAAACCATTTATATATATTGTTTTATAGATTCATTAATAATTAAAAATCATAAGGAAATGGCTAAGTTACATATATTTGTTGAGGCCGGCTTGAATAAGCTACTTGCATGGCTAAGTTACAACCACTAGCTTGTTTTAAAATTCAATATATCATGTCCAATAAGTAACAACCCAAAGAAAGATAAATTACTTGGTTTATTGAATGATCAAATCGTGCGAAACAGCAAAGGCACATTACATGAAATCGTTATCAGTAGTTGGTTATTTCTGAGGTGGACCGCACTATATATGGAGCTTTTTCTGTGTGCTTAAGGTAGTGCTCCAATGCCTATATATATGCAACCAAATTCATGCAAATTACAAACAACTCTTTCATTCACCATGGCTGTTCACAAACTTTCAAGTGTGATTTTCTTGGTTTTATTAGGTTTGGGCATTAGTGCGGCCACTAGAGCTCTCTTGAGGGTAGAAGAGGGTGCATACATTCATGGTGGTATAGCAGGAGGTGGTGGTGGTGGTGGGGGTGGGGGTAGTGGTAGTGGTGGTGGAGGAGGTGGTGGGGGAGAACATGGTTCAGGATATGGAGGTGGAGGTGGAGCTGGTGAAGGTGCTGGTGCAGGCTATGGTGGTGGGGCTGCTGGAGGTGGAGGAGGTGGTGGTGGTAGTGGAGGAGGTGGTGGTAGTGGTGGTGGTGGAGGAGGGGCACATGGTGGTGGTTATGGTGGTGGTGAAGGAGCAGGAAGTGGAAGTGGTGGTGGATATGGTGGTGCTGGAGGATCAGGTGGTGGAGGTGGAGGTGGACATGGTGGTGGTGGCGGCGGTGGTTCTGGTGCTGGTGGTGCCGGAGGAAGTGGTTATGGTAGTGGAGGGGGTGCTGGTGGAGGTGCTGGAGGAGCATATGGTGGACATGCAGGAGGAGGAGGAGGTGGTGGTGGTTCAGGAGGTGGAGGCGGTGGTGGTGCTGGTGGTGCCGGTGGTTATGGAGGTGGTAGTGGTGGTGGCGAAGGTGGTGGCCATGGTGGCTATATGCCTTGAAAGAGTGTCTTCAAAATGGAGGCTATAATGATAAATAATTTTTAGCCTAGACATGAAAGGTTAAAAATGTTGTATGAAAATTAGATGCATTTAAAGATGGCATCATCAATTTGTAATCGTATTTGAACTTTCAAGGGTTTATAAATTAAGATGTTGGAGTTTGTAAAATTGTTTGCCATAACTAATACTTACATCCATAATACCCGAAATTGGATACACTATAAGAGAAAATATCACTAGTGACACATATAAAATCACTAAAAGATAAATAAAACCAAAGTTTACTATCCAAGACTGTCTGTTGTGGCTCACGATGAGCACGTATCGGCGTGACTCTCAACCCGATCACGTGGGGTTGTTGTGGCTGGAGATGAGCACCGAAACAATCATAGCCTGCAAAACCAACAAAAATAGCTTCTTCGCGCCGTGAGCCTGCTCACGTTGGCTCGCGTGAGGCTGACGCGCCAGAGTTCGTGTGGGGCTGTTGTGTTGGGGGTGAGCACCGGCATTGAAACCTCACTCACGCCAGGCTGTTCGCATAGAAGTGACAAAAAGGCTTGACTATTCAAAGCTTAAAATTAATGACTATATTTTAAATTTTAAAACCTTAAGAATAGTTTTGAGGAATAATTGTAACGCCAAAGTTACTACTTATTACAATAACAGTAAAATGATACACAAATTGGTGGTTCATTTGAGAAGATGCATATGTGTAGGTTTTGAACCGAAGAAGATGACATCCTATCAATAAATATTTAGAAATGTAGAGTAAACATTAAATACAAATATGTATAGGCTTAACCTACTAACCATGAGAAGTTAATTGGGATTTTTTTTTTTTTTTTTTTCAAATTTTTGCTCCCATGTGCTTAAACATGCTTTCTATATGAATAATACGAAAATATATATATATATAAAATTTTAGCGTAATTACTCTACACAAAAAAAAAAAAAAAAAAAAAATTGTTTTTTTTAAAGATTTAAATACTAAAGTACATGTTTAACAATATGGAAAAAAAATTAAAAAAAAAAAGATCATCCTTCACTTCTCACATTAAGGGTTATTTGTAGGATAAGAACCATTTATACAAGAAAATTCCTCTAAAAATGTAAATATTGTCAATTGAGTTAGACCCTACAAAACATTAAAAAAAAAAATAATAAATAAAAAAAAAAAAAAAAAAACATAGAATTTAACATTTGCATATCCTTAGGAAGGGTATGGTGTGGCGGTAATTTGTCTTCCCTTTATTCAAGAGTGGAGACACAAAGTGTTCCAATCCTATAAGCTGTAGGTATAAAAGTATATAAAAGTAGATTAGTTTATCGTTAATAATAAGCATCAACCACACCGTATGGCCTGAGATGAAAAGTAGTAATGAGAAATGTATTCAAAATTGAGAAGACTTCTTATCAATCTTATGGTCAAATAGTTTCGAAAACAGTTGCAAATAAAATTAACAAAAATACCAAGCCTAAACTATTTTTAAGCAACACGGTTGATTATATTCAATCACCATCCAGAAGGGAGCTAGATACTAAAGCATACAACCATCACCAACACTGGAAACAAGTAAAACTGCTAATTTTCCCAATCTAAAACAACCAACTTATCAGGCGTATTCGCCAATATATTCTTCCCAAACCTCTTTAGCAACACGGCATCTAACAAAAGCCTCCTCAAACTGACAACCTCAAGCGAACAGTTAGGCGAAGAAACGGTGACACCTCTGTGGGCAAGATAAAGGCTCAAAGCCTCAAACTGACTGCCACAAATGAAGATGTTTTACAAGTTCTAGTCCAGAGAACGGATAAACATCGTACGTTTACGATCTTCTATTAAATTAAACGAAAACATGAAATTTTACAACCAAGAACAAATATCAAAATTTTAGTTTACTACATTGCTACTTTCCCAAAATATATAAAGATTCAAGTCCCCAGGAACCTTAGTCTTCAAACTTGATCTTCTTTGGTGCAGGCGCATCACTCCCCACCTGTTTTAACAGGTTAAACAAAATTAAGCATCAATTGACGCATTCAAATGTAAATGGGTCATATCTGCCATCAGGGGCAGACATACTTCAAGAGCAGGGGTTGTGGACGTTGCGGCTCAACTTCGCGCGCGTAGTGGAAAATTTGGTTTTTTTTACGAAATTTGGAAAACGTTGCTACTAAAATGAAAAAAAATGAAAAGCATTACTACTGATTTTGTGGCCTAGATCCGCCACTGACTGCCATAAATATCCATCAAAATGTATGCATGCGTAACACGTATGTAATTACAGATGTCAATAAATGCTTACAATTTCTGGGCACTCATAGTCGATACCGGCAGCCTCGATCTTCTTCCGCCTTTTTTGGTCTCTTTTCAAGATTCCGTCTACCAACTTCTTGTGCTCTTCAAATGTCCTTTCCTGAATAATCATATCACATTATAGCTAGAAAGTGTTGCCAATTAACAGAATAAAGTTGAGATCATAAGAAATCATTGAGCTTAATAATAATATATTTAAACATACCTTGTTATGGCGTTTACGTTCAATATGAACCCAGTCCAAAGGTTTATAGAAACGGTTAACACCTTTCCACCTGCAATCATTATAAAAAAACTTCCTAAGTTCATCGAGAAGATGAGCAAACCTTCTATCCTAAATTAGGTGGGTGATAGGTCGGAACAACACTAATCTAAATTTTTCATGTTCTAGTTACAATTACTCAAACAAGAAGTTCAAAAAAATGTATTACTAAGTCATAATATTCAAATGCTTACAGCTTGGGATGAACACGCTCAGGTGGGATGATCTGTACTTGCAACAAATGCTCAAATAAGAGATAGTTATGCATGGTTTCAGCAACAATGTTTGCCACCTGCGCGTATTCATAATTATCAAGTTAACATCTCCTAATGATGAATTAACATCTTCATTAAAAAGGTTAACTGTGTTTTACCTCTGGAGACGCAAACTGAATGAACCCAAAATGCTTGGATTTTCCTGTCTGGAAAAAAATACAAAATGAAAAGCGTACATATTAGCAAGAAGATGTTTCCCAAAGTTTAAAATAAACTACAATTTATGTGGCCTTAAGTAAACTACTTGTCTTGGTTTTAAAAAGCGAAGCGCACTAAAGCGACGAGGTCCAAAACCGAGGCGCAAAGCGCAAAAGCGGTGGGATTTTCGTACGCGAAGCGCAAGACGATTATATAATTTTTTTTATATATGCTATAGGTTTTTAGCATCATTTACCCAAAATATAGACACAAATAAGGTTTATACATGATTTAACAACCCTTTTAGCTACATATATAACAATTTTAAGCGTAAAAACACCTCCCGTACAAAAAGCGCGCGCCTCAGGGGATTTTTTTGGCAAAAAATCGTGCTTTTCCTGCGCTTCTTGTACAGGGTGCGCCTAGGGTTACATAAGGCGCAAATCCTGGCGCCTCGCGCTTAAGCGCGCTCGAGGCGCGCTTTTTAAAACACAGCTACTTGTGTTTCGTATTTAACACATCGTACTAAAAGAACAACAGTTTTATTGTGGAAATGAGCTTAAGATCCAACCTTTCTGTTCCTTGCAATCCTGATCTTCCGAATTTCTCCAAATTGCTTGAAGAAAGCTGCATCAACAGTAGGATTAGAAAATTAACCCAATTCCAGCCTAATAGAAGATACTGGATTGGTTGCGTGTATATGCGCAAATGATCAAGAAATGATAAAATTTACCTTCCATTTCATTTTCATAAAATCCATGAGGGATTCTTCCAATATACAAGACAGTGGATTTATTTTCTGAATTTTCTGTGATTGGCAATTTTCTAGCTGGACCTCCCTCTAATGGCTGTTTCATACACAAGAAAATACAAAATATTTCAAACAATATAAAAATTTAAATCCACAAACAAAATAATACTTGTTGAGATTTGAAGGGGGGAAAGATAAAAACAACTTGCAACTTCAATAAACAAATTATACAAACATTGTAAAAGACTTTTTCTGTCTCTAGCTGTTTATACAAGTAAAATAAATTCGGGGCTGTTTGGTTGATTAAGTGTTGAATCATTAAGATGTCTGAATGGTTAAGAGGTTTGAATGGTTAAGTGTTGAATCATTAAGTTGGACCTCTTAATGGTTAATTTTCTTGTCCCACATTAGTAGGAGAGTTAGTTCAGTGCTTAATAGTTCAGTGTTTAATGGTTCAGCCTTAAGCATTCCATTCAGAAGCTGAAACAAACACGCAAAACGCTGAATCATTCAGCGCTGAATGATTCAGAGCCTCATTAAGAGGCTTACGAAACAGCCCCTTCTACTTTTAGAGTGATTTCTGAATACGTTTGTCTCATATAAGATTGTGAAGGAACTCATCATGAAACTTGGACTACTACAACTACAGAACGGCTTCTGTTATTATTTCACTTGCTGCAAATTTTTAATGATTCTCTTCTAAAAGTCGGTCGCTTATGTTTATCGTTTGCACACCATGAACAATTATCTAGTTCGTTTTTCAACCGCAAACGAAAGAATAAGAAATTATTGGACATGTCATGAGGGTTCCATTTTGACATTACGTTTTTTGCTATCGTGGCAAAAACTAATAACGAGTCCGTTGCTGTCCTCTACAAATGTTACTGGGATGGCACCTGGCACCTGTCCCTCTGCTCTTTTGGTATTATTTGTGAACCAAAAAGCAATAAGACAACTAAAACGCCTTCTTTTATTCGGGATACTGCTGCTGCTGCTGCTGATAATGATGATGATCTATAGGAGCTAAGAAACATAACTCAACCTCATTTGACTTTACTCCATCTTATAATAATATTTCAATGCATAATATTATGAATTGTGGAGTCATAGTAAATGAGACGGGGGGTCTATAATAAAATAGGTTAAAATGATGATAATAATAATAATAATAATAATAATAATAAAGAGCGTGATATTAATAAAAGTAACCAGGAAATCAGCAGCAGCAGCAGCAGCAGCAGCTTGGTCTTTACGAGACGCCATGAGTTCAGTAGAGCCCTTGTTAACTTTCTTCATCATAGATTTTTTCGCCTTCATCCCCATCTACAAATTCAACCCTATTAAACATTAGCTACAAATAATAATATCCAAATCATAAACATAACCCTCCCTATTAAATCATGATGAGAAGAAAACAAAGTCAGCAGACTAACAAATTTAAGAAAGAAAGAAACCTTTTGTGTGCGTTAATGGCGGAAAAGGGTGACTGAGGGTATAGATAAACGCGGCGGCCACGACAGAGAAAGAGCCGTAACCTATTGTTTGTTGTACAGTTAAGGTTTGGTTTGGTTTGGTTTGGTTTGGTTTGGGTTCGGTAATTATTAAATAGTCTGCCATAAACCCTAAACTTTTCATGATTTTCAATGTTAACCTTATACTTTCAATTGCAACTTATTAAGTTGCACCAACAAGAAGTGGTGTTCACGGTTTGTGTGTAAGGCTGTCTAATTCTAAACCGGTTGTTGGTTTGGTTTTGCAGACAATTTTTAAAAATTTTGTCTGCTTATCAAATTTTTTTCTCATGTAACGAACCGTGTGGTTCATACCGAAAGCGGGCATTTAAAACCATACCATATCTTTTAACTTTTTAAATATTTCATATTAGTCATGTTTAATTATTTATGTTTTATACCTAGCTTATTTGAAATAAAAGTGAGCTAGAAGTGCAACAAGTGTCTTTATACTAGTTCATCATTATACATGCTATTCAATAACCAGAATATGTGACGTGCTTAAACAAAGATCATATTGGATTTTCGAAGGGCGTCTTGTCACTTAAATGGTGTGCTCTATAACCAAAAGATTGAAAGTTTAAAGCTTACATGTGCATGCAGGTTATGGTCATTCTTATTAGATCTAGGAATTGTTCTTAAAAAAAAATTGATCATATACGGAGCTTGTGAAGGCTCATGCATGTCCATATCGAGATCTTCCTTTTATCATCCATATCCATTTAGAGCATAACCAATAAGTCTTTTTTTTTTTTTCATTTTTAGCCAAAAAATGTAACATCATCCGGTTTTACCCTTATGGAGCTCATTTTTGGCAGCCTTTTAGTGTAATACTTGGCCAACAACTAGTCAAATGAATTGGGGCAAATGGGCAATACTGTAAAATGTATTTTTATGTATAAACTATATATGCATGGACGCTCACACATAGATGAGTGATTAAAAATATGTGGACCACAACGACGATTACGATGATGCAATGTTTTTGGGTGTTTGTTTGATTTCTTATTGAGTGGGTTTTAGGTGTTTTTCTATATGTTAGTTGATCATTAGCATGTTTTCAGGTATTTTTGGGTCTCCTCTTTAACTTTAATTCATTTGTTCATACATGGATCCGTAAATGAATACTTAGAGTGATTTCTCTCATGCATTTTGTTAAAGGTGTAAGAGTGAGCATTTAAAGTTGGGTAATATATCTTATCAAAAGTGATGGTTTATTTCCGTGTCCTACCCATGAAACCAAACAAAACCAATATACATGTTATGTTCATGTGATCTCCCACATGTACGCAAAAGCCACCTTTTCTACTTCTCTTTTCACATGTATTTGTGCTCTGAATGATGTCATTTCACACAAATATGTGTACATACACACACGTATATATGATATACGCGTTGTATATATTGAATGATCTCACATTCTCACCCCTAACTGATGTGATTAATTGTCTTTCTGGATCATTAAGCATACTTTAATTCACACTGATAAATTTCAACTATAACATTTCTGTGAACAATGACCAACCTGACAGTCATTAATTACCTCAAAGTGAACTAAGTGTTTTGAAGTCTTTGACCATAGAGATTTGACAATAGAAAAATACTTAAATCACCAATCAAAACTTAATAAAATATGCTAAGTCCGAAAATTTATTCGCAAAAAACGCCCGGCTAAGCATTAGCCAATTGTCAGTGTCAATTTAGAAATAAGTTGGTCTGCTAAGCAACTTGCTAGAAGCTCTCTTTAATACAATTTGCTCGCTGTTTAAGAAAAGAAACACAGGTGATATCTTACATCTCAATAAACTTCATTACTAATTCACAAAATTAATATGCCGGTAACATCTCTAATATACCAACCACCTAAAACACTTTGAATTCACTACATTAAATCCACAACTTACAGCGGTTATAAGGCTTAAAAGCGATCACATGATTTGCTATGGTTCTTTCTTGAACCATCTGATAACATGGCAGAAATTAAGGACTTCCCTCTTGAACCTGGCATCTTCCTACATATTCTCAACGCCTCGCGTTTTGCAGAATCATCAACTTCATTGTCTCTAGGTCTCTTGCACGTTGCTTTCTTCACAAGTTGCAGCTGCTTGGGCTTTGCAGCAAAAACCACCCCTGTATTCCCCCATCACCAGTGACCATGTTAGTTGTTTTAATGATACCAAGTTTACACCATTAAAACAATAGATATATTACCTGAAATATCATCATCGTCAGAAATATCCAGTTCAGGAGATATCGGTGGCGTTGATGGAGAAAGTGCTTGATCAGGAGTATCAAGTTTGGCTTTTGAATCGCTTGTGGGGATGTTATTCTCAACTTCTACTCTGTGGTTAGAACCATATTCTTTAAGGGTCGGCGGAATAGTTTCTTTGATTAAATTACTAATCGGGGTATGTGGCGCCACCTCGTCAGGTTGGGGAAGATGGTTTTTAGTTGCATTGATGTCAAAGGGATGAATATTTGGTAGGTCCACATTCTCCAGAACTGATTTAGGTGAAGTGTTTGACAGGCTAAGTGAAGGTCTAAATGTTTCCAAGAAGTCTGAAAACCAGGGGGTGCCTTGTTTTGCATAGAATAGAATGTATGCTTCCTCTGAAAGCACACAAGCTTCTGAAACATACGTAACCTATCATAACACAAAAAAAAAAAAATACAAAAGTCATACTTCCAAATTATATAATTTAACTTTAAAGACGGATAATATAATTGTTATGTTACAAATTATTACCTTTCTGTCATCAAACTTATACCATGTATCAGGTGCAGAACGAACATAACAATAATAATGACCAGAGCTAGATGAAAAACCAGCATGTACAACAACTGCGTATAGTTCATACGTGAAATCCATCTGGCAACAAAAAATGGGCGTAACTGTAAGTGAATATACATATATAAAAATCCTTTAATATATTTAAGGAACATAACTCACATTATTACTCTGACTGCCAGATGTGTATGGCTGCAAATCCAACTCTAGAGGAAACTCAACGTGCTTGTCTATTTTTTCCACGTACGATCCATCATTTTTGAATCTTTTTAAATGGAAAGCACAAACAGGAGGAATTTCATCCAGCATAAGTTGTTTCTCAACCGACACTTTTTGTTTACAATGGTCACATGTAAACTTCATTTCTTCATCTTCAATGTGTTCGATTTTTGTAAATGATTCAAGGGCAGTTGAAAGACTATTTGCATCGTCAATTTCCAAGCTTAGGTCCACTGATGGCTCATACGTATCAGATATGTGATTGCAGTTGCAACACCTTAACTGAAATTCATATAAGAGCAAGAAAGCAAATTATGAGTATAGATAACTCATTTATCAGTATCCTAAAATGAATCAAAGAAAGAATGAGGTTGAATTCTTACTTTGCTGATAACACGACCACCAAAGACTTGCTTGACTAAATTGCAACTTTGTGAAGGGAGCGCATCATCTTTTGTTTTTAACTTGGTTAAACAACTTTCAAGTCTGTCTAGAAAGCATTGCAAGAATTCATGAGCATCTTCTTGTTGATATCTTAAGAACGACGATGAAAAATCTGATGGCCCTTACGTCAAGGATAACTTATTTAACACCAAGTTGCAGAGAACAAATGTTAACCAGGTACTGCAGGATTCAAGAAATAAAAAAAGAATAGTAATTTGCAATTAAACCAAAGGATACAACTCAGATTGTCGACAAATTTCCAAGGGGCGACACTTTTTCCATTTGGTGATAATGAAAGCTCAATAAATTCACGCAAAGCACAGATCAAACAGAACCGTTCATTGGTACCTGCAAACCCAAACTTCAATATCATACACTTTGTGTCGATATAAAACAAACTGAAATAAGTGGTAATAAAGATTTAAGACGTACAATCACAAGGCGTTGGATGTGTGTATGAATAGAGACCCTGAACTAGTAGCACGGTGTGAGTGAAGCACTGCATAACCGCATTAAAGAAACAAGTGTTGCCCAAGTTGTCAAGCCCTGCACCCTATAAGTTCAGAAAAATTATTAGCCAACTTTAAAGAGAGCAAGAGACATGGTAGCTGCAAATTCTCATAAACGCACGTGCACACGCGCACACACACAAATTTTAGCAGCTAAACCATCAACATTCATATACAAGCCATAAAATATAAATAATAAACAACTCTTCCATATTCCCAATAGAAAGGCAGCACCTTAATCAATTCTATACCTCAAGAACAGCACCTTTTAAATAAATACATAAACTAGTAAAAGCAATGGACTAGATGCCATACCAAAAAGAGATCAAGTATCTAACCTAAACAGAATCAAACACTTGACTAGGGATGAACTCGGGATGGGATCGCAGATCCCGATAATACCAATGCCGAAAACTCCCAAAACCCAATACATATACCGAAAACATATGGTACGGTTTGGTATCGGTTCTGTGTCAGTAGTACCTTGGTTTTAAAAAGCGCGCTCGAGGCGCGCTTAAGCGCAAAGCGCACCTAGGCGCAACCCCATGCGCCTTATGTAACCCTAGGCGAGCAGTGTTAAAAAGGCGCAAAAAGCGCCCTAAAAGCGCACGAAAAAAGCGCCCTAAAAGCGCGCTTTTTGTACGCATGTTGTTTTTGTGCTTAAAATTGTTATACATGTAGCTAAAAAGGTTGTACATTCAAGTTAAATCATATATGTACCTTATGTGTATCTATATTTTGAGTAAATAATGTTAAAAACCTATAGTATATATAAAAAAAATTATATAATTGTCTTGCGCCTCGCGTACGAAAAGCCCACCGCTTTTGCGCTTTGCGCCTCGGTTTTAGACCTCGTCGCTTTTGTGCGCTTCGCGCTTTTTAAAACCAAGGTCAGTACGGTACCGGTATGGTACCGGTCCCGTACTAATACTGGTTAATACCGAAACCGAAAACCTCTATATGTAGGTACATATACCAAACACCCTTGGCACGGTATAAGTTCGGTACGGGATCGGTATCAGTTCGGTATTTGGGGCAATATGCTCATCCCTACCTCTAATGATAGAACACAAAGTCACAACTAACCATAAGCAATCACAAATAACCAAATTCACGCATTTAAACATAAAAACTAAACCAAAAAGTTCTCAAATAAACAATCCTAACAATATGCTAACACCTATGTATTCAACTAAATAATAACCATTACTTAAATTAACACTAAACTTATGCACAATAATAATAACTGAAATTAAAAAACCAAAGCATACCACCATAGTCGTGCTATCGTAAACGTCGTCGTTCCAACTCGACGCAACAGCAGGAACCGGCTTATAGTCCTCCGGTTGACTTTCATTACACGAAATCCACAAACTAGTCTCATCATCAACAGGACTCGATGGGGCAGAAACAGTATTAGTATTAGCTTCTTCAACAACCAAAGGAGACAGAACCGGTTCATCAGAAGCTGCTAGAACTTCGTTGCTATTCGAATCGGGTAAGTTAACTTCATCCGGTTGATCCTGAACCGGATCCTGTGCAATTGAATCGAACAGCATACGTGCAGTAGCGTGAGTATCTAGTTTGGAAGCCCTATAGGTCGGGGTTGAATATTTAGTGTATAAAGTAACTGATTGTGAATAATCAGACATGAGAAGATGATAATAATAATAATAATATAAAGAGGATTGGATGAGAGATAGGGGGGAAATTGGGGGAAATGTGAAAATTAGGGTTTGAAATTGGGGAATAAAAAAGAGGGAAAATTTGGGAATAGAAATAGAAATAAAAATAAGAAAAAGAAAGGGGGTAGTTGAAAATTGGAAGGGTTTTCAACACGGTTTTTGAGTTTTAAAATGGGAGGGAAAACAATACCGCCATTTTCATGGATTTTTTTGTCTCTACAATCGGCAGTGTGTATGTATGTATAATGAGAGATATAGAGAGAGAAAGAGAGAGTGTGGTCACGACTCACGCCTCCAAACAAGACTGTTTTTTAGGGATTGTTTAATTATTATTATTATTTAATTATTTTCTTAAACTGGTGATAGTAAGAAGGTAGAAGGAAGCAGCACAACAACAGCCAACAAAATGTTGTGTTTAATCTTGTGATTAGATATTAGTTTTTCATTAATGGTTATCAAGTTGTTAGGATTAGATAATTATAGGTATTATATTATTATCTATTTATGTGTTATGGTCTAGTTGGGTTAGAATTTGTCAATTTGATAACTTACTGATTAAGTCATGTCTAGTATAAATAGAGTTCAATGCTTTGTTATTTTGTGTGGTGGTTTGATTTAATAAAACGAAAAGAGTCGTGAGTGTGCTTCTCACAAAATCTGGTTGTTTGTTTGTGTTTATGACCCGATTGTTCCAACAATTGGTATCAGAGCACACACGATCGGAGGCCTATTGAATCACCACCGAGGAAAATCGAACCAAAGATTGGTTTGAAGGTTGTTTGTTACGAAGTTGCTGAAAATCGATCTGTGAGAGCTTGAATTGTGAAAGCAGCTGTGAAGTTTCAAACACAAGGTTGTGCAAGTCAACCACGAGATTACCTGCGGTAGGTGTGGAGTTACCCGAGTGATTCGGGGTGGTATGGTGTGAGACCGTTGTTTACCTGAGCGATTGGGGTAGTACGGTGTGATGTCGTTGAAGAACGAGTAGATTAATCCGTAATAGATTAATCAAAGGGTTGCTGGTTTGTCTTGCGACTGGATAAACTAAAGCAGAGGCTAAGAATTAATTGGTTGGGTGGTACGATCAGCAAGCGACCAAGCATGTTCGTGTTTTTTTAGAGGGGTTAGCTCACAACCGTTACTACTTGGTACCGCTTTACCATTAGTTTCAGCCCCGTAATACTTCCTATGATGACATCAAACATTCCGTATAGCAACTGCCCCGTACGCCATATATAGATCCGAAAACTACAACCCAAATGGGCGACACTGTTGTTTTGTTCGTTGCACTACTCTAACAGCTTAAAACCATATTTCCTGTTGATGTTGTGCCACCAAATACAGCCTCGAATACCCGTCGCTTGCCCCTGCCATGCTCCTCTTGATATCGCGGTGTATATATCTAACTATACATGTCATGGTTATGCCATCTTTGTATTTGTTATGTGCCTTAATAGAAAATTGTCAACAATTAGCACATATCATCTTATTGATATTATAACTAAATGCCAACTGCTCATAATATATCTAAATCCATATAATTTATAAACCATGTCTTTCTTCTACAAGTTTGCTTTATTAATGTGATAACAAACATTAACGAAATCAACATGAAATACATGATAAAAAATTGAAACCTAAATAATCCCAACCTTGATGACCACCCCAGCCTGGATTACTCCACTCCTCTATCAACAATCGGCAAATAACTACAATATATAAACACAATACACAAACATTTCAACTAAATAGTAAATTAGGGTTACCCGATTGACAAAATATCGATCGTGAGGTTGTGGTAGCGGCGACACATGAGGTCTAGGAGGAACAGAATAACGATTAGAGTGGAGGAAGAGGTGGCTGAAGTGACCGGAATACTGCATTAGCGAAGCCAAAGATCAAATTGAATGAAATTGAACCGAAAGACGAAAAAGGATGTCACCAATTTAGAAGACGATGTGGATTGGCGAAAATGTTGGATGTATATGCGGTGTTCTTCTCAAGGTTTGGAGAACCCATGAACAACCACCACCGACTCTCTTTCTCTCTCTCTCCGATAACTTCCTTTTTCTCCTTCTATCGTTTATAGTATATTGCTTTATGTCGTTCATATGCGGTGGTGGAAAGATGATCAGGCAGGTAGTGGACGTGTGGGGTGAAAACTAAACACCAAGTGCAGTTGTGCTCGATGTCATGGATGGTAGGCACGTCTAAATGAGTTGAGAAAAGGAAAAAAAATACCTAAAGGACAGGTTTCGAACCTGAGCAACAATGGCACACAACCAGACAATGTAGCACCACAACACCAAGTCATTTTGTTTAATAAAACAGAAACATTAGGTATATATGCACTTATAAATTATAAAAAAACACTATTCATCTTTTGTTTTCAATAATACATAGTATAATTGCATCAATTATAATGCATTAATATAATTACCAACATTTTAGAAGGTAACGAGATAAGGAAACGAAATTTGAGGCCGGATAGTTTTTGTCGATTCAGCCCTGACAGATCAAACGATCAACTAATAATACTCATTCAAGTATTGATAATAGTGTGATTCTAGTTTCATGGCATGTACAAAAATGTTGAAATATTGAATGGTTACTTTAATTTGATTGACTTTGGTGGTTTATTTGTTAATTTAAATACTACTAATTACCATTTACCAAAGCATTGGGGGCATTGGGGGTTTTCAAAAAAAAAATTGATGTTACACTTTTAACCCAATAGTTTTCCTTTTTTTACTTTTAACACAAATATTTTCAGGTTTTACGATTAACACTAACAATTTTTATTTTTCATTTCTAACCCAAAACTTCTCATTTTTTTTACTTTTAACCCAAAGATTTTCGTCTTTTACAATTAAACCCTAACACTTTTTTGCTTTCAACTTTGGTCCCACATAATTTTCATCTTTCGTAATTTTTTCGTTTTCAGTTTCGTTTTAAATTTTGTTAGTTAACATGTGGCAACGTGCGGGTGTGGTTCAATATTTTTTCGTCTATTTTTTCCCGTCTGACATACATGTCGCAACACGTGTATTTTCCCCATTTGACAAGTTCGTCGCAACGCGCGGGTCCTAAACTAACTTAGTTACTTCACATTAACCGTAGTTGTTAATTAAAAGTCATAGATTTTACGCCTTCTTTTCATTCAGTATTATTTTTCCTTTTTTTATTTATTTTACTTGTACGGGTTTTTTGATGTTGGTGGTCGCTAGCAGTGATGTGACATTGGTGCTAGTTTTGTTTAATTTTTGTGTTAATTGGTTGATTGTTTGATAGGGTTGGGCTAAATCGACGTGAAGAAACCTGCGTTAAGTGAACCTTCAAGTCTTCTGGTTAGATCTCCCATTCCGTTATGAAAGCATTGTCTAAATGTTGTGTTACTGTCGCAATGCGCGATCATACTACTAGTAATATCTAAACAGTAGCATTCTCCTCACATTCGATTATCACTTATCTTGACATCTAATAGATTATGATTGAAATTTGAAAATGACGGGAGATTAAAGAATAGATGTGTGCGCCATATGTCCAACACACGTTGGGCTTTAAGACTGATTTTCTGATTGTTTGGGTTCATATGCCTGCGGTTTGCCATAGTGCCATTAGCTAAATAAAAGATAGAAGGAAAAAACTTTCAGTATTTATTGGACTTGAGTTAAACGTGGGCATCGAAGCCCAACTGAACCGAGACCGTATCAAGAATCAATAGGTGGCCCAGCCCACTGGGCCAGACTGTTTTGTTTAGCATACAACTTTAGTCTTCGGGTATTTTTTTTTTAACGGCAAATTTTTTCTCCTTGTAGGACTTGATCCCATGACCTTCCCTTAAGGTGCTTCTAGAAGCTTTATTTCTACCATTGGGCCACCAACCCCAATGGCCTTCGGGTAATATACTAATATCTGTGTAAAAGGTTTTTGTTTCGTTTAGTTATATTCTTTTTTTGAAATATTGGTTTTTTTGTATCGTTTAGTTATATCCTTTTTTTTTTAATAATATCTATCAGTTATTAGTCATCATATGTTCTAACTTCAAAAATCACTGCTCATAGTCTTAACTTTTTACCCATTTTTCCTTAGTGGTCTCATACTAATTAAGGGACAGTTTGGTTGATTAAGTGCTGAATTATTAAGAAGTCTGAATGGTTAAGTGCTGAATCATTAAGTTGAATCTCTTATTAGTTAAATTTTTTGTCCCACATTAGTAGGGGAGTCTTATTAAGGTTCAGCGTAGTTCAGTGCTTAATGGTTTAGCAACATGCCAAATCTTAATGGTTCGGCCTTAACCATTCCATTCAGAAACTGAAACAAACGCGTTAAATGCTGAATCATTCAACACTGAATAATTCAGAGCCTCATTAAGAGGCTTACCAAATAACCCCTAAAAGTAAAGTCAGTTAGTTTTTGCTGACGTAGGTAGAGTGTCACATAAGCAGTCCACAACTTTGACTGGTTTTAAAGCGGAATTTGGTTGACCCACTTATCAGTTTTGCTGGAATGAGAGGCATAATGAAATGAAATGTACTATCCTAATTGAATGAAAAAAAAAAAGTGTAACTTATATTCATTAGCAATTTTACTTGTCAATACCGACAGAGCCTAGTTCATCTCTTGATTAGTTGATTTCCCTTCATACAACAAGTTAATTTTATTGTCATATGGTTGTAGTAATGAATATATTTTGAGATGGTGGGTGATAATAATAAATGTAACAACAAATACACGCCACAAGTTTACCACGTGATAAAAGGAATAGTGTTTGGCTTTATATATATGTCACCTAGGGGAAATATGATTTGGTGGAATGTTTCTAGAGGTATCTGGATGTCACTTGGTCGGACAAAGAATTTATTGTTGAATTCTAGAGCTTTTAAAAGTAAAAAAAAAATTAAACAAGAGAACATATTACCAACTATAATCAACATTAGCACTAGTTTGAAGCATATTTGCTTTATAAAGATGCTATTTATTTCAACACGTTATAAATAATTGGTTTACGATTACATACTTAAATAGTTGGATTCCCTCACGTCTTGTGGAGCCCGGAGGGAATTCGGACTGTTCGATTCAGCTAAACACGATACCGATACGATATGATATTTCCATTTGGTGTAACGATCCAAAGAGAAAAAAAAAAAAAGAAAACCATGACATGCCATTTGCCAAAAGGTTAACACTACATGTTTACATCAATCGAAACTCAAAAAAATGTGGACGGGTATTAGTTGCAATAATATCAATACATGTACCAATGTGTTATGTGGGAATTAGTATGGTGGTGGTGAAAGGTGAAAGAGATGGTGGGTCTGATTAGAGAAGAAGAAATGGGAAAGAAGATGAATTTTGCCCTGACTTGACGAAAATGCCACTGACTTAACGGAGAAAAGTTAACTGGGTTAAGTTGTTGAACTGTTTAGGCATATTTTCTGAAAGATCAAGGAGTGTTCATGCAATTTTTAAAAGATTGGACTGTACTGACATATTGGCCCAAATCACAAGGACGGAGTAGTATAGAGTTGAGATTCAAACTAAATAAATGAAACATTGTTACCTCTATACTATGTTTTCAAGTTTTTATCTAACATCTATACTACAAATAATATATGCTATACAAATTAATTTTCATTTATAATACATAACTAGGTGGAATCCCGTGTGAAAACACATAGGAAGAATGAATCCAACCTTAACCGCTGTTTAGTAAAGACAACATCAAGAACCTAAACGTCTGCTGCAAAGAACTCCTGTTTAGTACCATCTGTTTCTTTCTTTATAATATAATAATTATAAAAAACAGAAGCAAATCAACTGTTGACTACTGTTAAAAGAAAAACTGCATTTCGTAACGTCTGTTCCTTCCACGATACCAGTTAATAACACTGATCAGATGTTTAATAACTGAAATGTTACAACCAAGGAATAAAAAGTCTACAGACGGATTAAAGCTATGTTGAGACAACACATATTAAAAAGAAAAGAGGATCTCCAAATTAAAAGGTTGTAATCAATATGTAGTCATATATAAAAAAACCATATATAATCAACGTTAAACAAAACAAATATAATCAACTTTAAACATCAAGATACATATCTAGTCAAAGGAATTAATAAACTTAAGCTTCAATTCCATTGAAGCTTCAACTTGTGCATGTGTGTACGCGCACAGACATGACCGTTAAAATAACAAAGAGAACATTATGAGCATAAAAAATATTCAAAATGTCCCATGTGTACGATCACTGAATTTTAAAGCGATGATTAATTGCCTCCATCTAACAATTACATTGGTTTAAACAATTTATATAAGACCATGTGTGTTGTGGGCATGAATAAGCTTGATAACGCCTTTAACACCGTTTTCTGGGCATTATAGGGGCATGAAGAAGGAGAAACATTTATAGTATAATGCCCAAATAGGAGAAAAATAAGAAAAATAATGATTAAAAGGGCATTATAAAGGGTTAACCATTACACATTTTTTTTGAAGGGGTATTATGATAATGATGTGACGAAAAATGCCCCTTACGAGGCATTAACCATTACCCATGATCTAACGTGATGTAAGCGTCATTGTAAGCGCACAATTCATTCCAAAGCATACCCTAAGTTGAAAAGTTTCAAATGAAGACTATTATAATTGCAGAAGCTTAGACTATGTGTTGTGGTTCAAGGTGACCCTAAATATTACACTATCATATATTGTCAATTGTGCGTTGACGTGACATTAGGTAAAGTATCAATCCTGCTTACTTGATCTTGTTGTGGCTCAAGGTAAGCGATGAATTTATCAAAATTTTAACATTAATAAAAAATATAAAAAAACATTATATTACATAAAATAAAAAATTTATAAAAAAATAATAGGTCGTAAACTAATGAAAGAACAAGCAACAAAGTAAATAAAAAGGTAAAAAATAATATAAAATAAAAAAAATAAGTTTTATTATATTAAATTAAGACTTATCATCTTCACTTGCTCACGAGGAAAAAATAGAAAAAATATACAAGGTCATCTTCTTATTCACTTCCTAAACATAAACCCTGCCGCTAACGGTTGAAAATAGCACAACGGTCAAATTATTCCTTGCTAGCCCACGTGATCAGGGTCGCGCCTACTCGCTCGTGCCGTCGTTCACATGTAGGTGTTGTGCTATGCGCGAGCCATGTGGCTCGTCTGGTCGCTCGCGCACCACAACACATAGTCTTAGGGGTTGTTTGGTAAGCCTCTTAGTGAGGCTCTGAACCATTAAGTGCTGAATGATTCAACATTCAGTTCTTTTGTTTCAGCTTTTGAATGGAATGGTTAAGGCTGAACTATCAAGACTTGGGATGTAGCTAGGGTTGTAAACAAACCAAACGTTCGGTGAACAGTTCGTAAACCGTTCGGCGGGAAGTTCGTTTATGTCCGTTTATTTAATAAATGAACGAACACAAACATAAAATTCCGTTTGATTAACTAAACAAACAAACACGAACAAATGTCTCGTTCGTTCGATTGCGTTCGTGAACGTTCGGCAATGTGTTTGTTTACGTTCGTTTATTTATATCTGTTCGTGTATGTTTGTTTATGTTCAATCACTAGTTAAAACTTAGGATAATTATGAACTTTTGAATTAGGAATATCATGTATTGATGCCTATGCCAAAGTAATTTTAGATAATTATGTCTAAGTTGGTACAATTTGACTTATCGACATCGTTTAGTAGATGTACTTTGT
Source organism: Ambrosia x helenae (assembly GCA_030844895.1). Lineage (NCBI taxonomy): Eukaryota > Viridiplantae > Streptophyta > Magnoliopsida > Asterales > Asteraceae > Ambrosia > Ambrosia x helenae. The sequence goes on along the minus strand of CM061229.1, from coordinate 138,163,499 downwards.
CTAACGGTTAATATTAACAATGTTTCTTTAGTTAGTTGCATATTAAATGTTTGTTTTTGTTTGTTTGTGTTTAAGACCTGTGTTCACAAACAGTTCGCAAACAACTGAATTTCTTAACAAACAAACACAAACATAGAATTATGTTCGCTAGTGTGTCCGTGAACGGTTCGTTTGTCCAAGAAACCTTAACAAACAAACACGAACAAAGCCTTGTTCGTGTTCGTTTGGTTCGTTTACAGCCCTAGATGTAGCTGAACCATTAAGCACTGAACTAGGCTGAATCTTGATCAGGCTCTTCTATCAATGTGAGACAAGAAAACTAACTATTAAAAGGTCCAACTTAATTATTTAGTACTTAACCATTCAAACATGTTAACCATTCAGACATATTAATGATTTGACACTTAACCAACCAAATAACCAGACCTCTTAAGGATCCATCCATTTAAATTATGTTCACCATTGGGGTTGGTGGTCCAATGGCAAGGCAAAGCCTTTTAATACACTAAGAGTGTGAGGTCTTGAGTTCAAGTCTCACAAGGAGCAAAAAATTTACCTTTAAAAAAAAATTTAAATTATGTTCGGTTAACAATCTAATTAATGCGTTTCAAGTTTTCAGCGATTAAGTCTTTGCAAAGATGGTCATTCTTGGGCTTTGGACATATTACAATGAATTTGTGTCTGGGAGAGCGAGACATAAGTGGTACGACATGTGACAGGGTCTATTAGTGAATTGACCATGGGAGTACACCTGATACCACAACTCTTTTCTGTCTACATAGCAGGTTTCTCTATCCTCTTCACAATTTAAGTAAGGTTTTGGGGTATGGATCACTGAGGGCAGTCGGTGTGCTGAGTTGGAGGGACTCCCCCTCGGGGAACACCAACCACGCCACAGTGTTTTGGAGGTTGAACGGGATGCTGACGTGGTTGTAATTTGTCACTCCGTGCTTCTTTCACTCCATGACCATACCGTCTAGCCAAACCTTCTTGCAAAGCATAAAGCTAATGCAAAAACTGCTTCATATCATGAGAGAGATAAGTTGTCATATTCTTAGGCTAACACCCTTGTTTGTTTTAAGAGACTAGTGGGTTAACCCGCGCGATGCGGCGGGTGTCGCCAAGTCTCTTTTAGAAAGTGTTTTCGAATTTGATCTGTCTTAAACACTGATTATATTTGGGTACCACCACCACTACTATATCTAAATAGTAGAAATGTCCGCGCGTTGCTACGAGTATTTATGTTTTTTGATACACGTGTGGTCGGTTTCACGAAATTTATTTTTAATACCAATTTTCTAAGACAACTAATAGACATATAATTAACCCAAAGTTTTAGAAATTTGAACTTACATAAACAAATCAAACAAAATTGCTATAGATAATTTGTTGTTTTGTACCTTGTTCACCCATAAACGAAGACGACAATCACATTCCCACTCATGAAGGAACCCTAGAAACAAATTATATTTAAATACACGAAAAGTTAATTGACCAACAACCCTTTAAATAAGCCCAATCTTGAACCAAAGCTAATAACTCAACGGCTAACAATCATGACAAATGAGCCATAATGGGAAACAAGTAAATACTCACAGTAGTATAAAGTTTATACACAAACTACAAACACTGATAATCCAAAACTTCAAAACACGCATTTCATCGAGCAGATGGTAAACACTATGTGTATATCTCGAAGTGGAGTGATTTCTCTGCAAATTCTAACTAAACTTAACATTACACGTACCTGATGACTCGAATCAGTAGATCAACAAATTAATTACGGTGAACATGTATGTATATGTGAGCATATTTGCAACTAAAACAAATACATGTAAGCATATTCAAAAGTATAACAAATTCAGCTGAAAACAAAACACGGAGCGGGTATATCGATTAACACTTACTTTAACAAAAAGTTGGCAGACCGTTTATGGGAAAGATGGAGGAAAACGAAGACTGGACCTAAATCTTATTCGATTTAAGTTGTGAATGATCTTTCTTTCTAATGTTTTTTTAAATGCTGATGATGTCTACGAGGTGAAGTGGTAAAACGACAATAGGGATGCGAGTGGGGTAGCATAGTTGTTCGGTGGAGGCAGATAGAGGTCGATGGATACGGTGATGATTGGTTGTGGTGGTGTGATGTGGTGTAGGGTGGTAGGTGGTCACTATGGTGGTGCGATTGGTTGTTGGTAATGGTGCGGTTGTAGACTTGTAGTAGTTGGGTGGAGGGAAGTGGTTGGAGTGGTGGTTTTCAACAAGGGCGATGACTAACGGGTGGACAGTGGTTTGGATTTAAAGAAGGAAGGGTTGTGATTGAAATTGAAGAGAGGAATAAAGAAGGAAGATTTTTGTAATTCCCAAATTCAATGTGGTGAAAGTATGCGTTTGAAACTGATCTCTGCTATTCAATAGATGGTTAAATGTATTGAATGATACACTGATTACAACTTACATAGGTTGATGGCGTGAATAAACCAGGAAACGGTTACAAAAAGAACTCTATGGACTTGTGTTGCATCATGGATTTATAAAATTGGCATCAAAGGTTGTACAACAGGGTTATAAAGGGAAGAAAGGGGATAAAAATTATGGATTTGTTCTTGTGTCTCTTGAAATGCCATCTTAAAATGAAGGTTAAATTACTAAAGTGGCCATGCCTCCTCCTTAATAAGGTAACATAGATGTATTTGTGACGTTTAATCAATATAATTTTATATGAAACACCCATGTAGATTATAAGAGATTTGTAATGTTAATCTCTACCCAAATTGGCGAGAAGAAAACGATGATCATTATCTTTCTAGTGAGATGGTGAAGCGGTGATCACTACCCGGTTAATGAACGTTTAAGAGATGGTCACTACTTTATTAGTGAGAGATTGTGGTGATACCTTTCGTATTGTTACAAGGAAGAAGTTGCTGTTATCTATTCTCAAAGGTTATTATTACTATTTTTTGAACGACATATATAGTAAAAGACAAACTATTTGTGGATACTAAGTAACGAATGTATAATGAGTTAGTCAACACTCATTCGAACCACCATAAAATTTGTGTTATTTTTAATTACCCTTTGATTGTAAACTTGTAAAATTATGAAAAGCTTTTAAAGAAATATTAGATAAACAACAAATATCTCAAAAAGTGATCATAGACGTTTACAACTTTAGCGGTGACAAAAGTCGCAGCTAATACTACCATATGCCGTCGCTATCGCTTCTTGTATGCACTTATCTTTTTCTTTAGATTTGATTATAGTTTAGTTTAACTTTTTATTTTTCCACGTTGTAATATCTCATAAATGGATGGTTTATATTGATCCTCACTTTTGGGATAGGAAGACCCTTCGCAACCTCTTGGAGCCGATCAATTTTTTTTTTATCTTTTTCTTATGGTATAGTTTTTTCATTCACAAATTTCGTTTATCTCAGACATCTGTTGTGTGGTTGTGGAAGAATTGACAGCATAATTTGTAACCTACAAAATTTCAAACCATTTATTATATGTACTAGTTTACAGAGAATAAAATATCCAACTACAAGACTTTTTAAATTCAACAAAACAAGCAACTACAAAAACATTATTTTTTAAATAGATAAGTTAAACATGTTTACGAAACAATATCAAACTCATAAACATTACAGACCAAATGTCATAATATGTTTACGAAATCTCATAGTATGTTTAATGCTCAAACGTAAACAAGACCAAATGTTACATTCTTAATACCCTTGACAGCCGAGACTAAGAGGGTGTTTGGGATTGCGTTTTGAATCTGATTTTTACATTATTGCGTTTTCAAAACGCAGATAATCAGTTTTTAGTGTTTGATTTGCGTTTTGAAAACGCAGATAATCAGTTTTTTAGGCTACCAAAACGCAATAATCTATAAGCAGCTCTACCTCTGCTTTTCCAAAATGCATAATCTGTTTTGAATAATCAATCCCAAACACCCCCTAAACTTCACTCTTGATACTGATAATTAGTCACTTCACCTCATACATATATTGAACAAACTTTAGCATATAATGCTAAATAAGTATACAAATTGTTTCCCAAAAACGACTGAAACATTAATAGAAAACTACAAAGAAAATTTAAGCATTACTAATGTATGGAGATGATGTCGTTGTAGGATCACGATCACTCGTTAAGTTAAGCCTTTTTCACTTAATAACGACTATAGTACACGCGATAATGGTGCAACTAGCGTGGACCAACAATTTGGTGTTGTACATCTACCGTTAGTATCCAACAAATTTACCAGCCCCACGCCAACCATATATCCCCAAGTTTCAATCCAAATCGACAAGTTGCTTTCTCACTCGATGACCACATATATTATTATGAGAATTCACGCCATCTATAAATTCCACGTAAAACTCTTCTTCAATGGGTTCATTAGTAACACAATTAGACGTACATTATTCACAATCCCACCTAAAGTCATATAATTATGATGTAGGCACTTGGAAAAATTATTCCTAAATATGTATACTCAAAAAGTCATAAGACTATTTATAACTCTTGGATTATTTGATCAATAGTTTACAAATTAAAATCACTCATTGTACCTTAGTAAATAAATAAAAATTATTTAGTGAATTATCTAAATGAGCCAAAAAAATATTAATATTTTTGTCTACGTAGTTTCACCAGCTCAACATCTTTTTTTTAATACCACAATTACACTCTATAAAATTTAAACTTCCAACCTTTTGGTTGTAAAATACACCACTGACTACAATGATATCCCATCGGGGACAACAACTCAATATCAACATGTCATTTTCTCGCTTAAATATTGGACACCAACACCATTTATATCACTTGACCAACCATTTTCTACGTTTGCCATCACCTAATCCTCGAGTGTTTGTGTTTTTATCATGTTTGTGATTGCAACCCTATACTACATGAGTTTATCAATTGGTTTTCTTTGTTATTCGAATTTCATTTTCGATTTTATTTGTTTGGGTTATCGTATGAAGAAATGGCTAATTTGAATGAATGGTTAGGACGTTGTTATTCAAATGGAAAATTTGAACGTCGTTATTTTTACAGCCTAACAAGCTGCCCATTTGAAACATGGGGGGGGGGGGGGATACAAACTTGTTTATATAAAACAACTAGGTGAAATCCCGTGCGATGCACGGAAGACTATATTATTTTTTAAGGTCTGTTTATTAAAGACCAAAGAAAGAAGTCAAGCATCTGTTTACTAAAGTCTGTTCCAGAGCAGTGGGTCTGTTAAGGAGACATGTCTGAAACAACTGTTGCTTCAAACAGATGTTGCTTCAACAATTTGCTTCAAACAGCTGTTGCAAGCAAACTGTTGACGCATCATCTGTTTGAAGCAATAACTGTTTCAGACAAATCTCCTTAACAGACCTACTGCAAAATAGTTAATAAGTTAAACAAGGTTTTGGTTGTGTTTTTTTATTTAAACCGTCTACAATATATACTTTGCAAAATAACGGTCAAAAATAGAATAAAACTATTGACCGTTGCATTTAATAAACCAATTTACCAGCCCGTTAGAAATAACCCGAATTTGGTTTACGGGATCCCTGCCAGTACTGGTGGCGATGGTGTTACTGTGCTGTTAATAGGGTACCCGTGACCTTTTCTAATGACGCCCCGTACCCACTTAGTTTAGCCTTTTAGGTATCTAATTATTGAACACTCCAAGATGTTAGGAATATGTCCGGATGACTTATATACCATTTTGGTTACAGGTGAAGTATAATTAATTTGGCCAAATGACATTTAATAATTATGTAACAATTTGAAAACATTTCAAACACCACCTCAAACAACTTATTTACAATATCAATTTTTTTTAAAGATTTTAATATTGAATATGATAATGAAATCACAAAACAGGCCGGCCTTAGACGTGGGTGACTCGCACCCCCAGCTGAGCCTGTTTTTTCCAATGGCACTAAATTTTTTGTATAAAGTTTTTTATACATATATTTTTTAAAATATATGGAATCAAAAAACTAAATGGTCTATCTATATAAAAATTTAAAACCTTAAAACTTGTCGGGCTCTCTAACTAATACTTAAAAACCTTATAACTTGTTGAGCTCAAATAAACTTATTTTCATCTACAATTCATTCATTTAAATAATTATATTATTAAAAAAATCAATATCATTAAAAAAGACAAAACGGTAACATCAACAATAACCGCAACATCCGGCCATGATAGTCGAACCAACACATCCCACACAGGCCATCACCGTAAATTGAATTTTGAGTAGTAACCAGGCGAAGCAATGAGAAAGCTCAAGAATGCTAAGAGAGTTTTATAAATCATTAGTTAACTATTACTGTATGTTATTATAATACTAAAATTTTGTTATGTTTATTGCTATAACATTAATCGTTAGTTAAAAAAACATAGTTTGACCTCTTATAAGGACATTTTTTCGGCTCGTATAAGGCACTCAAATCTTTATATGACCGGCTTTCGTATATAACATAACATATTAACATTTTTAGTATCGAGGAAAACTAAAACTACACCTTTTGCGAGTTTGAGCACTAAAACGTGTTTGGTATTCAGCTATTTGGACTTTCATATTAACATTTGACTCTGACTTCCAAAGCTCATCAAGCAACGCTACTGTGTAGCATGTACGTCCGCATAACGTCCCCTAAAGTGTTCTAATACATGCGTTTTCTAGAAGGGGTTTTACTTTTACTCTTTTGTAATATACAACCATAATTGTAAAAAAAAAAAAAAAACAATTACATCAAGATAAAATATGAGAAAAGTAAATAACGGTTCATGTCGTTATTACATTTTATTATAACAAAAGGTTTTTATTACTGCTTAATTGAACAAATTTCATATTATGTGACATATTTATTGTAATAATAATAATAATAATAATAATAATAATAATAATAATAATAATAAGTTTTAAAAATGCCCCTTAAGTTTGGTTTTTACATTTTGGCCACATAGAAATTCTGGTTTTATATTTTGGCCACAAAGACTAACCAGGTTAGACCTCCGTTAGTTTTGGGTTATGGAAGAAAATAAGTTGAAAGTTGGAAGTGCTATTGGCCAAAGTGAAAGTTCGGAGTGATATCCGCCAATAGGTGATAGTTGAGAGTATTAAAATCCATTTTCCCAACCTTTAATCAACTCAAACGTGGAAAAAATATAGGGAAAGGCGATCGTAGCCCTAATTTATTCAATTACTATGCAATTATAATTCGAACTGTACCTTTATTCGGGTGGTGTAGTTGGCCCCTGCAATTCCTTGAAATTCATCCTTGGCTTCACCCTAATCTTTGCTTCCAAAAACGTGTTTTTATCACCACCATAATTTAGTTCCATTTGCTCAATCATGCATATAATATTAATACATAGTCCCAACAAACACATAGACTGATAGACCAGCATGCATATCACTTTACCCATTTCAAAATTCATAATTTTCTTATTAAAGACATAAAAAGATCCTAAATAAGCCACAAAGGTCAAATACATGTACATGGTCTTTGAGGCGACGAAGTTCACAGGACGTGAAAGCTAAAGGGTGGAAAATAGCCCTAAACAACCAAATCAATGATGATGGAAACTGAAACAGTGAAGCGGAGGCCACAAAGCAATAAAGAACACCAAAAGCTAGCAAATGCAGCCGCCAAACACCATACGCCTCTATCACCATCCCCAATGCCGGCCGGTCACAATGAGGTAAACGGGAAAAAAAGTTTGTTGTGGTTGTGAGATATTCTGGATTTGTGAAGATGGAGAAAGGTTGAAGGAGAGAGTGGGTGTTTGAACGTGGCTCACCGGAAGCAAGGGACACCTGGAAGAGATGAAACGTGGCAATAAAAAGGTGCATGCAACAACCCTGTAAAAATATGAAGGGGAAATGCAATTTAATAATCCCAACTTTGGAGGGGTTGGAACGGAGCAGTCTCAACTTGAAAGTTGTAATATAACGATCCTAACTTGTCAATGTTTTTATTCTAATGGTCCCAAACTAACCCCAGTTAAGTTTTTCTGTTAAGTGCCACGTGGCATCACACGTGGCAGTCCTACGTGGCACAGTATGTCCAGCTGGTAAAAAACGTGGGCCCCACTTGTTTTTTCAATTAAAAAAATCAATTAATTATTTAAAAAAATCTTTAAAAACGTGGGCCCCATGATCGCGTGTCGAGTGCTAATCAAAAACTATTTTAAAAACAACTCCTTAGCTACAAGGACTGCAGTATAGAGAGTAGGGTTGTCGAACCACGAGGAGTATGTGGTTAGTGTTAATAGCAATTTTTAATTATACTAATAGAAAAACTAATAAAATTATGAAGATTAAACTAAGGTACTGGTTTGCTTGCAAGAAAACATTGATGAAGTGATTTGAATAAAAACAATGATAATAAAGAAGTAACTCTCTCTAAACTTCAAGTTCTAGGTTTCACACAGTTTTCAGTTTATAGATTGGGAACCACATAGACATGGTTCTGGAAATTAGTTAATTAACTGGTAGCATAAGTTCTTGTCATCAAACCTATTATCTACCCAATTGTAAGCGTCAAGTCAACCCTCTTTATGTCACCCAACCCGCTACTAAGTTTTGTCATCAACCGAATAAGTTGTAAAGAAAGGACTCAAAACACAAATCAATTGTATAATAACTAATGCATCAATAATGTTTTAATTGATTGTCATCACAAGCAAAACATAATCCAATACTAAAAATAAATAGAAAGAGTGCAAAACCTAATTAAACCATCCGTCTAGAGGAAGTTACAAAAGATTTTAGCCTAGCATGTCGCCCGTTGCAGCTTCTTCCTCTATTCTTTCTTCGTGCAAGATGTGCCCTCAAAGATGGGATCCTTCAAAGATGTTTCGATCTCCCCAAAGATGGGAGCCGTCCCTTTTTTTTTTCAATATGCGGCTCCTCTCTTCTAGAATTTATAGTGCTCCAACTTTAACCCTCAAAATCCAAATTGGAATTTTGTTTCTGGCCCATCCACGTGACTTTGTCACATTTTAGTTTTAAGTTTTATTTTATTATTATTATTATTATTATTATTATTATTATTATTATATACTATTATTTATATATATTATTATTACTCCATGCTCTTGTACCGGGTGTCTGCGACTTGACCAAAGTTCCTTCGTATTAAGCTCATATCTCACGAACACCTACAAAACACGTGTACACCAATAAATAATTAAGAACACCTAAAAACACACAATAAAAGCCTAAAATATATACAAATTAACATATTAACAAGATGTGTTTTACCAACACATCACACCCCCACACTTATCTTTTTTCGTCTCGAAAAAATTATATATATTCTGCTCAAGACATTATCACAGACTAGCACCTCAGTCGCCCATCATACCTTAGCTAAGGTCCAAAGTCATACCCCATTTATAGATTAGCATTAGATGTGTTAATTCAGCCAGTCAAATTGATTTCTATTTAAAAACAGAATTAACCCGACTAAATCTAACATGCTTCCGGTTTTTATTCTCATGCAACACACCCCTCACAATTTTCCACTCCACTCGGTTTAATATCTGGACTAGCATGTAATGAGCTAGTATTATTCACTCAAAACCAAACATGTAACTCTGTTATCATAGGCTTGGATAACAATCACACCTCAACTGTAGACAATGCACGTATCTAAAGGACTTACGGGTTTTGGGCTTAGGGTAAAGGTAGGAATGATTTGGCTAGAAAGTGGCTAAAATAAAACTGGTGTAACCAAAGTGACTGACAATCCTTTATTCATGATAAAAACTAAACAAGCGAAACATAGGATTGACCCATAACGAACAACTTCTCTTTATTTTTCTTTTCCTTTTTTTTCTCTTTTTCTTTTTCTTTTTTTTTTCTTTTTTTTTTTTTTTTTTGTTTTTTTGTTTTTCATTTTTTTCCACATATATATTTTTTCTAACATAAATACAACCACTTAACACTTTGGATGTCATCAACACTTGGTAAAGGTACTGGTTTCTTTGGGTGATTATGTGGTTTAGCAAACGAAAGGGTATAAGGCTCAAAATTGGTTACTAATGGTAATATTTTTGGGTAAATCGGTTAACACAAAACAAATAAAAGGTGTCAAACAAAAAGGGAATCCTAAATCGCCTTTGTCATGTATGCGCATATCTAGTCTACAACCTTAGCATGTATCAAATCACACAAGTTATGCAACAGAGAAACATGTGGCCTACTCTCAACAAACGAAAATATATAAAAATCAATCTATCATCTAGTAGGCTCAAGATCTCACAGAAATGGGGAAATGGGTTACCGATGTGTGCATGCATTTATTACCAATAGCTTGTTAAACCTAGTCAGACAATTTTAAACTTTTTTCCTTAAAAACACCTGCTGAAAACGGTTCATATTACTTTTCTACAAATTAGACCATGACTAAGGACCTACTGCCAAAACAATCAAGAAACAACCGGTATGTACTGAAAGAGCTGTTTTTATGTCTGATTAGAATGCTTTTTAAGAACAATTTTCAAGACAATTTCAATTTTTTAATTTTTTTTTTTTTTTTTTTTTTTTTTTTTTTTTTAGACTCAAGACTAAATAAAAACGAAGTTTCCCCACCCCCACACTTGAACGACACATTGTCCTCAATGTGAGCTAGGAATAAAATAAAGTAGAAAAAAAATGTACAACAATAATAAAAGGAACAGACTCCCCTGGATATAGGCAGTGCACGTATAGGTCTCGTTCAGTTCCTCCCAATGCGACCGTATAGCATTTCATTCGCGGCCGTTAAATAAACCTGAAAACTAAGACTCAAAAGAAAAATAAAAATATAAAATGCTGGGATGCCTTATACACCGATGATGTACAGCTTTACCTCGCCTGAATGGAGATTGAGTACAGACGAAGTTATCTGATTGCAAGTTAAACTCCAAGCATTCTCAGAAAAACAAAAACAGACTCAAACTCTAAAAATAAAATAAAAAACGTACCTGGAATACTTTACACAACTATACAAACTCTACAAGTAAACATACCTGACACGTCTACTCATGGTGGTCTAGTGGGATGTTTGTGTCCCCACACCTCCAAGTGTGTGCTCCTCCTACACCCAGGTAACTCATCTACAGTTCTCCCTATTAGCCCCAACAATGGCAACTTTTCCTTCTCACTATCTGGTTCAGGTGGCTTCTTGACCTTCTTCTTCCTTCTCCTTCGTTTTCTCTTAGTGTTATTCTTGCTCACTAGTTCCATCCTGTCAATCACAAAACATTCTTTCTTTTCTTTTCCATTCTCCTTCACAGGAGATCCACTTTTGTTAGTTTTACGATTAACAATATTAGAGAACACCTTAAGATTCATCTTCCTATCCCCAAACCTCATCTTTACCGTCCCCTCAGCACAATTAATAATGGCTTTAGCAGTAGCCAGGAACGGTCTCCCCAGAATGACAGTTGGTTGTGTGTTTTTGACACAATCAAGCACTAAAAAATCTACCGGGTAATAAAACTCTCCAACCTTAATAATCACATCCCTTACAATCCCCCTAGGACACGAAGGAGTTTGATCGGCCAACACCACAGTTGTGTTGGTTTTCTGTAATGGACCAAAATCATACTGATCATATAAACTCCCTGGTAGAATACTCACACTAGCTCCCAAATCCAGAAGCGCTCTATCCACTTGAAAATCACCTACTTGTATAACAATAATAGGCGCTCCTGGGTCTTGGAGTTTTGGGGGAAGGGTACCCAACAAAACGGCATTCACACTGGCACTTAAATCTAACTGTTTAGGAAGTTTATGCCGTTGTTTTTGGGTACTCAATTCTTTCAGACACTGAACCTGATCAGGACATTCTTCAATTTTATTAATTAACGGTAAATTGATTTTGACAGTTTTAAATTTTTCCCACTTCTCATCCTTTGGTGAGTCCCGTTTAATTAAATTTTTTCTCTTAGCAGGATCTAATAAAGCCATGGGAAATGGTACCTTTTTCACCTTCTCACCCCCACACTTAGCCTCATTAGACCCACTCTTCACATTCTTACTCTCAAGATTTAATTTGAAGATTTTTTCTTGTTCAGGTTCAGACTCAGATTCAGTGTTACACTCCTCCACCATTCCCTCAACAAACTTTGGTGGAATACTGTCTACACTACCTATTTCAGAAGTGGGGAAAATACTTACCGCGTTAATGTGCAAGCTTCTGGAGGAAGACTGGTGAGCAGGATTTAGTGTAGTATCACTAGGGAGTTTACATGGGTCTCTCCCTGACATCTGAGCAACTAGTTGGCCTACCTGTTTTGACAAGGCTTCCACAGTCTTGTCCCGCACTTCATTATCCTTCCTAATTCCCTTAACATCCTCTTGGACTGCCTCGATAGCTTCCAGAATCACATGTAACTGATTACTGCTTCCGTCTGAAGTGCCCTGCTGTTGGTTCCAGTGCTGCTGCTCATTTCCACCCTGCACATGAGAATTAGAAAAATTAGGATTTAATTGGTTATTCGGGTTACCATACCTGAAATCGGGGTGATTGCACAGTCCAGGATGATATGTATTTGAATTCATGTCATACTGTTTTCTTTCTCCATAGACTTGATTTACCTGTTCACCCGGTTTTTCCTGTCCACCTGCACATTCAGCTGCAATATGACCAAACTCATTACATTCAGTGCAAACATTAAAAGCACTACCTACCTTCACCTCATCATTTTTTCTTACTCTCAACTGGGCTACCTGTTTTTCTAAGATCAAATTCTGATGCTTAAGTTTTTCTATCCTTTCTTCAGCTTCATAATCAACAGCCCTAACAGAAGATGATCTAGATTTCCTACTAGACTGTGTGTGTCTCTTAGAAGTTGCACTCATCCTCTCTAAGTACCCCCAATCTATAGCTACTGTGTTAGTGAAAAAAGTACCACTGCTAATAGCTGTTAGATCCCTAACCTCATCAGGCAATAATCCATCATAAAATGCTTTAATAAGCTCCCAAGTCTCAATGCCATGATGTGGGCACTTCCTAAGCAACTCCTTAAATCTAGTAAAGGCCTCATGAAATGTCTCACCGGAATTCTGCTCAAAGGCTCTAATTGCTTCTCTAGCCTCAGAAGTCTTACTCATAGTGTAATACTCTTCTAAAAACACCTGCTGCATTTCTTGCCAAGTAAAAATGCTACCTGGAGTCAGGGTTGCAAACCACTGCCTAGCCCTATCCTTCAAAGTGAATTGAAACAACATAAGCATAACCTGATCCTTAGTAAACCCAGCCCCTCCTACAGTGTTACAAATAGACTCAAAAGCTGCAATATGTAAGTAGGGCTCCTCTGATCTCTTACCATAAAACTCAGGTAGGTGGCCTAAATAATCGGGTTTAACCTCAAAAGCTCTACCATTCCTACCTACGGGTGTCACTATAGCTGATGAATTAGACATAATGACTGGCCTAAAGTGACTATCTACCCCACCCCTAGCTGGTGCCCTCTGAACAAGCTGTGGGACACCATCTACAAACTCTAAATCATCACCCATATCACCCGCATCAAATCGTGGCACAGCTCTTGGTACCTGGTTATTTACCCTTTGCCTTCCAACCCGGTTCCCTTGATTAAATTGACGTACCTGATTACGTGGGACTAGACGTCTAGGATGCAAGTCGAACCCATCCTGATCAAAATCATCATACCTGACGTCGGCACATCTGCCGTCATACTCCTCATGCTCAGATTCTCTGTCCCAATCAGTCTGCCATGTACTATGAAAACTTCCCTCATTAAATTGTTGAGGGATGTGATGCAGCTGTTGGTTTCCAAAGTTTTGTGGCTGTTGTGGTATGACTGGTCGGGTGTTTCGGGCGGGTTGGAATTGTGGTACTGGTTGTGGGTTTTGTGGTTGTGGTGGTATAGATGGAATATGTGGTGGTGGATTCTGAGAAGGTAGATCCTCGGGAACACTGTGGTGGCTGTGGTGACTCATGGTAAGTTTAAATTGGTGTAAATATTGGTTTCTTTTAGCAGTTTTTTCGAGGCATACAAGTATAATAACCTGCACACACAAAGACAAGAAAACCAGAGTAGTACTGAACGAGGAAAATAACTAAATAAAGAACAAAAGTAAATAAAAAAAAGGATACTATTAAAAAAAATTGTTTTTTTTTTAAGTCTTTTTTTTTTTTAACTAAAGACAACTAAAACTAACAACACTAAGCGCACGCACTCCCCGGCAACGGCGCCATTTTGATCGCGTGTCGAGTGCTAATCAAAAACTATTTTAAAAACAACTCCTTAGCTACAAGGACTGCAGTATAGAGAGTAGGGTTGTCGAACCACGAGGAGTATGTGGTTAGTGTTAATAGCAATTTTTAATTATACTAATAGAAAAACTAATAAAATTATGAAGATTAAACTAAGGTACTGCTTTGCTTGCAAGAAAACATTGATGAAGTGATTTGAATAAAAACAATGATAATAAAGAAGTAACTCTCTCTAAACTTCAAGTTCTAGGTTTCACACAGTTTTCAGTTTATAGATTGGGAACCACATAGACATGGTTCTGGAAATTAGTTAATTAACTGGTAGCATAAGTTCTTGTCATCAAACCTATTATCTACCCAATTGTAAGCGTCAAGTCAACCCTCTTTATGTCACCCAACCCGCTACTAAGTTTTGTCATCAACCGAATAAGTTGTAAAGAAAGGACTCAAAACACAAATCAATTGTATAATAACTAATGCATCAATAATGTTTTAATTGATTGTCATCACAAGCAAAACATAATCCAATACTAAAAATAAATAGAAAGAGTGCAAAACCTAATTAAACCATCCGTCTAGAGGAAGTTACAAAAGATTTTAGCCTAGCATGTCGCCCGTTGCAGCTTCTTCCTCTATTCTTTCTTCGTGCAAGATGTGCCCTCAAAGATGGGATCCTTCAAAGATGTTTCGATCTCCCCAAAGATGGGAGCCGTCCCTTTTTTTTTTCAATATGCGGCTCCTCTCTTCTAGAATTTATAGGTGCTCCAACTTTAACCCTCAAAATCCAAATTGGAATTTTGTTTCTGGCCCATCCACGTGACTTTGTCACATTTTAGTTTTAAGTTTTATTTTATTATTATTATTATTATTATTATTATTATTATTATATACTATTATTTATATATATTATTATTACTCCATGCTCTTGTACCGGGTGTCTGCGACTTGACCAAAGTTCCTTCGTATTAAGCTCATATCTCACGAACACCTACAAAACACGTGTACACCAATAAATAATTAAGAACACCTAAAAACACACAATAAAAGCCTAAAATATATACAAATTAACATATTAACAAGATGTGTTTTACCAACACATCACCCCACACCACCCCACCTACACCACTACCAACCACCACCAACCACCACCACCACCACCAACCACCTGCCACCACCACCAACCACCTGTTACGAAGAACCCTAATTCTATACTCGATCAATTGACCAACGTTTCGAACCTGTTAATCAAATTAATGTTAGGGCTATTATTGAAAAATGAATTCCGAACAAAACCATACTAAATAATCACACTAACCTGTTTGTTTTCGAGGTGTAATTGATTAAAAAGGGTGCTCGGCCACCGAGCATAAAACCAATGAATTGGAGCTTGATTTGGATGTTTTTGATATGGGTTTTTGCACAGAATGGATCGATTTGAAGCTGACAACATGTGGGTGTGACCAGATTTGTGATTGGGTTAAATTTGAAGGTGGTGGTGAAGATGACGGTGGTTTTGGTGGTGGTGGTGGTGGTGAAGATGACGGTGGTGGCAGGTGGTTGTGGTTGTGGTGGTGGTGGTGGTGAACATGATGAAGATGATGGATGAAGAAGGAAGGTGGTGGTAGGTGTTATTATTATTATTTGATTGTGGGTCCCACCTTTTTTTAAACATTAAATTAAGTTTATTTTACACATGTGCAATCTGAGCCCACTTTTATAGATATAACATTTTATGCCACGTAGGACTGCCACGTGTGATGCCACATGACACTTAACAGAGAAAACTAACTGAGGTTAGTTTAGGACCAACAAAATAAAAATGTTGACAAGTTGGGACTGCTATAGTACAACTATCAAGTTGGGACTGTTGCCTTCCAACCCCCCAAAGTTGGAATTATTAAATTCCATTTCCCTAAATATGAACCATGGTGGAAATTTACAAGTGAATGTGAGTTTTGTTTGTCCCACATTGGTGGAGAGATGAAAAATGGATGACTTTATAAAGGTGAAACCAAATGGAAGAGATTAAATTGTTTGTGTTACATTATACTCTGGCACCTACCCGCGCGCGCAGGAGGGGGTGCAAAAATGGGTTCTGGTTCGGGAAAAATTCTTCAATCAACGCGGCACCCGCATTCGCGGACACGAATGCAGCTCGAAAAAACCCGGGTTCGCGTGTTTGGTTTTTGCTTTCCATTTTTATTTTATGAAAACTAGGAGACAAGATGGCGTTTGTTATATTGATTGATTAAGACATCGTAGCTTGTGTCCAAAAAATGTTAATTTTCACATCAATGAATTTACACATATTAGGCTCACCGGCTGTGTTGTGGGTACAAAATTATTGCCAAGATCTTGACTAAGGGGCTCTTAGAAGTGTCTTGTCAGCGGTAAGTGAGGTTCAATCCACATATATAAAAGGACGACGTATGCACTTGAAAACAAATTAAAACACATGCCATTTATGGTAATCATTAACAAAATTTGTGTTAGAAATGCTTACATGTTTCCGCACCTAATTGGTTGAGAGTTACGAGTCACTCCCCTAGTAATAAGAATAGATGAGTCGTGCCATTAGAGTTAGTGGTCCAATGGTAGAAGCAAAACTTCTAAGAACACTTAAAGAGAGGTTATGTGTTTAAGTCTCACAGGAATTAGAAATTTGCCGCTAAAAAAAAAAAAAAAACCCAATAGATGAGCCACCCCCCACTCACACCCCACACACACCCCTCTTGTAGTGGAGTGACATGCCTTTTTGCAATGGTGCAAGGTTCGATCCTTGATCTCACCAGGTTTTATTGATTCTCTATTTCTATTGTTGTGCTTTTGGGCGGGTGACGGGTCAAGTGGTTCTAGCTATTCAGCGCTACCTGTAAGTGGGCACCTTATAAGACGTGACTTCACCCAGTGACGTATGAAGTGCATTTGTAACCAATTGGTGGGTACCCCTAGTAGTCGGAACATCTGTTTGTTAGCCATTTTAAAAAAATAAGAGATGGTGAAACTAGTAACCCATAATCGTATGCCGAACAAAATAGTCGATCATCAAGGATCTAATTAATGAGGCCTGTAGAACAAAATTTAACCTTAAAATCATTTTATATTAGTAACTAGGGTAGCGTTTGGTATGATGGAATGGAATGGGGAATGAAATGAGCTATTACGAGGTAATGAAAAATAATGTGTTTGGTTGGTTAAATAAATGGAATCACTCATTACACAAGGCATTTCATTCCCTCAAAATTATTCCATCCACCCCATGTTTTTTTTCATTACATCCCTCATTCACCATTTACTAACACCATAACCCACTACCATCGCCACCACCCACCACCGCCGTCACCACCCACCACTGTCGCCCACCACCGCTGCTGCTGCCACCACCCACCACCGCCGTCGCCGCCACCGACCACCGCCATCCACTAGCTTCACCCACCCACCACCGCCACCATCCAACACCCACCC
This sequence comes from Ambrosia x helenae, assembly GCA_030844895.1. Classification (NCBI taxonomy): domain Eukaryota; kingdom Viridiplantae; phylum Streptophyta; class Magnoliopsida; order Asterales; family Asteraceae; genus Ambrosia; species Ambrosia x helenae. The sequence goes on along the minus strand of CM061229.1, from coordinate 138,145,779 downwards.
ATTGCCGCCTCTACCACCTGCCACCGTCACTCACCATAATTTCCTTTACCCACCACTACCGCCACCACCCACCGCCGCCGCCGCCTCCACCCACCGCCGCCCACCACCAACACCCACCCATTACCACCTCTACTACCTGTCACCGTCACTCACCACAATTTCCTTTACCCACCACCGCCACGAACTTTTGTTCCTACAGACGGAGACACTCCCTTTCTGCCTCTTCAGCCTTATCTTTCTCTTCCTTCTCCCGAGCACGGCGAGCTTTCTCCGCCTTTTTAGCCTCGGCCTTCTTAAGGGCTTCATCGGCAAGCGACTTTATTATCTGCCTCCTCCTTCTCCTTCCACAATTGCTTCTCTTCTCTCCTAGCCGCCTCAGCAACCTGCTCGGCGGTAGGATTGGAAGACGACGGAGTAGGAGTCACCTTGGGCGCAGCCACTGCAAAGCGCACAACACTTAGAAAAATCTCATGAAGGACAAAAATACAAAGGGAAAAAGAAAGAAAAAGTACATACTAGGCATCTTCTTCTTCACAATTTTTTGGAAAAAGCGGCTCGCGCACAGGAGGAGCTCCAATATCTACAGAGAACACTGGGGCCCCCTCCTCCTGCGGCCCAGTACTCTTGGCGGGGGACTTACCTTTTCCCCTCCCACTTTCACTAAACTTGGGGCCTTCACCACCTCCCTCTGCATCCTTGGAGCCCCCAGTGCTCCCTTCACCGCCCGTGGAGCCTCCAGCGCTCCCAACAACACCTTTACCATGGGAGGACACCCCAGTACGGCTCCTCTTCCGGGTCTTCGACTTTGAGGCATCATCCTCATCCTCATCGCCTGAAGGCCGCCCATCCTTTCTCTTATGTCGATTCTTGACATACTCGCCCCCTGCATTAGAAGACCCAGAGTCAGAATGGGCCAACAGTTTCTTGGAAGAATAATCGGGCCTCCGCGGAGCTTGTTTCCATCGCCCACGCCCCCCATAAGCCTTAGGCGGCTGAATCACTTCTACTGACGAGTCAGTGGACTCACCGCCAGACATACTTATAAACCCGAAAGGTGAAGGCTCACCAGTGGCATAGAAATGCTGGTGCGGATTCTTTAAATTGGCATAGTAAAAGTTTCCCACAAAGGCCTCCAACACAGAGACCTGCCCTTCCGCCAAGCGCCTCCACTTTATCCCCTTCTCTTCCCGGACAACATAAAACTCGAACTTGCTCAAGTCTGCAAACAACCACAGCAGTCAATAATTTAAAGCGGAAAAGTGTCAAACAAAACAAACAGAAGCAAATGCTTACTCTCATCCACAATATAGGGCTCCTTCGAAGCGCGAATGCCCACGCGGCTGGTGCCCAGCGACAAAAAGATGCTCTCTGTAAGAGCCTTGAACTCCAACTTTATGGCATTGGATGTCAACTTCACAAACCACGGCTCGTCTTTGTAGCCCTTCATCACCTCACGGTCCGCAACCCGCTGCTTCTCCCCAATAATCTTCCAGGGCATCGCCACTGAAATGACGCCCTTCTTCACAAAGAAGTATTTTTCCTTCCAGCCATGGAGGGACTTGGGCATATGTGTCGCCATTGGCGGCACCTTCGACCGAGGCTTGAATGAGAACCACATCTCGTCCCGAGCCATACAATAGAAGACATTGAACCGTTCAATTGTTGGTTCAATGCCCAAAGCGCAACATGAGGCTTCAAAGTGAACAAGCCTTAACATGCCAAAAACACTCATCTGCGTCACCGCTACCCCATACCCCGTCAGTGGGAGTTAGCACAGTTTGGGTCGGAGTGGGCAATTCTGGTTCCCACTCCGGCAAGATCTCATAACCTTTGCAGAAATCTGCAAAAGCAGTAGGAGTCCAATGGAAGGGAGTGTTAATCATCAACTTCCTCTATTTAATCTTGCCCCCCTAAACCACTGGCTCATCCTCCTCCTCCGTCACCAGAGTCTTGTTACGTGTCTCATCGGACGGTGAGACACCAGTGAAAGCTTCAGACATCTTTTAATGAAAGGATAGAGAAAAACTGGAAAAAAAGATGAATCTTCGTCACATAACTTGGAGTTTAAAGAACAAATCTTTAAGATTCGCCAGAAAATGCAAGCCGGACGTCGGAATCTATGAAGATTGATCAGAAACTTCAACGGAGAACTTGAATATGAAGAGAGAAATGTGAGAGTGAACAAAGATCTTTTGAGAATGTAACTGGTTCAAGGAGGCCTCCAAGTGTTTATATACCCGCCGCATTAATTGCAGTGGGACCCACTTGGGAAAAGCAACTGTCATACTTTTTCAAATTGGAGGCAACAGATCATGACACGTGTCGCATGTGTCATCGGACGGTCCACACCAGCGCGTGGCTCTGCTCCACAGCTGGCGTCCCTTCAACACGTGGCACAATCTGGATCATCCATTCACCAAGGGAACGCGTGTTAGTTCACGCGCCTGACACCTGACGAAATGTTGGTATCTGCACCACTTTTGTGACACCCCAGGAAAATCCCACATCGGCCGTGGCCAGGAGAGATCCTTGGTTCATAAGTAATGTCTTGCCTCTTAAATCACCAACGCGTTTTGGGGCTTAATGTTAGTGGATGAGAGGAGAACTCCACAGTTAAGCGTGCTCAGGTGGGAGCAGTTTCAGGATGGGTGACCTCCTGGGAAGTTTCCACCGGGGCACCCAAAAACAAATCCGTGTGCTCTGGGAGGGCAAAGCGGACAATATTGGTGGTGAGAGGGGCGGGGTATTACAGATGGTATCAGAGCCACTCCTGTGCCGTTCGGGATGGTGGGTGCATACCTCATCAGGGACGATGAGACTCTAACCTCATCAGGGACGATGAGACTCTAACGGGGGGTGAATGTGACACCCCAGGAAAATCCCACATCGGCCGTGGCCAGGAGAGATCCTTGGTTCATAAGTAATGTCTTGCCTCTTAAATCACCAACGCGTTTTGGGGCTTAATGTTAGTGGATGAGAGGAGAACTCCACAGTTAAGCGTGCTCAGGTGGGAGCAGTTTCAGGATGGGTGACCTCCTGGGAAGTTTCCACCGGGGCACCCAAAAACAAATCCGTGTGCTCTGGGAGGGCAAAGCGGACAATATTGGTGGTGAGAGGGGCGGGGTATTACAACTTTGAGGTGACAGGCCTCACTTAACATGTCAGACAGGTGTCTGACACGTCTGCAACTCTAAAACTTCCCTCCAAAGTAAAGACTCATTTGAATTCCAGGCGCATTAACTGGAAATCATTGGAGACACATTCAATTCCAATCATTCAAAATTTATTACAACTCTGGAGCCACATTAACTACCCCGGCATTTGCTACCACTGCAACGCTCGAGCTGGCGCAAATTCTACGTCAAGCATAAAAGACGTTCCCCGCCCAACTCCTTCTTAGGTCATGGCGGAACACGTCTATTCTCAGTGACAACTTGACGTAGAACAGTAAAAGACGTTCCCCACCCAACTCCTTCTCAGGTCATGGCGGAACACGTTTTTTTCTCAGCGACAACTTGACGTAGAACAGTAAAAGACATTTCCCGCCCAACTCCTTCTCAGGTCATGGCGAAGCACGTCTTTTCTCAGCGACAACTTGACGTAGAACAGTAAAAGACGTTCCCCGCCCACTCCTTCTCAGGTCATGGCGGAGCACGTCTTTTCTCAGCGACAACTTGACGTAGAATAGTAAAAGACGTTCCCTGCCCAACTCCTTCTCAGGTCATGGCGGAGCACGTCTTTTATCAGCGACAACTTGACGTAGAACAGTAAAAGACGTTCCCCGCCCAACTCCTTCTCAAGTCATGGCAGAACACGTCTTTTCTCAGCGACAACTTGACGTAGAACAGTAAAAGACATTCTCCGCCAGTTATTAGAACAAACCCATGTTAAGCAGATGAGTTGTCATCCGCGACTCATTTTTATTCAGTCTAGCGCTCCACCTACTCTTCATTCGAGAGCAGGAGAAACGCTAGACTAGGGGGTCTTGAAGGGATAGGGAGCCTAATCCTGGCAGAGGCGGCATCCCTATCCCTCTTTTCAACAATCTTGACGCTAACAGGTTCTGCCATCCGCAGAACCAAATGGCGGAACGAAGCGACGGGACTAACTTCACAACTCAGAACCATCATGCATGTGATCCAGTTCACAACACTTCTCCAAAAATATGGGTGCGCGTTCGCTCACGCGCGGAATATTTTTTCTCAACCAGCTTTCAGTACGAGGTACGGAAGATCAAAGACCAGAGGGATTTACTCAAATCTGGGACATACAATGCGCCAACCGGATGGCGACACGTGTCAGGGTCAGTCTAACCACCGTTGACATGAACAGCGACTTGACTGCCTCCACCATACTATGACTACAGTACCTAGCAGACATGCTTACCTGCTGTCAGACGCTAGTAGGTAAGTCAACAATGCCGTGTCAGACAACATGCCGCCGGCGTCCACTCAGGAAGCGCCATGTGTCAATTCTACAGCAGCCAGTCAACAACCCATGACGTCAGCGTCGTGGTCCGGCCTTTTCCCGCCATTTTCCTGGGTCAATTACTTCGGGCCCAAAAAACAAGCCCAGATCGGATATGCTCCTTGTGGGCTTTCTCACCAAGCCCACGAACTCTCCTATAAATAGAAGACTTTATCTCCTTCCCAAAAGATCTGAAAATACTCACTTGTAACATAGAGCTAGGTCTATTTGTAACACTTTGTACTCTCCAAAGTAATCAGATAACCGACTCTTCACAGATGACGTAGGTCGAACTCGACTGAACCACTTACATCTTTGTGTTCTTACTTTCACCACACACACACTCACATATATTTCCTCTCTCGAGTTGAACCAAATGTTTGAGTAAATGATAGTACTTGTAGGCACGTAAGAATCAACCACCCGGTGATTAGTGATAATCTCCGGGATACTTATTGTTTCTTCAGTAACAGTAACGGAAACGAATCCGGTAAAGTGATATTATAAAATATTTAAATCAGTGAATAGATATCACGCCTAACTCGTGTCTTACTAATGTATTAAGTAATGAAATAATATAATATCAGTCAAGCATAAAATAATTTTAGTGATCTCGTAAACCCAACGCCTGCTATATTCCACCTATATATTTTAGCTTATTCCCCCCCCCCCCCCCCCCCCTCTAATCTTAATAAATAAGTTATTGTCTTTTTAACAATATAAAATATTATTACAAAAATAATGGGCGATAAACCTTAATTGTGTGTAGGGTTGCAAACGAACTAAACTTTTAATGAACTGTTTATAAATTGTTTGGCGGGAAGTTTGTTTGTGTACGTTTGTTTAATAAATGAACGAACACGAATAAAAAATTCCGTTCGTTTAGTTAAACAAACGAACATGAACAGAGGCCACGTTCGTTCATTTTTGTTCGTGAACGTTCTGTAATGTGTTCGTTTATGTTCGTCTCTAAAAAACTGCTTGATGCAAAACAACTATCGAGCCGGAGGTCTCGCTGGAAGCAACCTCTCTATTCCTACGGGGTAGAGGTAAGGCTGTCTACATCTTACCCTCCTCAGACCCTACCATAGCTACGCTATTGGTGGGATATACTGAGTATGATGAAAGCCCCGTTTGTGGTGTGCGCATATAATATATATGTGTGTGGGCCCTTTGGGGGGGGGGGCAAAAGTAAAATTACACTAATTTTAACGTTATTTTACTAATTTCGTGAAAATAACGTTAAATACGACGGATCGTTAATCATGCATCATGTGGTAGCGTGTGTAGCCAAAAGACAAGGGTGTACATGCACCAATTGGGCTTGCCCCGATTGCTAAGTGTTATGTGCCTTATGTCCAAAGCTTAATGCAAAACTAATATCGAGTCAGTGGTCTCACTGGAAGCAGTCTCTCTATTCCTACGGGGTAGAGGTAAGGTTGTCTACATATTACCCTTCTAAGACCATACCATAGCTATGCCATTGATGGGATATATTGAGTATGATGATGATGATGATGATGTGTTCGATAGTTTATTAAGGTTTTTAATTTTTATATTTTTGTTATATTCTTTTATTTTTATTTATTTTACCTAGTAAATAATATATATGAGGTAAATATATGACTATACGAGATCAATAAACCTACTTTTTGTATCCAATATATGTTTTCACGTTCCAGCGTTGATGCCCTCTACCTCCAACGCCCTTCTCCGATACTAAGTATGCTTGGAAAATTATGTTATATTTTGTCTGGATCTAGTTAATGTCTTAACGCATGTGAATTCGATGTTATTCAAAAGTTAATATACATCGTTTGTGTTTGTTTCCGTTCATGAACACTTGTTTGTGTTCATTACTGTCCGTTTGTTTTCGTGTGCGTTCATGAACAAAAATAACAAACGAACACGAACAAAAAATCTCATTCGGTAAGTGTTCATGAACTGTTCGTAAACACATAATTTTCTTAACAAATGAACACGAACAAGGCATTGTTCGTGTTCGTTTGCAGCCCTAATTGTGTGGATATATATTAGGTGCAACTAAACCAAAAGTAAATTATATATTATTAGTCTTTTACATCCTCAAATTTGTACACGTAAACAAACACCTTCTTAGTTTACTATAAACTGTAAACATATAATACCATGCTAACATCATATGATTTTCGTTATTAGTAAATTATAAAACAACGTTTGATCGACTGCTCACGTGGGGCGCGACCCACTATGACACGTGTTAGGATCATGACCGGAGGTTACTGGTTCCGAAGGTTAGTACACCTGACCGAAGGAAAGTACAACTATTCTAACTAGTATAAATACCCCCTCAAAAGTACAAGTAAGCTACGTTCTGACAGGCTCCGAACCTCTCTCCCTCTCTATTCTCTTTTCTTCACCAACAAATACTTATCCTCATGCCGGAGGGTGGTCACAGAGAGGCCCTCCCTGCTCCCCTGTGACGAGCCTAACGGTTTGTTAAGTTTTGCAGGTAATCTAACCCAAGATCTAACCAAGCTTGTCGTCTTTAACCTCCCTCATGAGGTACGTCCAGCTTTTGGATCTTCAATTGGCGCCATCCGTGGGACTCGAACCCACGACCACGTGGTTAAAAGCATAATAATCATTATAGGGTGAGGTTAGTATTCCATATTTCGTCAAAAATGTAAAAATGTTAAGAACTATGTAGAAATCATATTTTGGATTTAGTGATGATGTTTTGGATTGTTTAGGTAACACCAAGCATAATAATTAAAAACACAAAACAATTAATAAGAAATGATGGATGACTCCTGGCCTATGGTCACAAGTTCGAGTCCTGATCTCGCCCGGGTTTTACCAATCCTTCACCGTTGTGCCTACGGGCGGGTGAGGGTTGGGTTTTTCCCGGTTTCGGGAACTGCATGGGCGGGCCTGTATACGCCAGCCGCCCGAGGTACGTATAGGCCCTCCATCGGGTTGGTCGTGGGGGTCTGTCCATATCGTTCAAAAAAATAATTTATGCTTAAAAACTTTAAACATGTCACACCACGACAAAGGCGGAAACACGTGGCGCGACGGTTCAAAAGCATAAAGTCAAGGTTATGGCTAAACACAAGTAATTTAAGAAAATGGGTCATTTTATTATGACGTCAAATCAGTTTCAAACATTACACAAAAGTTAATTGTTTTTGAAATAACATAGAGGTTTCTCATATATATCCCAAATGCCTTGGGAAATAAAAGTGAAACCCCACAAAAGCTCGACGTCGCATTGGAGATTCCCCGACCCTGCTTGCCTGATCTTTCATCTTCTAGTTACCTGAAAGATATGTTTAAAAAGTTTCGTCAATATAAATATATTGGTGAGTTCACAGGTTTTCAGTTTCTAAAACTTGAATACTTGGGAATACCATGTTATGACAATATATAGGAGTTGCAAATTCCTATAAATCTACTTGAGACTATAATCAAACCAAGACATATAATAATTGTGCCCCGCTCCAAGTCGTTACTCGGTTTCCCACGACTTAAGTTTAGAATATTTGCACCCCAGGCATAACCTAATGCATAATCGACGCTATCGATTAGGGGTGGGCCTTGTCAGGCACCAATAGTACTATTCGAATATTCCTCCGGTTTCAATTCCCTGAACAAATGATTATAGAGGCGAGGACTCAACCCCGAGTGGCGGTCACACCTCAAGTATTAAATCCGTCAAACACTATCCCTAACATATCTTTCCCCCGGAAAACGTAAAAATAGTTTAAAATGGGGCCGTGAAACTCACCTGTAACTGCGTCTGGCTCAATAAGGTGAATAGCAAGGGGTGGTCTTGCACCTACAAACGTCCTAAACGTATAAGTCACTATTCCTATAGTGCATGTGCCTTGGCAAGTTGTACACCCAACTCCCGACCACAAGTTGTTCCAAATCCCGTTTAATTAAGCGTGTATCCTAGGTTTCGTTGGCGTTACATTACCCTTTGTGTTACAAGTTATATATTACTCTTGTTAATATTTCCATAACTTGTATCTTATTATCATCGACTCGACTTCACTTAACATATAATTATTTTCCCATTTAAATAATTATACTTAAGATCGCATCGCTCGACATAATATATATTTCAATCCTCGACCCGACTCACTTTGCCGCACATTTGTTTTCCCATTTAAACAAATATGCTAAGATCTTGTCGTTCGATCGTATATTCTTAACGTCCGATTCAACTCACCACACCGTATATTTATTTTCCCATTCAAATAAATATACTAGGATTTCGTTGGTACGACATACACATATATATATCCTTGTCTTCTCGTCGCGGCTTTCCTTCCCGCATATCTACTTTCCCATTAAGTAGATATACTAGAATTTTGCCGAGACGAGCGTACAAATATATATATAAATGTGTAATTTTTCTTGTTAAGTATATACGTTTGTTTTAACGTCTTATTCGTTTGTGTCGTGTGTTTCTCCCACGAATTAATCCTCCAACACTTAGGAAAGTGTTCATTTGTTTTCACCCAAAGTATATATATATTTTACCTCTTAAAATATATATTTTTCTTATCTTGCCGCAATGGCATTTTTCTCATATTTTGTCCGTGTACGGTTCGTTAACGCGTTTTAGTTCGATATCTTAACTTGATTAGTTAATTTTTCCAAGTTTTTCCCAACATGTATTTTATAGAAATATTATCCATATTTCTTCCTATTTTCACATGTTACTTGGATGGTTAAAATACTTATGTATTTTTAACCCAACTTGTCAACTTAACTACAAAAATGTTTCCAACACTTTTATATTCCCATTTATATAAAAGTATTCATTTTTGTATAAGTTTCCCAAGTTTGTTCAATATTTTTATAAAATCTCTATTTTATAAAAAATCCTTATGTTAAAACCCTTTATATTTTTATAACTTTCAAAAATACACTTTTATACAAAATACCCAAGTATTTCTACTAGTATTTACAAAAATTATCCTTAGACTTTATTACTTGCATTTTTGACACCAAACTTTCCATACTTGTATTTTTGGACTAATAGTTTCTAAAATGTCCATTTTAGTCCCTTAACTTTCAAAGTTACAACTTTAGTCCCTTAACTTACAAAAGTTGCATTTTTCTACTCTAACTTCCAAAGTTAGCATTTTTCACTCAAAATAGTTAACTTTGAAGATTCAACTTTTTATTGGTAAGTTATTTTGTATCAAAACACTTATGTTAGTCCTATATTCCATATGAAAGACTAATTATATGTGTGTTTTATGTATTTGTTCATTTTATCAAAATTTCATTCATCTAAGTGAGTTAACTTTAATTTTTCCATCTTATTCATTTATGAACTTCTAACATGTTTTACCACATATTATAACTTAAATGATCATAATAAGATGAATTAAAGTTAGTTTTAACATATTCAAGTTCATCTCAAAATCTTAACCAAAACATCATCCTACTTAGTCTTACATGTAAACTTTATATATTTTCAAGACTAATACATCATCATCAACAAATCCATGGTTTATTTTCATATCTTTAACCTTCCATTTTACACATGAAAACCTATTAAAGATTATGTTCAAAACCATTTTTAAACCCTTCATGTACAACTTGCTACTAGGAACACATACATGAATAATAACAATCAAAAACAAGATTAAGAAGCTTACTACTAGCACAAGGCTAGGGAAGACAAAAACCTTGGATTTGAGAGGGGTTTAGTGTGTTCTTCCTAGTGGTTTAGCTCCAAGCTCTTGAAACACACAAAAGGGGTTTGGATGATGGATGATTTTAAGTATTTTGGAGATGTAAAAACTTGAAAGAACAATGTGTGGGTGTGTATGTAAACTTACGGCCAAGAGAGGGAAGGAAAGAGGTTTGTTTTGCTTGGTGATTCAATCTTCTAACATGTGTTATTATATAACCAACTCATGTAATGATGCTAAAGATTTAAGAGATCTTATGGAAGATTATGAGTGTACTTGGGAGATTTTGAATAAGAGGATATGTGTGTATGTATGTGAGCCGTGTATATGTATGCAAGGATGGGTGATTTCTTGCAAATCTTGGTTAAATCTTATAAAGCATCATGAACCTACTTACAAGACTTATCATACACAAGCACACTCTAATGTAATGATGGTTTGAAGTGTTGTCTTGGATTATTAGGGCCATTGGCCGAAAATTTGGATCAAGGGGACAAGATTTTGTTGCTTTTGTACTACATGTTCACTTACAACTTTTCCTTCCACTTTTGTCTTCATGTGTGTGCATGCTTTACATAGCTTAGGGATTATTATTATCAACACAAGTTGCATGGACTATCCTTGGCCTTTAGGCCGGCCCTTAGAGGGGTTTGGGTGGGGTCCACCACTTCAAATATTAACCCATTGATTGTTATGTTTAATCCCCCGTCGTTCGGGTGTCGTTCGGGTGTTTTTCGGGTTTTAATCACGCGTTATCCGGACATTAAACATACCTTTAACAACACTTAAATATAGTCTATTTTAAGCGTTGATTGGTTATTTAGGCCTTTGCCGGGTGAAATTATGAGTTATACGCGTATCGGGTGCGATACGCGCACTTTATTCGTTACCGGGAGATTTGTACAAGACGTTTTCATTTATGGTTTTGGAGTTCCAAAACTCATTATATCTTATGAAAATACCCTTTATTTTATATCCTGGGTGTCCGGGATTCGTTTCGTTTATTGAATTATTACCGGGTAATTGCCAACATCCGTACCGGATAGCTTATTCGCACATGATCCAATCATGCTTTACCATTAAACGTATGCATTCCTATGCACTATTTGGAAATTGCTATTCCCTAAGGCCTTCATAATTAAATCACACATAATTGCATTTAATTACGTTAATCATATATTAATTAATTGTACGGAATTACCTTATTTTTGCCGGTTGTTACAAAACAGCATGTTAAAAACATGTGTTTTAAATTATTGTGTTTTAGCTATGTTTCAAATTTCATGCTATAATACATTGCATTGTTTAGCTATTTTTAAATTCCATGGCTATAATACATTGCATTGTCTTTTAAATTATTGTGTTTAGTGGTTTTTCTAGCAAAAATAACCCAAAACATCATACATAAATCCAAAACATGATGCTTATATGTTAATTCTTAATCCTTCTTACATTTTTCACGAAATATGGTCTTTGTAATCGAACCTTAACCTAACATTATATAGTTTTAATTTTTATCCATATTTTAAACTCTTATACCCGCGTATCACTTTTTGAGAAATATACAGTGGTGTAGAGCCGGCCTTAGAGCATTCACATCCCATTCATCATTTTTTACCCTATAATTTAACTAAAAATCATACTTTTTTAAATTTATCTCTCGTTTAAAACACTTCCCTCATCTCATCCACCATTTATATCTTTATAAGGGGGGCGGGGCGCTACCAGCAAAGCTCACGGTTACCCCAGTTCCTACAAGGTAACACTGATGGACGGGGTTGAACATGGTGTTTAATGTGTTTAATTGAGTGATTTTAATGCGTTTTGAATGTGTTAATTGTGTGAATATGATGACTACGCTATTATGTGTGATTGTATGAAAAATGGCGAAAGTGAAGGAAATTGAAGGTTAAAAGGCATAGTGAATCGAGCATGGATGTCGAATGGAAGATTTTAGAGTGTTTGGGGTGTTACACATGGTGAAATGAGGTTAATAAAGGTTAGGGATGTTAAGGAATGAAAGTTGGGAAGTTGTTTGGATCTATTTGCAAAGTTGGAAGTTGATTATAAATTTATAATGGTGATGGTGAACACGCCGTAGGTAACGACGGCTCTAGTTTGAATTATGTTTTAGATGTGTTGCTCGTGCAGAACGATCTTGATCAAGACGTTTTGGCATCCGTAGTTTCCCGTTAAAACGATTTTAGATACATGCAATTCTGTTTATGAAAATTGTGACAATTCTGGGCTGTAACTCAATTATTCATAAACAAATAATTCTATTTATATGTTTTTAGCTACACTAAGAAATTAAAACCAATAACATTCAAAGTTCAAACATATTAATGACACCATCAAACATTTTATGATTGCTACTTTAGCAAAACAACGATTACGCTAACATTTTAAAAACTAATTTAGTAAACAAGTAGGGTATGTTTGGCAAAATTAGCTGGAGGCTGGTAGCTGGAAGCTTTTTAAATATATTTTGGTGTCTGACAGAGTAGCTGGAACTTTTAATAAAAATGTATAAAATGACTAAAATGGACATAATTAAAAGCTACTACTAGTAGCTTTCCACTGTAGAGTTTTTTCTCTAACCTAAAAGCTTCGAGCCCCTTCAACCAAACAAGACTTTTTATTAAGGGTATGTTTGGCAAAACTAGCTGGTGACTGGTAGCTGGAAGCTAGAAGCTGGTAGCTGAAAGCTTTTTAAATATATTTTGGTGTTTGGTAGAGTAGCTGGAGCTTTTAATAAAATGTATAAAATGACCAAAATGGGTATAATTAAAAGCTTGAAAAGAAAGTTTTTATTTTATTTTTAAAATAGAATGGGTATTTGTGTCATTTACTAACCAAAAGCTTGTAGCTAGTAGAGCTTTTTCTGAAAAGCTAGTACTAGTAGCTTTTCACTGTAGAGCTCTTTCTTCTAACCTAAAAGCTTCCAGCTCTTCAACCAAATAAGGCTTTTTATTGAGTAGGAATTTTTTCTTAAAAGCTTGAAGCTTGAAGCTCTTAAAAGCTCTTAAAAGCTCCTTGCCAAACATACCCTAAGTATGAGCTTTTTCTTAAAAGCTTGAAGCTTGAAGCTCCTAAAAGCTTTTAAAAAGCTTCTTGCCAAACATACCCGTAGTATTAATTATGTTATATTCATATTTTAGTAAAATCATTCAATTTTTTTATCCTTTTTTTGTCTACTTTAAACGTCTCTCATACTTATAAACTTAACAACATACTTTTTCACAGTCTTAACCAACGTAAACCAGAAATTTGAAACAAAGTTAAACAATGAATCATCACTATCCAAGGCTTGATAAGAAAAATTGTGAGTGTCACAGTGTCACCAACATAAAAGCCTCTGTATGTAGTGATGACGATTTTAGATACGGACAATAACACGTCACAAGCCTACATGACATTAACATCTTTCATGTCTTAAATAGGTCAATACGATAATTTCTGTTAATTTTCGTGTCTAAACAGGTTAAAGATCTGCTAAAGCACCAACCGTTAAGACGTGTTAATAAATTTTATTTAAAAGAATATATATGGGGTGGGGGTATACAATATACGTATGCGGATTAAAGATAAAGAAACTCGAATTTTCAATTTTCAAATTATAGACCACTGACACATGCGCCGCTTGGTCATCCATCCCCCTCCTTCTCGACTCTACCGTCCCCATCCACGGTTGCTAGTCACTCGTCCACTGCCCCCCTGCTGTTATCCATCACTCGTCCTTCTTCTCAGCGTTGGCGCCGCTCAGTCTCTGATTCACATGTTTGTTCATGTGTTTTTTTTAACGGTCAACAAATCAATCCCGAGCGCTCCCGAAGTACCCACTGGACAAATGAGTACTCTGAGAGTAACCCAGGTCCACTAGTAATTTCATATAGGGATGTGCAACGGTTCAGAACCGGACCGAACCAACCCGATCCGAAACTGTTTAGTGATAAATATAAGAACTGGAACCAGACCGTATAAAAACATACCGGTTCGGTTTGAACCGAGTTAACCGGTTCTCGTGTAAACGGTTCTTACTGGAATCGGTTGTCAATTAAATCCTAAAACTAACAATTAAATCAAATGCAACTTTAGTAAACTAAAGTGTGGTGTCCTGGTCATATTACGGACCTATGATACACGTTTAGAAGTGCATAATGCCAACTAAATATATGCAATGATTGTAATTTTGACACTACGAATGATATTTGTCATGCATTCCTAATGTCACATGTTATATTATATCATTGTCCGATACACATTATAGGCCAACCTGTGCACCTTATAAATGAATCTGTAAGCGTTGATTCTCGGTTTAAATTATTTTCATTCTCTTTATTGTACTCTATATGTTTTTATAGAAATTACATAATTCGAATGGAACTCCTATCTCAACAAATTTGTTAGATTTTATATATTTAACACGACTAGAATAGTATTCTTTATAAAGATTAAAGTTAGGAATTGAAAATGTGGATAGTCAGTCTACAAACTACTTTGAAAAGCCCACTAAATTAATAGGGTTTTAAATATAATATTTAAAGTTTTAACCTAACCCGGTTCTAGCGGTTCTTTTAACAGAACTGCGGTTCTGAACCGAACCGGGAACCGTTTTCACCAAAATTTAAGAACCAGAACCGGGCCTTAAATACAAGAATACGGTTCGGATCTAGCGTTTTTGTTTCGGTTCCTCGGTTCTAGCGGTTTCGAACCGTGAATTGCTCAACCCTAATTTCACACTAGTTCCCGGGGAAAACCTGTCGCCCAAAGGCCCACTGCGGTAAAACCTGGCCCACCAGTAGCATTTTGGTGTCGGTAGAACTCGAACTTTCCACCTGCCATAAGAAAAACAAGAAGAGTGTCACTCAACCCTAATGGATTTGGTCGTTCATGTGTTAACTAAGGGATAGTTTGACAGTTTCGTGTTGAGCCATTAAAAACCAATATTGATTAAGAGGTAGCCTTTAAATCACTCAACACATATCTAATTTAAAACTTACTCATTAATACGTTTCATGAACTATTTTTTTTAACGGTGTTTCATGAATTATTAACAAACGTCTTTTAAATAAATCAAATACACTATATCTCTAAACGATTCAAAGATAACCTCTTAATTAAAAGACTTCCAAAAGTGTCAGAGACGGATTTAGCAACAAAATGTAAAAAAAGAACCCAGATGTAAAAAGTTTCGATCTTTGACTGATGTAGCAAAACTGGCCAAACCTCAGTGATGATTTTGGCCATTAACTCTTAAAAGAATTCCAAAAGCCCTAACGCTATGTTTCCGATTTTGCAGAAAATAAGAGAAAGGAAATTTAGGAGGGAAAAGAAAGAGAGGGAAAGAAAATATATATTAACTTCGTGTTCCTGAGTTTGAAGAAAAGAAAATGAAAGTAAATATTTTATGTGTAGTCGAGTTGAAAGAAAAAGAAAAAGGAGGTTTAATTTTACAGTTATAGTCTAATTGTGTATTATAGTAATTTAAGTATAAGGGTAAAACAATAAATGAGAAACCTTTTCCTTTCCATTCTTTCTACTCTATTCCTTTAATGAAATTCTAAAACTTATATATTTTTTACTCTCTCTTTGCTTCCTTTCACTTCTTTCCATTTTCTTTCTTTAATGAAACTCCAGAACAAGACTTAAAAACAACGTTTTGAAAACCGGACCGGCCGGTTCAACCGGTTTGACCGGAGAACGGTGGTGTCGGCGGTCCGGTCAGGCCTTGTGGACCGTTATGTAAAGAAACCGGCC
Organism: Ambrosia x helenae; assembly: GCA_030844895.1. Classification (NCBI taxonomy): domain Eukaryota; kingdom Viridiplantae; phylum Streptophyta; class Magnoliopsida; order Asterales; family Asteraceae; genus Ambrosia; species Ambrosia x helenae. Next base: position 138,129,856 of record CM061229.1, on the reverse strand, counting down.
GGCCAGCCCGGCAGCCGGTGGTTGAACCGGAGAATCGGTGCAAATACGGCCGGACCAGTCTTCTTTGGGTAGGAAAAGATGTTGCCGGAGATTCAAGAACGTGAATGCGAAGAGCGGAGCTTAACGAACAAGATGAGAATATGGGTCGAGATGAAGAAGGGAAATGCTCGAATGGCTTTTGTTTCTTTATCGTCGTTGCTGGAGCTACATTCTTACCGGAATATGTTCATTTGACTTAAAACTTGCAGAAACCTGAATTTGGATTTTCAAAGAAATGCATATTCCATAGAAGAAAATATTAAAAAGAAATAAGATGTAGTACAAGTTAGAGCATGTTTGGATAAACTTATTTAAGGCAAAAAAGGGTATAAGGAGGGAATGTGTAAGGATATAATAAGGGCATGTAGGTAAATAACCATCAATAAGTTATAAGGAGGTTCAAAAAGTCACTACTCTCTTACTTTTCCAAAACAACTTATCATAGGCTTACAAAAAGTTAAAATAAAAAGTCTTTTTCCTTTTGTCAAACACTTTTTGCAACGTATTAACTTTTTATAAAAGTTATAAATTATAAGGAGGTGGAAATAAGGAGAGTCAAACATGCTCTTAATGTTTTCTCTTTTTCTCTTTCTTTTTATGTGTTTTGTTTAATTTATGTCCATTTTTAAATTTACATTAAGTTTTTTATATTATAATTTCTATAGGCTCGTTGGTTACTAAATTATTTTGTTTGTTTATGTTTTCAAACTATCATTTTTTATCATCAACTTTTTTTTTCTCGAAATTTTTTAATTGTTTGAATTTTATTAGGTATATTTTATAATATATATATATATATATATATATATATATATCCGGTTCATGAATCCGGTCTGACCGGTTCAACCGGTCTGACCAATGAACCGGTAAGACGGTCGGTTCGATTTCCTGTACGATTTTAAAAACATTGCTTAAAAAGAATAAAGTTAAATCAACAATTACTGTGTTTCCAAAATACCAAATATATTTTCATGTGTCGGTAAAGTAGTAAAAAAAAAAAAAAACGTGTGGATAAACCAGACTAGTTGTTTTAGCCTTCTTCGAAACCACATAATCCCTTTCCCTCACACACTTCCTTCTAAATACACCCTAGCCTCACTCACCCATTCATTACACATAAACATAAACATAAATAAATAAACAAACACTCTTCTTTTTTATATATATTTCCCCACGTTTCACACACTCATCTCCGCCGCCTACCTTACCTTACCTTAACTACCTACCTCCGATCACCACCCACCCTTTATGGATTATTATTAATAATAATAATAATAACCACCAACTATCATCATAACCATCATCCAACCACCATGAACCACCACTGGACCACCGACGACAACACCTCCATGATGGACGCCTTCGTCTCCTCCGACATGACTTCCATCTGGACCACCACCACCACCGTCGCCTCCTCCGCCTCCACCTCCATCATCAACGACTTCAACCCCGACACCTTACAACAACGCCTTCAAAACTTAATCGACACAGCCCGTGAGCCATGGACCTACGCCATCTTCTGGCAGTCCTCCATCCTTGACTATTCCGGTACACCCGTCTTAGGCTGGGGCGACGGCTACTACAAAGGCGAAGTTAATAAACCCAAAACGACGCCGTCTGCTACTTCCTTAGCTGAGCAACAGTACCGTAAAAAAGTCTTGCAAGAACTCAACTCCATGATTTCCGGCGACAACAATAATAATAATAATAACAACGATGGGGTTGATGAGGAGGTTACTGATACTGAATGGTTTTTTCTCATCTCAATGACGCAGTCGTTTGTTAACGGTAGCGGGTTACCGGGTCAAGCAGCGTTCACCCACCAACCCGTTTGGGTATCCGGAACCGAGCGGCTGATGTCATCACACTGTGAACGTGCTCGTCAAGGTCAAGGGTTTGGGTTACAAACAATTGTCTGTGTTCCGTTAGCTGACGGTGTGGTTGAGTTAGGTTCAACCGACTTGGTGTTTCAGAATATGGATGTCATGAAGAGAGTTAGGGTTTCGTTTAATTTTAATAATAATAATAATAACGGAACGGATATGAATAATATGATTCAGATTAATAATAATAATAATAATAATAATACGGATCAGGCTGATGATGATCCATCGTCTATTTGGATTACGGATCCGGTAGCGTCGTCTACTGCGACTGACGTCGTTAAAGATTCCGTTACCGTTCCGTCAATTGATTCTAATGTTGCGAAACAGCAATTGGGATTTGAAAACCCTAGAAACCCTAGATCTGTTGATAATAATAATAATAATAATAATAATAACAACAATCCTGGGGTTTTTGGGAGTAGGGAGTTGAATTTCTCTGAGTTTAGGTCTTTGGATGGTGGTGCTGGGGGTAAAATAGGGAATTCGTCTTATAATAAGGCGGAATCTAGTAAGATACTGAATTTCGGTGAGAGTAAACGGAGTGCTAACGATGTTCCGTTTGCCGGAAAAGGTTTTGTGGGTGAGGAGAAGAATAGTAAGAAGAGATCTCCGACTTCGTGTGGGAGTAATGAGGACGGGATGCTGTCGTTTGTGTCGAACGTGGTTCCGGTGGTTGGGACGGTGAAATCGAGTGGTGTTCCGTTGGCTGGAGGGGATTCGGATCATTCGGATCTAGACGCGTCGGTGATTCGAGAGGCGGAGAGTACTCGAGTGGTGGAGCCGGAGAAGAAGCCGCGGAAAAGAGGGCGGAAACCGGCTAATGGACGAGAGGAGCCGTTGAATCATGTGGAGGCGGAGAGGCAGCGGAGGGAGAAGCTAAACCAGCGGTTTTATGCGCTACGTGCTGTCGTCCCTAATGTGTCGAAAATGGACAAGGCGTCGTTGTTAGGCGATGCGATTTTGTATATCAACGAGTTGAAATCGAAAGTGGATAACTCGGAATCCGACAAGGAAGAGTTGCGAACCCAAGTTGACGCGTTGAAGAAGGAATTGTCAAACAAAGACTCGCGGCAGCCATCTCCGGATGACGTGAAAACGACGACTACCAGCCTCTTTCCGAGGGCGGATTTGGATGTGGATGTTAAGGTCATTGGGTGGGACGCGATGATTAGGATCCAATGTAGCAAAAACAACCACCCTGCAGCGCGGCTAATGGGGGCGTTGATGGAACTGGATTTGGAAGTGAACCACGCGAGTGTGTCGGTTGTGAACGAGTTGATGATCCAACAAGCGACCGTGAAAATGAGTGGTCCGATGTACAGTCAAGACGAGCTCCGGGTAGCCTTATCCAACCGATTTTCCGGTCCCTGATTAGTAATGTAAAACAGCAGTATTAGTATTAGTATGTATACTTATGTTAATTCTCTGTATGTTAGTGTAACGAGTGCGGACTCTTAAAATAATACGAGAGCCTTAAAACTGCTCTCTTTGTTTATGTTAATGTTTATGTGTAATCAAATGTTGTTGGTTTCATGTTTCTTTTGTTTTGTAATCCAATGAAACAGAAACTTGTGCCTAACAATGCCCATAATCCAGCGGGTCAAATGGGTGTTGGGTAAAAACTTAGGAAAAAATAAAATAAAAAGTATACATATGAAATGAATGTTGAACACAGAAAAAAGATAAAAAGATGGAAATAATAATTGGTATACGGAAGGCGCATTGAATACATTATACACGTGCTGTGATAAAGAATGGTGTGGACTTGTGAGGATAAAGGAGGCCCGGCCCCTGACATCAAACAAAAGAGGCGCTACCAAACAAACAACAACGTTTGCTTTCATGGCACCACTAATTAAATACTACAAATCAATTTATTTTTATTCAGTTTTTTTTTATATCAAAATATCTTTCATTTCATTATATAATAACTAGCTTACATCTAGATAATGAGTAAGAAATAGTTTGTATATAATAACCAGGTTACAAGTTGCGCAGGCGCATCTATCCCTTTTTGAATCGTAAAGCCTATTCTACTGAAGAAACAATAAGTATACCGGAGATTAGGACTAATCGCCGGGGGGTTAACACTTACGTTACTGTCAGATTAATCCTTTACCCAAACCGTGGTGGTAACCCGTGTGAGTGTTAGTGTAAGTGAATGTGTGTACGAAGTGTGCGAGAACACGAGAGTTAAGTGGTTCGGTCGTTAATGACCTACGTCCACTGTAAGTACACCGGAATATTATTGATAATAAGAGAGATTACAATGAGTGTAGTAGAGATGGTTATTTCTGAATGAATCTACAAGGGTTGCATGTAATCTTATTTATAGGCACCATGGTGGGCTGCATGGGATGGCCCACGGATGACACCATTGGTTTGGGCCCAGTCGAGGCCCAAGCCCATGGTTCCTCTGAGAATGGCGGGAAAAGGCAGGTTACTGTTGATGTCGTCATGCTGTAGTGTGGTCGTTGTTGTAGCCGGACACGTGGCGGACTTCTGGTGGTGCACAGTAACGTCGTACCTGCTGCAGTGTTCAGGCTATCCCTGCTGTCTGATGTGACGTCTGACAGTTGGCGAGGCAATGCCTGCTGGTCACTATTCACGACAGCATGCACAGTGCAGCCGTTCGCCTTTTGTACGATCTGCCACATGTCCTTCTCTTGCTGGTGTGTACTCTGACATGGATCTTCCTGAATCTTCCTTCTGCCGTTCTTTGTACTTCATATGAGAGATGCCGAGGGAAGATTCCGCGCGTGGTGACACGCGCGTATCAGGTGTTGTATGTTGTTTATCGTATGTTCTTGCGCGCGAGACATGTTGATTGCTTGTCTCCGCGCGAGTGTGTTCCCGCGCCATGATCTGGCGTGGGGTTGTTGTGCGGGGATAGGGACGTCTTTCAGATTAGGCTCCCTATCCCTTCATCTACTAAATACAAACCCTTGGTTCCTCAGGATTTGCAAGTCATTGTGGACCACCTTCTGCACCCGCTCCAAAAAACGAACTGCCTCAGGGGCAAGGGATCCAAAAGTGTCGAAGGCATATTTAGAGTAAATTCTAGCTCTCATCCATGATGTTTGCTCCAAACGTTTCGTCTACCTTTAACGGTTGTTAGACTATCCGTTGTGGGTAGAGGTGAGTGGGAGATTTATCAAATAATATTTTACCACGTCAACGCCTACGTGGCACTGGGTAGCGGCCGGCGGTTGCTCGCGGCAGGGTGTTGTGGGTCAAGGTTAGTGGGTTTGTTTTTTTACCAAATATATTTAAATATTTACCACAAATTTTTTTTTTTGTTTTTTTTGTTTTTTTATAAAAAAACATTAAACTAAAAATAAAATAAAAATTACACTAAAATAAAAAACAAACATTACACTAAAAAAATTACACTAAAAAAAGAAAAAGAAAATTACACTACTAAAAAAAGAAAAACAAACCAAACGATCATAAAAAAAAAAAAACCTAGCCACGCCGAAACATGGTGAAAGGGGTGGCCAACCTTGCGACGGTACTTCACGTGGGTAAAGGCGAGGAACACGTCTTCTTTCTCCACCGGGAGATCTCTCCTCACCTCCTTGTACGCGAGTTCGAAATTTGTACACTTCGATTTCAAGTCACCGAATTTGTGAGAGATGGAGTCATTGGTACAGTTGGTACCCCGACAAGGGTACCAAACTCGGCTAGCACCCGATGCCACTGCGGCTCGCGAGCGTTCTGTGATCTTGTCGAAGCATCCTGACCGTGCACTTGTTGGTACGCAATCACAAGTGCTAGTTCTTCTTCTTCTGTCCACTGCACCATGGTGATGAAGGTTTAAAGATTGTAGGTTGAGTTGTGAAGAGAATTGTGAAGGAAGGTGAATTTTGGTTGAAGAAATGGTGAATTAATAAATAAAATAAAGGGGGGTAATAAATAAAGTAGGTGAAAATATATATATATATTTTTTTTTTGAATTTTAAACGTGTGGCCAACCCGCTAACGGACGCGAGCTCGCTAACGTCCCATCACTCACCCAGGCCTTCGCGTCAGGTTATTGTCGTTTGCGCTGCCCACGTGGATAAAACCGTGACTCGTGGCAGGCTGTTCGCGAGCCACATCGAACAATCTTACAACACTTTTAATCCACTTCACTAACTTTGTTATAGTTTTTTTTGTTAGTTTTGGTCAAATGGGTCAAATGGTCAATATACCCTTGGGGAGACGACCATCAATTTGGTGACGATTGGACGTGCTAGATGCAGATGATGGTCAAAGATGGGCCTCAGTGATAACCGCCTAAGACCGTGGTCGACATTTTAAACAGCGGCGAGGAAGGTTATTGGAGTGAGGATATAGACGATGGTGGTGGAGTGGATGTTTCAAATGGGACCTAACATATATAATTTTTTTTTAGTTAACAAGGGGGTTTTGGTCATTAAACAAGAGTTATAGAAAAAATCTAACATAGTTAGTGAGTGAATTGGAATAAAAGTGTTAAGCCATGCAACGCTAGTAGTATCAAAGAATGTTAAAGGTGGACGGAGTCTGATGTCTAGAGCAAACACCACTGCACCAGGGATGAAAAGTACAGTTTACCCTAAATTTTATAATCACTTTTTTCTTATATTTTACTATAATTTTTATATTCTAGTATGGTTAGATTTTTATATCAAGCCTAAACAATAACTTTGCAAATCCGTTATGAACTTATGATATGGGGTGTCCAAGAAGTCAAGAACAACGCGTTGCACTTTCTTTATTATCGTTATAAAACACATTGTTCTGCGTTAAACATGATAATACTCCTAAAATAAATGTTTTATACACTTCGTAAAGGAACCATACATATTTTTACATGTGTCCACGACTTTTAAATCTTTACTATGGTTTCAAAACTAGACCAGACCCGCAATTAATTTGACACAAAATTTTTAAAACAAATTTAGCTTGCATATGATATTGTTTTGATGTGATTCAAAGGACACATAGTTGTTATATGTAAAAGGCCTTCATTTATAATATCTTACCTCGAATCTGGTAAGAATAGATGATTATTAATGAATTATTGATGATTTGTAGGTGTTACAGGAAAACAAATAAGAAATGGACATGGATTGAAATTTTGAAGAGAGTACGGCCCGCACTCATATTATGGAGTACAGCCTGTACCCACCAGCGACACTAATAACTAATAAGCCAAAACAAGATAAGTCCAAGAACTGGTGGGCAAAGTTTATAGAGAGTACGACATGTACTGATGGCAGAACCTTACAAATGCCGCCTATTTATTCTACACGATGAGAAAACCCGATAGACGACTTTTGGATTGTTGTTTGCAGAAGAAACAAGCTAAAAGATAAGATAATCGGTGGTATAACATCGTGGGAAGCAAAGATAACCTACCGGGTTACTTTTGTACTGTTTTCTTGCCTCTGAACTTGTTTAGAATGATGATTTTAGTATTTGTTTTGCTTTTGTCAACCATGAGGTTTGCTCCAAACATCATAAAGCAAACCTTAGGGGTGAAAAATTGCAAATTACTCTAAATTTTAGAATCACTTTTTTTTTTCTTATATTTTACTATAATGTTTATATTTTGAAATGGTTATATTTTTATGTCGAGTCTAACCACTAACCTTGCAAATCCATTATGAAATTGGTTCCCAAGAAGTCACAACAACAATAGTATAGTACGATGCTTTTTTCTTTCTTTATTTTTGTTTAAAACACATGGTTCTGTGTTTTAAATAATATTACTTTTATAACAAATGCTTTATTCACCTTGTAGAGTATCCATACATAGTTTTTAGGCGTCCATGTTTTTCAAATTTTGAAAACGCTTTAAAAACTTGGTCAGACGTGCTGTTTGATATGATTCGTAAAACAAATTTAGCTTGCATATGAAATTGTTTCCTAGTGTACAACAGTAGCAATAGCTTTACTATTGGAGATGGACTTGGGAGGTCGAGGTAGCACGAGGTTTTTCACTATGTGGAAGTGAAGAACGAGTAGAATTGAACAATATTATGAGAGTATCAATTTCTTATTTTTCTAAATCGTATTTTTCTAAATTTGTATTTCTGAATCTTTTGTCATCTATGAGGTTTGCTCCAAATATCCTAGAGCAAACCTTAGGCATGAAAAGTGCAATTTACTCTAAATTTTATATTTACTTTTTTCTTATATTTTACTATAATTTTTATATTTCGAAATGGTTAGATTGTTATGCCGAGCCTAACCACTAACCTTGCAAATCCACTATGAAATGAGTGCCCAAGAAGTCAAGAAAAATAGTATAGTAAGATGCTTTCTCTTTCTATACTTTGTTTAAAACACATGCTTCCTCGTTTAAAATAATATTACTTTTATAATAAATGTTTTATACACCTAGTAAAGGATCCATACATACTTTTACTCATGTCCATTATTTTTCAAATTTTGACAATACCTTTACAACTAGATTAGACCTTTGTAAAGCAAATTTAGCTTGCATATGAAGTTGTTTCCTATTGTACAACAGTCGCAATATTGTAAAATAGGATTCTTGATCCTTTCCTCCTATTCTCATTGAATATATAGAAAACTTACAATCCCTATTTTGGGATGATTACAAGAGATAAGGAAATAATTCAAATTTACAAATCAATAATAACTCTAACAATCTTTACTATAAATACGTTGGCTATTACTCCCCCGCAGTCGAAGCCGGAGGAGACCGAAGACTGAGACTGGAACGGAAATCCTCGAACAAAACGCGAGGCAGCCCCTTTGTGAAAATATCCGCTATTTGAAATCGTGTAGGCATGTGAAGAACTCGGACCTCGCCTTTCTGAACCTTTTCCCGAACGAAATGTATATCCAGTTCTATGTGTTTAGTCCGCTGATGTTGCACCGGATTGCCCGAGAGATAAATTGCACTCACATTGTCGCAGTATACTAGCGTAGCACGAGGCAGGGGATGGTTAAGCTCGAGGAGAAGGTTTCGAATCCAACAGACTTCAGCGACTACATTAGCAACCCCGCGGTATTCGGCTTCGGCACTGGAGCGAGAGATGGTTGCTTGACGTTTGGAAGACCATGACAGAAGATTATCACCATAGTAAATGCAGAAGCCGCTAGTGGAGCGGCGAGTTTCGGGGCACCCGGCCCAGTCAGCATCAGTGTAGGCAACCAGCCGAGGTGTCTGGGACGGGCCAAGTGTGAGACCAAAGTCCGCTGTGCCCTGTATGTAACGGATAATGCGTTTTAACGCATTCCAGTGATCTGTTTTTGGGGCGTGCATATGAATGCAGATTTGCTGAACGGCATAGCTGATATCTGGTCTTGTAAAAGTAAGGTACTGTAGGGCACCGGCTAGACTGCGGTATAGAGTCGGATCATGAAAGTCTTCACCTGCGAGTGCCCCGAGTTTACCATTTGTGTCAACCGGAGTGTGAGACGGTTTGCAGGAGGACATGCCAGCACGCTCGATGATTTCTTTTGCATACTTGTGCTGAGATAAGAAGAGAGTGTTGGCGTGGCGTGTAACCGAAATACCAAGAAAGAAGCTGAGTGGGCCGAGATCCTTCATAGCGAATTCGGCCGAGAGATGTGACATGAGAGAAGACCGTAGGGCGTCGGATGAAGTCACTAGAATAATGTCATCGACGTATAATAATAAGTAAGCAACCTGTGAACCGTGATGAAAGGTGAATAAAGAAGCATCACATTTACTCTGCAGAAAACCCAATGTAAGAACAAAGTCTGTAAACCGTTGATACCACGCCCGAGGTGCCTGTTTTAACCCATATAAAGATTTTTTGAGACGACACACATGATCCGGATAGTCTTTGTTACGAAATCCCATGGGTTGATACATATAGACGGTCTCTTGAAGATGACCGTGTAGAAAAGCATTTGCCACATCCAACTGGTGTACCTGCCAACACTGAGATAATGCAATAGAAAGAACCGTACGAATAGTGGCCGGTTTGACAACCGGACTAAATGTCTCACCACAGTCAATACCCACTTGTTGAAGGCGACCATCACAAACTAACCGCGCCTTATAACGTTCCAAGGACCCATCTGATTTGTATTTGTGCTTAAATAACCACATGCTCCGGATGACATTCATATTGGGTAACCTTGGTGTTAATTCCCAAGTCTCGTTCTTAATAAGAGCATGGTATTCGTCAGTCATGGCGTTATGCCATTCCGGTATGGACAGGGCCTCGGTCGGGGTTTTGGGTAAGGGAACGATGGTTGTGGCGTGTAGGTTGAGTCGTTGTATAGGTTTGGTTATGCCGTCCATCGCGCGTGTGCGCATGGTCCGACTGGGCTGTGGGGAGTGGGCCGGTGAAGTTGCGGGCTGAGGGTGTTGGGGCGGGTGTGTAGACGGATGGTGAGGTGGGCTGTGGAAAGAGGGAGGTGTGGGCTGGTCATGTGGTGAAGGGGGGTTGAATTGGGCCGGAGGAGGGGCATGTTGGGCTGGAGGAGAGATTTGGGCCTAGGAAGGGGTTTGGTACGCAGCAGTGGGTGAGGCGGGATTGGGCTGGGGGTCCGGTTGGTTAGTGTTTGGTGATGGTGTGGGTTTTAATGGGTCGACATGTGGCCATAGGACAGAGGGAAATTCCGAGAGAAAATCGTATGAGGGTGGTGGATGTATTTTATTTGCGAAGGGAAAGGTGGTTTCGTCGAAGGCAACATGGCGGGAGATAAGAATTTGTTTAGAGGAGAGATCGAAGCATTTATAGCCTCGATGTGTGGACGGGTAACCAAGGAAGACACATGGGGTGGAGCGAGGGTCAAGTTTGTGTATAGTGGTGGAAGGGGTTAGGGGGTAACAAGGGCATCCGAATACACGAAGGTGATCATAAGAGGGGGTGCGGTGGTATAGAATTTCGGTGGGGGTTTTATTTTGTAGGTTTTTAATGGGTAAAATGTTGAGAAGGTAGGTGACGGTTTCGAGGGCATGGTGCCAAAATGTGTTGGGGAGAGAGGCGTGGGTAAGGATAGTGCGGATCATATTGTTGATTGTGCGAATCATACGTTCCGCTTTCCCATTTTGAGACGACGTGTGTGGGCACGATCGTCGGAAAAGGATGCCATGGGAGGAGAAAAATGTGTTAAATGAGGTGTTGATGTATTCGGTGCCGTTGTCACATTGAAAGGTTTTGATGGGTCGTTCAAATTGAGTGGTGATTTGATTGTGGAAATGGCAAAAGGTTTCATAGACTTGTGATTTGCGAGATAATGGGTATGTCCACAAAAAATTAGAAACATCATCAAGAAATAAAATATAATATCTATGGCCATTACAACTCAAAAGTGGAGAAGTCCATAAGTCACTATGAATTAAATCAAAACAATTGAAAATGCGGGTATTAGAACTAGCAAACGGTAGTCTAATACTTTTGCCAAGTACACAAGACTGACAAATATTATTATTGTAATGCGGAAAATTAACAAAATAATTAGACTTCAATGATTGTAATGGTGCTCGTCCGGGATGCCCCAGACGTTGATGCCATAGTGATGATGTGATAGCAGCAAAGGTTGATGGAAAAGTGGTTGTTCCAGGTCCAAGCACCAGGGGATAGAGATCACCGCTGCTGTTGCACCGGAGGATAGGGATCCGGCTCTTGTAGTCCTTCACAAGAAAACCAAAAGGGTCAAATTCAACAGAAACCCAGTTGTCAGTTGTGAACCGACGAACTGAAATTAAATTTTTAAGCAGTTTAGGGGCATAGAGGACATTTTTGAGGACAAGTGGTGGAAAAGGTGGGGGCAAGGTTTGGTGGCCATGTCCAAGTACCGGGATGGTTGAACCATCACCAACGACTATTTGTTGTCCCATACTATTATTAGAAAAAGAATCGAAATTAACATTAGTGTTGGACATATTACCTGTGGCACCAGTGTCCATATAACCTGTCGGTTCTTGGGTATTATTCAGGGACATAGCATGGAGAGCCTGATCAATATCCGTAGGAGTGTAAGCAGTGTGATGGGCTTGGGCCGGTTTGGACCCGAGAATGCCAGCAGCGGAATTTGTGTTGTTGGGCCGTGGGGTTGAGGTAGGGTAAGGACAGGGAGGAGGGGCCCAATTGGAGGGATATTGCGGGTAGTGTTGGGCTGAATGGGTGGGCTGTTGGGCTGGGTAAGAGGGCTGATAGGGCCATGGAGTGTAGCCGGGTGGTGGTGGAGGCCAGTAGGAAGGGTACGGTGACCATGGAGAGGCTGTTTGCTGACCGCGTCCGCGTCCCCAGGGTGGGCGGCCACGTCCGCGGCCACGGGAGCGTCCACGGCCCCGACTGCGGTCGTAGGTTGGGTCAGTGGGAGGTTGGGTAGGTGCGTTACGGGTGGAGGTGTTTAGGGCAGTGGCGGATTTTTGTGAGGCATGGAGGGCTTGTTCCGCTTTTTGAGACTCGACCATGCAAAGCTTGGAACGAGCCTTGTAAAACGGAGGTAAGGGCTCTTGACCTTGAAGAATGGTGCCAATACTTTCGTATTGGTCAGTTAGCCCGGCGATGAGTTGTAATACAAGGGCATCGTTGTCGACCGGGTGGCCAACACTAGCTAACTGATCCGCCAAGGTCTTGAGTTGTTGGCAATAGGCATTCATGGTTTGAAAGTTTTCGAGGCGGGTGTTGGTGAAGCGGTGGCGGAGATGGAGAGCACGGGCGCTCTTGTTGTCTTGAAAAAGATCTTCAAGAGACGTCCATGCTTGGTATGCGGTTTTATTTTGCCCCGGTTCAATCACCGTATGAACGAGATCTTGAGAGATTGTACCGTACATCCATTGAAGGACAATGGAGTCAAGTCTCTCCCAAGTCTCGTCGGTGGAAGAGGAAGAAGCCGGAGCTTTTTCTGGGTCGGTGGCTACGGGGGTAGCGGTGGGTGGGCGAGGAAGAAGGTGGTCATTAATAGAGTTCAATCCCTTGATTATTTCATTGATGAACCCTCTATAAATAATACAATTGTGTCCCTATAATTATGGAAGGGATAATTACAAATAAATAGGTACAATCTATTCTATAATAATAATATGCTAATATACCCCCGCAGTCGAAGCGGGAGGAGACCGGATGCTGAGACTGTCTCGAAAATCTTCAAATAAAACTCTGGGTAATCCTTTGGTGAAGATGTCAGCGACCTGGTATCGTGAGGGAACGTGAAGAACGCGGACCTGACCTTTTTGAACTTGCTCACGCACAAAGTGAATATCCAACTCAATGTGTTTGGTCCGCTGATGTTGGACCGGGTTCCCAGATAAATAAATTGCACTCACATTATCGCAGTAAACTAAAGTGGCGCGAGATAGAGGAAGGTGAAGCTCGAGGAGGAGATTGCGTAACCAGCAAATTTCAGCGACAACATTTGCAACCCCGCGGTATTCAGCTTCAGCACTGGATCGAGAGACCGTAGACTGGCGTTTTGAAGACCATGAGATGAGATTATCACCAAAGTAAATGCAGTAACCGCTCGTAGAACGCCGAGTGTCAGGACATCCTGCCCAGTCTGCATCCGTGTAAGAGATAAGAGACTGGGTAGATGAGCGGTGTAGAGTTAGTCCAAAATCCACGGTCCCTTTAATATACCGGATGATACGCTTAAGAGCGTTCCAATGATCAACCCGAGGAGAGTGCATGTGCATGCATACCTGCTGAACTGCATAAGATATATCAGGTCGTGTAAAAGTGAGGTATTGAAGAGCACCTGCTAAGCTGCGAAATAAAGTGGGGTCAGAGTACAATTCGCTCTGGGTGGAACTGAGCTTGCTGTTGGTATCAACCGGAGTAGCCACAGGATTACAAGATTGCATGCCGGCCCGAGTGATGATCTCATTTGCATACGTCTGCTGTGAAAGAAACATAGTGTCACGGGTGCGCGACACTGAAATGCCCAAAAAATAACTTAGAGGACCTAAGTCCTTCATGGCAAATTCACCTGCTAATTTTGCCATAAGAGAATGACGAAGCCGGTCAGAGGAAGTGACCAGTAATATATCGTCAACATAGAGGAGGAGGTATGCGGTGTCGGTGCCCTGTAGAAGAGTAAACAATGATGCATCGCTCTTGCTATGATGAAACCCAATAGATAAAACAAAATCGGTGAACCGTTGGTACCATGCCCGAGGTGCCTGTTTCAACCCATACAATGATTTCTTAAGAGAACATACATAATCTGGATACTGTTTGTTTCGAAAACCCATTGGCTGATACATGTAAACCGTTTCATGGAGATTCCCATGAAGAAAAGCATTGGTGACATCCAGTTGATGGACAGACCAATGTTTAGATAATGCAATGGACAAAACAGTACGAATAGTAGCCGGTTTAACTACCGGACTAAAAGTCTCTCCACAATCAATGCCAACCTGCTGAGTACGACCATCACAAACCAGTCGAGCCTTATAACGCTCCAACGAACCATCAGACCTGTATTTATGTTTAAACAACCACATACTACGTATAACATTCATGTCAGGCTGTCTAGGTACTAATTCCCAAGTTCCGTTTCTAACTAGTGCATTGTACTCGGTGGTCATGGCAGAGTACCATTCCGGTATGGACAAGGCATCGGTGGGGTTTTTGGGAAGAGGTACGACAGACGGTGTGGTGGATGTGGTGAGGTTGAAGGGTGGCTTGGGTTTGTGGATGCCGCTCATGGAGCGGGTATGGATAGTGCGAGTGGGTGGTGGAGGTGGTGGCTGGGTGGTCGTAGTGGACGGTGGGGAGGTAGCGTGGGCCGTGGGTGGGGATAAAGGGTGGTTTGAGGGCGGAGTGGGCTGATGGTTAGAAGATGTGGTTACTGGGCCCGAGGAGTGTGAGGGAATTGAGTGGTGAAGTGGGCCGGAGTGGGTAGATGGAGTGGGCTGGTCCGTGGGCAGGTTATGGTCAGTGGGCGAGGTCTGTTGTGTGGGTGTTTGCATGTGGCGGGTTAAGTGAAATGGAAAAGGGTCGTCTAAAAATTCATAGGTGGGCGTTGGGCCAACGGTTTGCCTAAAGGGAAATGTCGTTTCATCAAAAGCAACGTGCCGGGAGATATAGACCTGTTTGGTTTTCAAGTCCAGACATCGGTATCCCCTATGGGTAGGAGGATAACCAAGAAAGACGCAAGGGTGACTGCGGTTTTCAAGTTTATGACTGGTGGTGGTGGGAGATAAAGGGTAGCAAAGACAACCAAAGACGCGAAGGTGATCATAGGTGGGTGAGAGGAGATAAAGTAGTTCCATGGGTGTTTTGTTTTTGGTGGCTTTATTTGGAAGTATGTTAATGAGATATGTGGCGGTTTCGAGGGCAAATGGCCAAAGGTGTGTGGGAAGGGAGGCATGAGCCATGATGGTGCGGATGATGTTATTTATGGTACGAATTTTTCTTTCGGCTTTGCCGTTTTGGGAGGAAGTGTAAGGGCATGAAAGTCGGTAAAGTATGCCATTGGTCGTGAAAAAATTTTGAAAAGAGTTATTAACATACTCTCGACCATTGTCACACTGAAATGTTTTTATGGTACGTTCAAATTGGGTTTTGATGGTAGTGGCAAATTGGGTAAAGGCTTGGAAAACATGGGATTTATGGGTAAGGGGTATGGTCCACAAAAAATTAGTATAGTCATCCAAAAACAAAACATAATATTTATAACCAGACGAACTAACAATTGGAGAGGTCCAAACATCACTATGAATCAAATCAAAAGGTTGTAATGCATTAGAATTGGAAGCAAAGAACGGTAATTTAGTACTTTTACCAAAAACACACGAGTCACAAAGTTTATTATTCAAAGTATCAAATGAAATAGAAGAAACATTTTTAAAAGAATGCAAAAGTTGACGTCCCGGGTGACCAAGACGTTGATGCCAAAGGTCCGAAGTGATGGCAGCAAAGGCAGTGGGAGCTGTGGAGGAGGACCCAAGCACCAGAGGGTAGAGATCACCGCTGCTGTTGCACCGCAGGAGCGGAGTCCGCGTCTTGAGGTCCTTCACAAGAAAACCAAACGGGTCAAATTCAACAGACACAGAATTTTCTCTAGTGAAACGACGGACAGATATAAGGTTTTTAACTAATCTAGGTGAGTATAGGACATTTCTAAAAATAAAGGGCGGGAATGGTTTGGGAAGGTATTTAGTGCCTTGTCCTAAGACCGGAATAGTATTACCATCACCTACAATAATATGTTGAGGAATGCAAGAGTTAGAAAAAGAATGGAAATCACCTTTGTCATGAGTCATTGTGGAAGAAGCACCAGTATCCATGTATTGGGTAGGGTCAGGTTGCTGCAGCGACATAGTGTAGAGGGCCTGCTCAATATCTGTTGGACTGTAGGCGGCATAATTATTTTGATGTGGGCGTGGGCCTAAAAGACCCTGCTGCTGTTGGGCCGCTGAGTTGCCATTGGGCCTGCCTGAATTAGGGAATGGACAGGGAGGTGTGGGCCAGGGTGAGTAGTTATGGGCCTGAGGGAATGGGTATTGGGCCGAGGCAGAGGTGTTGGAATTGGATTGTGGGGTGCCGTATGGAACAGTAGGCCACGAAGAATTCCAGGACTGGAAAGAAGGATACCAGAACGCCGGAAAGGGTGGGCGGCCATAATACCCGCGGCCGCGTCCACGGCGTCCAGGACGGTCGCGGCCACGACCGTTGGAGTTCCGATCAGGGCGGTTCGGGTCAGCGGGTGGGGTGCGGTTAGTGGTTGCGGAGAGGGCGGTTGAGGCTTGTTTTGAGGCGTGTAGTGCCCGCTCGGCTTTGTTGGATTCCTCTTGGATAAGTTTTGACCGGGCGTTGTAAAAGGAAGGGAGAGGGTGGGTGTTTTGTAGGATTGTTGAGATGCTCTCGTATTGCTCGTTTAATCCCGCAAGAAGTTGAAGGACTAAACGATCATTATCGACGGGAGCACCAACATTGGCTAGTTGGTCGGCTAGGACTTTTATGGTTTGGCAATAGGCGGTCATGGTGGGAAAGCCATCTAACCTAGTGTTGGAGAACTTGTTCATGAGATGGATTGCGCGAGCACTCTTGTTATCATGAAACAAGTTTTCAATAGCAACCCAAGCCTCGTGAGCGTTGGAGATGCTATTGATGATGGTGTGTAGGAGGTCATTAGAAATCGTAGTGTATATCCATTGGAGGACAATGGCATCAATACGATCCCAATCGGCTTGGGTGGTAGAGGATTCAGCCGTGGGTTCGGGTGGTGGAAGAAGATGGTCATCAACCATGTAGGCTTTGCAATGTAATTTAAAGAGGGTGGCCCAGGTAGAGTATTGGGAGGACTCGATTTCTAGGACAAGAGGGACAAAGTTTTTGATGTTGGTGACGGTTATAGCCGGGTGGAGTTTTGAATCGGATAGGGCAGGGGGAGAGGTGGTAGAAGAGGCATTGGATGTGGTAGACATGATTGGGAGAGGTGATTATTGGCTGGCCGGATGGTAGCTTAGCGGCGGCAGCAGCAGAAAGAAGGGATAGGATCGAGAAAGAAAAGGGGAGGTGGTTAGGGGAAGACTCTTGATACCATGATAGAGTTCAATCCCTTGATTATTTCATTGATGAACCCTCTATAAATAATACAATTGTGTCCCTATAATTATGGAAGGGATAATTACAAATAAATAGGTACAATCTATTCTATAATAATAATATGCTAATAGTCATACACTTGGTAGGCTTTACAATGGATTTTGAAAAGCTCGGACCAAGAGGGCCAATGGGCAGTGTCAAACTCTAGTTTGATGGGGATGAAATTTGTGATGTTGGAGACGGTGGTGGCGGGGTGTATTTTATCCATGGAGGTTAAAGGGAGGGTGGCGAGTGGTATAAAGAAGAAGTAATGGCTGTGGTGAGGTAACAGGAAGGTACGCAGGGAAGCAAAGGGAGGTAGATAGGTGGGAGGGCCAAGGGAAAGGAGGAAAGGGAAGGAATGGAGGATCGGATATGGTGGTGGTCAGCCGAGAATGGTGGCTGCCGCCGCTGGCAAGAAGAAGGTAGGGTTCCCTGGTAACAATGATACCATGTAAAATAGGATCCTTGATCCTTTCCTCCTATTCTCATTGAATATATAGAAAACTTACAATCCCTATTTTGGGATGATTACAAGAGATAAGGAAATAATTCAAATTTACAAATCAATAATAACTCTAACAATCTTTACTATAAATACGTTGGCTATTAAATATAGTATTTATTGTCTAGTTCTCTCATGTTTGTATGAAAAAATGGTTCATAACATATCATCGCATAAAAATCCAAAAATCACTACTCAGTAGTACTTAATTGCAATTGAGAAGTTTTTAATCTTACTTTTCTAATTAACAACTGATCTCCTCAATAGGAGGGAAACACCAATATTTCGTTAATAACACTATTTTAAAGAGCAAACCGTTCAACCAAAATAACATTTTAGATGAAAGCATGCGGTTACTAGTTCATAAGTCTTTGAACTTTTGAACAACGAGTCGAGTCAAAAGTATTTGGAGTCTAAGAACTTGCAAAAACGGGCTTAGTTCAGAGGCCTTCAAACTCTTAGAATAACGGGCACCTTTATGCAGCCAACATTTTATCTTCAGAAGGAGTGTCTAGACTTTAAGAGCTGTGGGAATGGTATCGACAAACCAATCCGACAACCATGCAGGGCGCATGCGTCTAATGATCAGTGTGCACCATTCCTCGAAGTCGACAAGTGGGTATCGGCAAGGTGGGTTGGGTGTTTGCTAACCATGTCGTGCACACGAAGTTGCTATGTGGGTCCCTCCCCACAATCCAACCATTCACATATTTCCTTTTTTTTTTAAAAAAATTGTATTTAGTTTAAAAAATGGTTGTGGCATGGAAAGCATGCTAAGTGTATAACGTTTTCAGTGATCTGACAACTTGTGCAAAGTAAAAGACAAATAGCAGGAAGGAAAAGCTGATGTAGAAGATAGAGGGGTTTTGTGAGTGTGGCAAGCACCTCCACCTAGGGGTGGCAATTTAGATACGAATACGATAACTTGACACGAACCTACACAATTTTAACAGGTTTCGTGTTTGGCCGTAACAGGTTTCGTGTCTATAACAGGTTGACACGTTAAGACCTGTTTATTTTCGTGTCGTGTTCGTGTCTTATCATGTACGTGTCTTAACAGGTTTTATCGTGTTTCTTATCATGTCTTGTAGTGTCTTATGGTGTCTTATCGTGTCTTGCCGTGTTAACTTATTTTACTAGGTGTTCCTTATCGTGTCTTGTCGTGTCGTGTCTTATCGTGTTAACCTGTTATACACAGGTTCGTGTTCGTGTCTTAACAGGTTCGTGTAACCTGTTATGCCAGCCCTACCTCCACCACCCTAAGAAATCAAAGAATGGGCATAGATCAGAAGCCTTCAAATCGTCATCTACACGTGCCCGATTGCCCGGGGATTATTGCATTAGGTCACGACGAGCACTATTTTAACCAAATTGTTGTGTGTGCGTAGAAATTCTTGTAAAACACAACTAAAAAGGTCTGCCAAACATATTGAATTTTACTTATAACGCATGTATTTAATATTTCAAGTTCCATATCCAAGAGAGTACTTTTTCATGCATTAATTTAAATTTTACTTTGGACACATCCTAGCTCACGATGAATCTTTCATCAAGAAGAACACAAATCAATATATTATTAGTCATAAAAATACAAGTGTCTAAAGTTCGTAAGAATCATATTTTCAACTAAAATGTTCAGCATGAATACACACGGCCCGAGGTCGTAATCGAGAAGAAAACCGGGGTGCTTTTCAACATATCATTATAATTATAATTATAATTTAAAAATAAAGTAAGTGGGCCGAATAACTGGATCTTTTATGTGCAAACAAAATCCCAGTATAAAGTTATGTAAGAAAACTTTTATTAGAATTTGGAGGCCCAAAGTCTTGTGGGGCCATCGACATTGACCTAGTTTCATAAAACAATGTATCCGGCCATGCTATGCGAATCTATATTATCTTATTAAGAATGAGTGATGTACAACATGGTAATTTGCATTTCTATACAACTCAATAAGCAACATGTACAACATATTTAAGCAAAAAAATTAAGGGTACTATTGGCATAGTTGTGACAATAAGACACTTAGGAGGGTAGATTAGTAAATTTAACATAATTCAATACCTCACATCCTAAAATCTTATCCCATTTATGTCCTTATGTCCAACTTTTAAAACACAAAATACAACCTAACTTATGATGCATCTTAAATGTGAGACCTTTCAACCCCTCATCTAAATGATTATATATACTTCATTATAATCAATTTCTTGAATGCTAATAGTCTTTTCATAACCCCAAACAAAATCTTAGAGCTAATTTCATGCTTTGAAACATTGGGGTGCAGGGAGGACTTCCGACCCGGGCCCAATTTTTTGGGGGCATATTGACTCTCCGATAATTCAAGTTTTCTTAACAGTGATGTCCTTAATTCGATTGATTCTTGTATGTTTGAGCCCCAAAATTGTTAATCAAGTATTAATTAAAGTGAATGGTAGTTTATATAAAATAGAAAGTAAAGAAATGTTGAGAGAGTTTAAAAATTAAAGAAGAAAATGAAATGGTTTAAGAAAAAAAAATTGCAGGTTTATAAATGAGTGTAGGACAAGAGAGGATGAAGAAGATGAAATGAGGAGGGCTCATATTTAGTTATTTTTGTTTTTTACCAGTTGGTTTTGTCTTCTTTTATTTTTGTTATGAAACAATTTTTTTAATGGCAAAATGGAATTTATTAATCCCACCTTTTTGCAGTTGGCCGATAATAATCTCACCTGAATTTATTCTTCCCACCAGTCCCACCTTTCAGACATTTTGCTCTCAATGCACACCCCGTTAACTTACACTAACGTCGTTAGCTGATATCCACAATTCTAGGCGATTATTCACCGGACTTGAAAGGGGGAATCGAGACGAAGATATTGGTATGTTCAATTGCAGAAATAAGCACGGTTTGATGGTTTAATCGTCGGTTCTGGTCATCCCATCCGAGGAGACTGTCAACCTACAACCGACGAACCATGCTTATTTCTATAATTGAACGTACCAATATCTTCGTCTCGATTCCCTCTTTCAAATCTGGTGAATAATTGCCTAGAATTGTGAACCGTTAACTATATTGATTACTAATTTGTTTGGTGCAATATATTTGTTACGACGCTTGTCAAACTAACATAAAACGAGAGTATCTATGCAAACCATTGACTCTGCTGCATCTCGCGGGTGCCCTAAAATAATAGAAATATGTTGCACACTACAAACTCCATTTTAGTAATTACATCACTTCCACTACAATCTTATGGTCATTAAGAGATACAACACAACTTCACTACGCTAAGCACCGCTCTACGATGGCATACTTATCTGCCTTCGAGATACATAAAAGGGTCCCATCGAAGGACATGGGCCAATCTAAGGGTGTTGCAAGGAATAATATGGCCTATTGTGATGTACCCATTTAAAATATTCCGAAGATATACTTATGAGTTTCAGTTTTTAATAAAATATATTTTATACATCGTTGTTTTCTACTTCAACATGACGAATAACCAACAAACACAATACACGCGGGGCAAAACAGATGTACCCGCCGCAACGCGCGGGCATTCCTACTAGTAATCATAATGTAGGTAACATTTGATATGATCTCTGTATAGAGAAACAAAGACTCCAAGCTAAGTTGTATATTTCAACCGATGTGAGATAATAAATATATATATAGCTAGTAACATTGTTTTAAAATCAAGTTGGTTAACAAATCTGTCTCATTGTTTTAAAACCAAGCTGGTTAGCAAATCTATCTCTCTGTTAGTTTACTGGTCAATTGTTATTTATTTATTTTTTAAACCTATCAATTGTTATTTAAAAACTAATAATAACATAAGGCCTTACAACAAAATATAACGCCACATGCCACATGCCGCATGCGTTAAAGATAACATGGATTTGTGAGTGCGTTAAATAAGGCATTCAGGACATTAAAATGCCACTGCGTTAACGAGTTAAAGCTAAAGGAGTAGTTATGTTAAAAAAAAAAGTTATGAGTTATCCGGGCCAGCTCACTTGACGTTGTTGTTGATAAACCACCCACCCTTGCCCCCCCCCCCCCCCCCCTCAAATCCAAGACAAAACCCTTGCTCGCTCTCGCGACAGTGGTTACTTGTGCTCGCTCGCGCCGGCTCTCACGCGGGGATGTTATGGTGTTCACGAGCCACGTGACTCGTTGACTCGCTCGCGCCAGGTGGCTCGCGGGACAGTCTAAAATAAAGTGGGTAAGCTTAAAAGGCAAGGTTTTGAAACCCGGACCGGACCGGCCGGTCCGACCGGTTGGACTGGGAAACGGACCCCCGGCCAGTCCGGGTCACTACATTGGACCGCTCGTGCATAGAACCGGAGGTTGAACCGTTGGACCGGCGGTTGGACCGGATTTTTGGCCGGTTGGACCGGGTTTTAGGGAGGTTCGACGGGTTTTTTTATTTTTATTTTTATTTTTTTTATGTTTTGGTTCGACTTTTGGGCCGGTTCATTGGGACGGTCGGACCGGTCGAACCGGTGGACCGGTGACGACTCTGGTTAGACGTCCGGTCCGGTTCTGAAAATATTGTTAAAAGGTGTTAAACCTTTTTCTTTGAGTGAGGGGAAATGAAAACGGAAAGTGAACGACGGTAAGGGCCACGCCTAATAAAATAAAAAAATGAAATAAAGTGTTTTCTTATAATAATTCCACAAAAGCTAGCACGTTTTGTTTTTTTCTTAGGTACAACATTGTTTTGTTTTTTTCTTAGGTACAACGTTATAATGCACAATGTACTACTCTCACTCATAATGTTCAATCTTTGTCACTACATTAAAGAATCATAAAATAAATTTTCAGCCCTCCATTCAAAACTTAGGACGTGTCTCAAGATGTTTCACTTGTTGAGTCGAAACCTTTTTTTCATTTTTGTCTCTAAAAGTTTCGGCAAGCTTTTCAAAACTAACAGTCGAGATAATTTTTAACCACCGACCAAGTGAAACATGGTTTAAGTTGAAACACTATCAGTCCATTAATCAATCCATGTCATCGTTACCATCTCTTTTATAATTTAGATATGAAATTACACAAATGGTCAATGCCAAATGTCTACTTTATGGTTTTCACTTTTGATCCACGTATTTCAATATGTGGATCAAAAATGGGCCAATGTTTTATTTTCAACAAATTAGGTTTTGCAATATAAAAATGGGTAGCGGCGCAGCTTGTGACCCGTTTACCTGCGTGTCACTTGTAATTTGATGTTTTTGATTGATGATTAGTAAGGTTGATATTTCGTCATTGTTCATTGATAGTTAACACACATGGCCCTGAAACTAACATATGTTAATAGCTCTATTAAGGGGTTGTTTGGTAGCCTCTTAATTAGCCTCTTAACCATTCAGGTCTGAATCATTAAGCATTCAGACTGTTTGTTTCAGCATCTGAATGGAATGATTAAGTGCTGAACCATTAAGCTAATAAGGGATGCTGAATGATTCAGCTCTTAACCATTCAGAGCCTCTTAACCATTCAGACCATCTTAATGATTCAGCACTTAATCAACCAAACAACCCCTAAGTTTTTGTGAGATGTTCACTTTGTCTAGACATGACATGATCCATCTATGGTTCAACCTTAGACTATGCGTTGTGGCTCACCTCTATCTAAGACTTTATCCTATCAAAACAAGACAACCGGGCGTTGACGTGGCACTGACTAAAGTGTCAATTATGCTCACTTGATCCTGTTGTGGCTCAAGGTGAGTGATGACTTTATCCATTTTTAACATTAAAATAATATATATAAAACATTATATTACATAAAATTAAAATTTTATAAAAAATACTAGGTCATAAACAAGTAAAAAAGAATATAAAATAAAAAAAAGAATATAATAGAGTAAAAAGAAAAAGTTAAAAAAAAAATAAAATAAAAAAGAGTAATAGGTCAAAAACTAAAGTAATCTTTTTCTTTATCTTGTGTGATCCTCACCGGGAAAAAAACCCACAACCATCTTCTTCTTCACTTCCTAAACAAACACCAACCTGGAATAAACTCTGGCGTCAACAATCGAAGATAGCACAACGGTCATATTTTTGCTCGCTAGCCCACGCGCTTCGCGCCATCATTCACTCACTTGTGTTGTGGTTCACGCGATCCATGTGACAAAGTTGGTGGCTCGTAGCAGCTCGCTCGCGGGCCACAATACATAGTTTTACATGTATTGTCTTTTGTAACATATATATATATATATATATATATATATATTGCAAAGGGATTAATTCTACATGTCATGCTCTTATGCAATCTCTCCTTTGAGAGATGCCACATAGGATGTGATGTGACAACTCTAAACCAATTAAAAAAAGAAATAAATATGATTTAACCTAATCTATTATAATCTTAACCTAATCTATTAAATATCTAATCTATTAAATCTAAATATTAAACCTTTATTATTTTATCTCTCGTGTTTCCTCCCATAACTTTTAAACGTTAATATCTTTTATATACGAGATTTTTTAAAGAAAAAAATTACACCAAATTAACGAGCGTTTTATTATCTTTCTAACGAGTACCATAGTGCTATATAAAAATCGGAGAAAAAAATGACTATTTTTTGTAACCCGACAGGTATTGTGTCGGGTTTGGGATTAGTTTAAAAAAATTTGTGGGTTTGGGTCGGGTCGGGTCTGGGATTAGGTGATACCCGACCCGATTACCCGAAACAACATACCCAAATACCCGAACTACATACCCGATCATATACCCATGAATTTTTTAACGCATCACATAACCCTTAGACTAATGCGTTCGATATTTCAATAATTAACTTTTTTTTTTCTTATTTCATGTTAGTTCTTTTTAGAATGATCGATTACAAACTTCCGAATTCATTTGTAATGGCACTAGATTTATACCCCGGTGCAGAGATTCGTTTTTTTTATATTGGAATATGATAACTTATGGCAGAGATTTGTTTAAAATAATAATAATAATAATAATAATAATAATAATAATAATAATAATAATAATAATATATTTTATTATGTTATATCAGATATTTCAACCCGGGACGCTCCCGGGATAAAAACTAGTAATTATATATGCATTAACAATCACTCAAAATTGTAGTAGAAGTTACAAGTACGATACAACTTTGAATTTGTAAAGATGTTTCAAACTTCCAACTCTCGATCTAATTATGTGAGATGAACCGATGCTGGATATGTTTTTACAAACTCGTTTAGTGTGATTGTCATTCATACATCAACATTTTGGTCTTCATCAGGTTTTCGGCCAAGAATTTTCTTAGCTATCAGGTTCGAAGGCTATTTTTCGACTAGTTTTCTCAGCTTAATCTTGCGGGCTGTTTGTACATAAAACTGTTGAAATATCAAAGCCGTTCTGCAAATGGTGACTTAATTCTCAACTAGGACTCAAAATTAGAATACTAACAAGGACAGACAAAAAATTCCAAAAACATGAAAGAGGCTAGTGGGCTGAGGGATGTTAATGCCTCCAAAGCTCAAGTGAGATTTTTTATTATTCCCTCCAACTCTCCAAGTGACCCAGCCTTACAATGTGGTGGGCTATAGCCCATATAATGATCTGGGATTATGGTCTAGAAAACCAAAACTTAAAAGAAGGTTGGAACAAACCAAAACTTGTGTCTTTTAATAAAACAAGGCGAACTTTTCTGAACTCGAGCTGCTTGTTTTAAACTTTATTTTTAAACGTTTTGATCTTTAGTAAAATTTATTGTTTATTAAAAACTTAAGTCTTATTTTTATCTAAACATTTATAACTATTTTTGTACATATAATCTTATATATATAACAAAATATTACTTATTTAATTATTTTATCATAATACAATAACATTTATTTTAATTATTTAAAAAGTAGGCATGTTTAGGCTCATGTTCCTGGTTAAACTTGGTATGAAAACTCAGGATTGAGCTCTCTAATTTAGGCTCATGGATTGGGATCGAACTCGTTTAAGCCCAACACGAGACGATCTCAATTGGCTTACAAGCGGTTTGGTTGTTTATACCCATAACTCAAAACACTAGAAAGAATGGAAAATCAACCTTTTTTTTTTGTTAGAATCCAAAAGAGAAAAAAAGATGAGAACACAACTTTTTTCTAAAAACAAACTTTTAATAAAAGGATAAAAGTCTTTATATCAATAAAGTAGTTTAATTTTCATATAGGGGTAGTGCAAACTTATCTTTAAATGAACAATTTCATAGAACTAATATATTGGTATGATACACGTTGAATCATATCATATTTCATAAAATGAACAAATCCTAATAATGACAATTTAAATATTCAATAATAACCATTATTAACCTAGGACATAAACAAGGCTTGTATAGTATCACACAAATATGTACATAACAATAATGTTACATAGACTATAAATACTTATGATATTTACAATATGAATGAAATAATATATATATTTTCATCTAATAATAATGTACATGAGTTGTTTCTGTTAACCTTTTTTCCCTTTTAGGCAGTATTCATTATTTGTTTTAGATTCTCTAAACTCCAATCCCTTCTCATCCCCTGCTTCTCATCAACATCGGTTTACAACTATCGTCCTTTCGTTTAAAGCTCCGATCTTTTAACTTTTTCGATAGTCCATGAACCAATTTTGGGGGCCGTTTCGCCTCCTCACCCATTGGCTTAAGGCGTGACCCTTGTTCAACCGCACCTACATCTGTAAAATCGCTATTTGAAATTGTTCTTGGCATGTTATGACAACCTGGACAAATTAGATTCATGGTTATGAGGTTTCATTAATGACGCGATACAAATTCTCGTCGGGTGTTTTGATGGTATGAGATGAGAATATGGGAACGAAGGGGACAGAAGATGTACTGTTATGTACATTTTTTGTCTAAAGATTGGTAGGACATGGTGCTAAGTTGTAGAAATATATAAAACTTCTAAAGGAAATGTATGAGGTAATGTCCCAACTCTATGAATCCGCAACAATATTTCTAAATAAGGGTTAATTCAATTGTTTCCATTAGATTTTTGTTTTGCATACTTCAACCATCCTGCTCCACATCTAATTTTAGCAATTGTATAGATTTTTTATGGTTGTATTGACTAGGTCTTTATCCTTAGGAACATGTCTATATGTTTAGGTTGATTATTACATGCACATTAAACCTATAAAATATTGTTTTTTTTAAGGCGTAGTTGAATGTGAAATCTTAGTCCTAATTACAACCTCCGGGTTACAAGTTCGAGTCCTCCCACTCGCCGGGCCCTTTCAACCGTAATGAGTATGATTTTTCGATGGACGAGAATCGAACCTGTGACCAATCCCGGGCGGGAACCCTATAAAATATTGTTGAATAATAAAAAATTATTAATGTCACAATGCAAATACGATACAATGATACATGATTACATGGCATTATATGACATATCTTATTTTTTTTCTTTAATATATGGTAGTTGATTTGAAGTTTTATTACATATACAACATAAAATTATAAAGATCCATGACATATCTTTTTAACTATATTGATTTTAACACTATCAATATATTATATGAACGAGTACAGAAAACAAAATGGCCTATTAGCTCAGTTGGTTAGAGCGTCGTGCTAATAACGCGAAGGTCGCAGGTTCGAGACCTGCATGGGCCAACTTGTGTCTGTTTTTGAGTTTTTCACATCTTTTTTACCCTTTTTCGATCCCCTAACCTTTTGACTTTCATGCATTTTCTTAAGTTGACTTTCATTTATTTAAATAAATAAATGCTTATGCAATTTATGGCATCTGTTGTAACAACTATTTATAAGTCTCTTTATACTAAAACGTTTTTTTTAAAGCTTAGTTAACTGAAATCCTTATGCAACCTTAACCTAGCGATCTCAAATTCGAATCCCTACTCACACACCGGTGTCCTCATTGCTTAAGCTCAAACCATCACGGATAATTTTTTTTAGTGTGCATGGATTGAACCTGTGACCAACCTCCACGATAGGAACCTCTAAGGGAAAACTCACACACCGGTGTCCTCGTTGCTTAAGCTCAAACCGTCACGGAGAATTTTTTTTGGTGTGCATGGATCGAACCTGTGACCAACCTCCAGGATGGGAACCTCTAAGGGAAAGCTCACCCTACCTCAAACCTGTTGCGCTGGAGATCATTGGTTTTATACTAAACGTTACATCTCTATATCTTTATAACTTGAATCTTCAATTGTTTTATATATTTTTTACTCTTACAACATCTATGGATAGTTGATTTAGTTTTCTACATGAAATAAGTAAGGTTAGGAGCACTTGACTTGCAACAATTTAGATTCTATAATTGTTAAGAGACATTTTTATGTATTAAATAAAAAAACTCGTAGTCTCGAGATGATATTTTCAACCATGCTTATTCATACATGACTATATTTTGTTTGCATACAATTTGGATTTTTAAACATACTCTATTAATCATTCAATTTCCGGGTTATTAGTTATTATATATACCAAAGTAAGCAAATCATTTTTTGTTGTGGTTTTAATCGCCAGTGGGATTTAACTTTTGTGTGTTTGTAATAATAATGAAGTGCCATGTAACTCTTGGTACTATACATGACATTGTTGTTAGTTCCCTACAACGGAACATTTTTCAAAGTCTTCATGTTACTTTCGAAAAGGAAATAATCGTTCCACGATTCAAGTCTTAAAAGCGTTCATTACTGATTCTGGATTCACGTTGCTTGTTGCCTTGTTCAATACGAAGGATTCAGGGCTGATCGATGCGATGTTGCTTGTTTCATTGTTGATCGATTACTTAATGTTTATTTGTAATAAAAGAGATAATTAGTCTAGGAATTAGGATAAGAGGATTATATGTCATTTAGTGTTAATTTGTTGAGACTTGAATTTTAGGTGTTAATATTATGGAGCAATTTTTACAAAGATAACCACATCAAATGTTTGATCATCATTATTCATCTTCAAGCAGTAAAATCATCAAAAATTGATTTGAATGATCAGAAATCCATCTAAAAGGAAACCAATTTATCTTATCACCCTAATAGAAAAGGTGAAGTTAAACGAATTTATTTACTTAAAGGTCCATATCAACCGACATGACATGATTTTTCACAAACAAATATGTATGGTAAATTAAGACGTTTTAAGCCTGAACAACCTAAGTATTTTTTTAATTCATAAAGATCATTAAATTTATATTATGTGTTTTAATTTCTAATGACAATGTATTTTTTTAATTATTATATCATATTTTTATTATGTAACGAACCTTACCTAATTCTAACCATCATACTGACTCAAAATTTTTTATGTCATATTCTATAAAATTAGAATGTCTAAAAACAATTATTTCAATGAAAAAACTTTCTGGAATCACAAATGGACGTATGATTTAGCCATTAAATTGAAAGAAATATTAATCAATAATAACAGGAAAAAAAACGAAAAAAAAAAAAAAAAAGAAAAGAAAAAGAAAAGAAAAGAAAAAGAAACGAAGCTATGTCGGTTGGATCATCATTTCATAGTTCATACCCGTTTATTAAATAATAAATGTAAATCCACCAAATTAGCGGCTGTGTTACGTTACTCATTCTGTCTTAATAATATTTTTCAACCAACCATTACTCAATCCAATCCCTTCCCTTCCCTTCCTCACTCATAAGTCATCTTCTTCTGCAATCAACAACATACTTTCATCTCAGTCATCTTCTTTCTAGGTTCGTTATTTCCTTTTCTTCAATATTATTATTATTATTAATATGAACACCTGCTTCACTCTGTCTTAGGGTTTCATCTTTCAACAATATGGATAATCCTAATTATTCTAGAAACCATTTAGGCATCAACAAGATTAGTAAAAATATTAGAAAAAACCCATTGCCCCAATCCAATTTTGATAATAATAATAATAATAATAATAATAATAATAATAATAATAATAATAATAATAATAATAATAATAATAATAATAATAATAATAATAATAATAATAATATTAATCCTACTGCTGCTGCTGCTGCAAGACCTGTATCCCAACCTCAGGTTTACAATATTAATAAGAATGACTTTAGAAATATTGTTCAACAACTTACTGGTTCCCCTTCACATCATTCCCAACAGCCGCCCCCGGTTCCGCTTCCGGTTCCTAGACCGCCCCCGCCTGTTATCCCGTCTAATTCCCAGACCACTAGGCTGCAAAGAATTCGCCCTCCGCCTTTGTCGCCTTTGAATGTAAATAGACCCCGTATGCCTATGCACTTTCCTATAGATCATAATAATAATAATAGTGGTAGTAGTAGTAATAATAATAATACAGTTAGATATGATCAATTTGGTCAGCCACGAGGCGTGCTGCAACCGTGGCCAAATACTGCAGAGTCTCCTTTATCTGCATATATGCGTTACCTTCAGCATTCGCTAAATGATCGGGGAACCAACAAAGTCAGTCTGGTGGATTGCTTCCTAACCCACATGGACCGATACCACCTCCATTTCCGTCTCCAAGAATGAGTGGGCAGCCACCTCTACTGCCGTCACCAAGCTCCCAGTTTCTGATGCCGTCGCCTTCGGCTTACTTGAATTTGGCATCACCGCGGTCACCTTACCCGCTGCTTTCACCTGGGTATCAACGTCCTCCACCGTTGTCACCAAACTTTCCGTTTTCGCCTGGAATCTTGGGTCCTGGACCGCAGCCTCCACGTTCTCCTGGCATCAGTTTTCCGTTGTCTCCCGGGTTCTTCCCTGTTTTAAGTCCAAGATGGAGGGATTAGATGGATATGCAATGTGGAAATGTAAGGTACATTGACTGTTTAATAGTTTTACTTGAAAAGGTTTTTGGTTTCCTACTGTTTTCGTTGGTTATATACTTTAAATGCATGTTTAGAATAGAATTTTGTTGTTGGCAAATCGGCAGGGGCTGGATTCAACCTGGACTCAATTCACCTACGAAAATCGCAAATTTCCACTACTGCGCCAAAAAACGAGGGGGGGGGGGGGCAGTGCCACCCCTGGCCCTATATATCCTTCGCCCCTGCTTTCCAAGTAGTGAGGTCGCGTTGTTGCCAAATGATGTAGATTTAGGAGTAAGTTTAGGGGTGTGTGAGTTTGCCGTAAAAAAAAAAAAAGTGAAGATTTATGAACATATCTACAGTGTTATTTGATGAACTCGACATCATATATGATTTTAATATGATTTCATAACGCTGCAATTGAATTATGTTTTATCGAACTTTCTGGGAGAATGTTATTAAGCTTCAAAAGTAACTTCAGTTAACGTTATACAGTCAATTAACCAACCCGTTAATGATCATGTATCAAAACTAAAGTATGTTTAAATACTTTGCAGGTAAACCCGAGCTGTACCCAAAGATTAACCACGGGAGGATGGCCTAAAAGCGTACAAGGTTTGACCTCTGGTTCTCTTTTGGAAAATTTGAAGCACTTACGGAAAGTTGTGTTCATAAATGAACTTTTTATAGAAAAAAAAAAGCATTAGATCTAGAACTTGGAACAAAATATAGAAAACTGTAGTATGTGAATAATTAAAGTTGTACCTTCAAATATTTTTGTACTTTTAGTTTAGGAATTGTCATTGACGATGCTTTTTGTATAAATGATCGATAAAGATGTGTTTGAAGGAGTGTTGAACTAAGAATAAGGAATTAAATCATATGACAATGAAGTGTTATAATTAGTGATATCTCCACAATGTTTTTAGTAAATATAGCCAAATTATAAGCCATGAATAATAACAAAAAAACGAAGTCAACCTTAAACTAGTTTGACTTTGAGTTTAACATGAGAACAGTTTTGTCACCCTTAACACAACCACCAGAGAAGTAGTTGTACTGCTTAAGATGAACTTACGAGCCTGCGATAAGATATGAAAATTATATGTTGTAGCTACTGAAAATTCTTGTGTTTGTTTTCTTTTTCTTTGGCTTTTCAAATTACAGTTGAGAGTTTGACTTTATAACCTCATCGGAAGAAAAAATGTTAAAAAAATGTATTAAACGCGAAAAAGTAAACTGCATCAAGACTTTAAAATGCTAGTTAGATGATTTAATGTATAGCAACTGCTACTGCTGGTTCTGGTATTCCTGTACGTTAACGTCAGGTGGTCATGAGAATGTAAACATTCGATCCTTTTAGGTAATTTCAACCAATATTTACTCTGCATACGCATAGGTGTTCGAGTAAAACTAAGGTAATGAGCTTCTGTTGCTTACCCTGTTACTGGAGCTTCTCCTTTTTCCTTCGTTGTTTTCGTATGCTGCTAGTGGCATGGACATCATGCACCATTATACCACCAACACTCTACTTTCAACATTTTGCAGTACCACATGGGGTAGAGGGGTGTTCCTGCGTACTACCGTTGTGCAGATGGTATAGTGGTGTGCTCGTCAACCAAGTGGTTGTGGGTTGAAATCTTGTGAAGTGGACGTATGGTGATATTAACAGTAGAGTAGGCATAGTCGCATATAGAGTAGAAAGCGTGTGTGCGCTCATAAAAAAATTAACGACTTTACAGCAAACAAAAAAAAAAAAAAAAAACAGTAGCAAATTTGTGAATAAAATTATAAGTTTTAACTGTGGTAGCAAAATTTGTCACCGCTTCACATAGGTCGCAAACTTGTGAAAAGAACATAAACTGAAATTAAAACTTTGAATGCGGTCACAAAACTTACTACTGCCTTGGATCAGTTGTACACTAGGCACTAGTTTAAAAATCATGTTACAATTGTAAACCCGTCTCAAATTTTATAATTGTTTTAATTAGGTTCAGGGGTGTAAACGAGCTGAGCTGAGTCCAGATCATCTATACCTGTGCCCAGCTCGTTAAACTTACGGGAGCTCAGGCTCAGCTCATATCGACCTCTAGTTTTAAAGCTCGAGTTGACTCGTTTGTTACTAAATATTTTTTTATGCATTTATATTTATTTTCTAAACATGTATAATCATAAATTTTGAAACACGATAATATATATCTTATTTAGTTATTTATGATGATTATTATTATTATTATTATATGTATGCATAATTGCATATGTAGCTTATGAGAAGAGCTCAGGTTCACTTATTTAAAAAGTTTATTTTTTAGGTTTAAGTTGGGGCTTAGACTCGTTGAATCTTTACTTGTATATACTTTTATGATTTTATTGTGCCAATTTTCAACAACTTATAAGCAACTTTATTCGTTTATGTGTGTAAGAGTTATCATTATCATCATCATCATCATACTCAATAAATATCACCAACAACAAACTTAAGGTAGCGTATGAGGATGATATAATGTAGACAACCTTATCCTTACTCCACAAGAATAAAAATGCTTCTTCCAATGAAACCCCAATGCTTGATAGTAGTTTTGCATCAAACTTTGGACACATAAGTACATAACACTCGACAATCAGGACAAAGACCGATTGGTGCATGCCGGAGCTTTAATTCGTAATCTCCTTATGGAAAATTTAGAAGAGAGAAAATAGAGAATGGTTATGGATACATGACAATAATGTACAAGTAGTTGTTCAGGATTGACTAATTCAAAACCATTCAAAATTTAATTACAAAGAATATTGCGATAGGCCATGATCGTCATATGGGTCATGCTCATATGCCATGTCACGTTCGTACCCCACAGGCCACATCTTATTATTCCCCACACCCACAACAATGATTCCATATTGTATAAGAATTTCCCTTATGATTGTACAATTTGTAAAAAGAGATCCATGTCATTATAATGTTACAAAATGTCCATATTTTTTAGTGGGTTTAAAGTTTAAACCAACTTTGTGTTGTATTCTTTTATAACTTCATAATTAAGAAGTAAGTTACATATATATCATATGGTCAAAGTCGGATTTAGACTATGAGTCAGGATTTTCCTGGTTTAGTCCGCTAGACATTTATTTTCATAACCACATTTTTATTATAAGAAGCTTTTAGTTTTACATTGCATATAAATAAATATAAGGGAAACTGGAAAGATACTGTACAAATTGTTTTTTTAGTAAGAACTGCGAGAATCAAAGGAGGATATTTTTTTTAATTTTTTTTTTCGAAATTTTTTTTCCCATATTGTTAAACATGTATTATAGTATTGAAAACTAAAAAAAAAATAATTTTTTTTTTGGGTGTAGAGTAATTACGTGTAGAGTAATTACATAATTACTCTAGAGTAAACTAGTGTATTTACTTTAATGACGTAATTACACTAAAATTTTTTTTGTGTATTATTCATCTAAAAAGTATGTTTGAGCACATGGGAAAAAAATGTTAAAAAAATAATAATTTTTTACCCCCTTTGATTCTCACAATTCTTACCGAAAAACACTTTGTATTTGATCTTTACTCACTAAATATAATAAATTCTAAAATGCATACAAAAACTATAAACATATCCAAACATATAAATATATTAAATTTCTTAACCTTTATTTATAATTAAAATAAATCAAGTTTTATTTTTGTATATCTATAAATTTATCTTGTAGAAGTTTGGTAAGTTTATAATTTATAACTTAAAACTATAGTTTATGAAAATTTTAATCAAAAAGAAAAAGACATAAAATTATTAAAGGAGGACCACATTTGAACGTTCGTGGGCTTATCCATCACCATGGATTTTCACTTGTTCTTGGCAACAAATGGAACTGTGTAGCGCAGCTTAGTTGCCCCCCCCCCCCCCCCCCCCGAATTTTCACGCAGAAGTTCCGATTTTGAAAATATAGGGTTTCGACCCCCGAAACTAGTGACTTCCGACCCACGAACCTTCGGATCAAGCTTCGCCACTGCGTCCATGAGTTCGTCGTCCATCACCAACGATGGTATGGTATTGTAGTATATATGTTGAAGATATATTTAGCAACAACATAATGCAATAAAAAGACATTACGAAAGAAGGAGGGTAAAAACTGAAAAAATTGCTTACATGTAAGTTGTAACATGTCGCTTTCTCCATCTTTTCTTGTAGCATATCAGTTTTAACTTTTAGAATAACAGATAACTAACTGATTTATTGTGTAACTAACTAACTAACTGATTTAACCCATCTTTAGAAATAAATACTAAACGATTAAATTGGAGATGTCCGATATACAATCATTACTCAACAAATAAGTTCAGCGGCGCTACGTGTCTCTCTCTTTGTTCAAATTTTGTTGAAAGCCATTTTCTCCCGAAAAGTAAGTCAGGAGCTTTTATCAGGCGTCGATTTTCTCCTGTAACGGTTTGGCGCCATCCATCCTAAAGTGTCAAACTAACGGTTGTAATTTCGTTTAGTTGGGCTATGAAGAGTCATGTCACTTAGCCCTGTATACGCCGTCGTTCGAAAAAAAAAATCGGCATAAATTTCGTTGAAAATGAAGTTTTTTTCAACATAATATTTTTTGGTATCACAGCAATTGCCAGTACCGTAACTAACTATAGTAATATTGACTTAACATCATCAGTACCAGTATCGTTATTATCTATATCACTGTTGTGATTGTTTTTATTGTTATCGATTGATATAAGACATGTCACAATTTTTTTTTAGGTATTTTCTTTTGGTTACTATAGCTTTGTTTGGTTGAAGGGGCTGGAAGCTTTTTGGTTAGAGAAAAAGCTCTACAGTGAAAAGCTACTAGTAGTAGCTTTTAAGAAAAAGCTCTACTAGCTACAAGCTTTTAGTTAGTAAATGACACAAATACCCATTCTATTTTAAAAATAAAATAAAAACCTTCTTTACAATCTTTTAATTATGACCATTTTGGTCATTTTATACATTTTATTAAAAGCTCCAGCTACTCTGCCAAACACCAAAATATTTTTAAAAAGCTTCCAGCTAACAGCTTCCAGCTACCAGCTTGCAGCTACCAGCTTGCAGCTTCCAGCTACCAACCTCCAGCTAATTTTGCCAAACATACCCTATATCAAAAGCCAAAACCGTACCGAACGACTATAGAGAGAGTACCCACCACATAACGCAAGGGAATCCCACTAATCCATCCGATTACTGATTGTTATTTTCCTCTTAAAAAAAACAAAACAAACCCGTTCACAACCAAAAGGAACAAAATACTGCATTGGCCAAAACGCCCCAATATACAAATTGACAGTCAGCACGATGTCATTGGCAACAAACGTACTTTTTGTAAATTCCATACAGACAGACATTAAACCAATTAAACCAAAAAGCTTCACATTTCTTTTTAATTCAATGAAAAAAAAAAAAGACAAAATATGCGGGTAGCAATTTTTATTAATATTCTGAGGTCGTAACTCGTCACTAAAATTAATTAACTTGCATCATCATAACCATCACCTGATATCAAGATTCGTGACGGCGGCGGCGGCGGCAGCTTCACGAGCCATGGCTTCAGTAACCGCCGCCAGCTTCTGCAGATTAAGCTTCACAACAGTATCAGCAAACAACCTCGTATCCTCCTCCGTGTTCCCTTCAGGTACATCAACAACATACGACTCCAACACCACCGTAACCGGTTCCTCCATCTTAACAACCACCTCATGCACCGTCGTCACAGCACGATAGTTCCTCAACCGATGCTCACCACCAATAATCGTGAACCCCATTACATGGTTATCATCATCCAGCACGTCTAGACGCTCAGTGCTGGTTGAAGCAGGTAAGCCTGATATAACGCTGACGTCACGAGTGGAGCCCACTGTTGTGGTGAATGTGTCACTGACGGTGCAGCTTTTGATGAAGTGTTTGTAGGTTTGTGGCTTGTCGAATTGTCGGACGATGGACCAGACAAGGTTGAGTGGTGCGTGGATGTGTTGGGCGAGTAAGGAGGAGCATTGGGATGATGGGGTGAGGTGGTAGGTGTGGAAGGTGGTTATGAAAGGTTTAAGTTGGTTGGATTCGTTGTCGGTTAGATTTGGTGGTGGTGATAGGTGGTGGGTTGTGGTGGTTTGTGGTGAGGTGGTGGTGGCCATTTGTTGAGGTGATGGTAATAGAGGGTGGGGAGGGAAAAGGGTGTGGGTTTGTGGGGATACATAAGGACTTGATTTGTTTAGTTTATAAGGGAGGTGAGAGTGGGTGTGGGAGGAAAATATGTTTGTTATTTTTTTGTATTTAAGTCTACCTTCTATTTTTATTAGGAAAACACATTTGAATGTTTTTTAAATGGGCGGTTATGTTTTGAGAGGAATTACGTTTAGCTACTTTTGTGAAACTACTTTTATGGTTTTATGGTGTTGTAATCAAGTCATGCTCAAACTTTGTAGGGGGCTAAAGTAAATATTAAAATAGGAGCCCTTTTGTGAAACTAGAAAAAACAAAATAAAATGTGAAGATAACAATGGTTGAAAGATTAGACCTATTTGCATTAGGGATGAGCGTCCTGAAAACCGATCCCGAACCGAAAAATACCGATCCCGTACCGAACCGATACCGAACCGAGGGTGTTCGGTATCGGTATCGGTACCCACATTTAGAGGTTTTCGGTTTCAGTATTATCGGTATCGGTACAGGATCGGTATGGTATCGGTATTTTAAGGTAAAATATCGATACCACACCGATACCAAACCAATACCATACCGGTATAATCGATATCGGTATTGGTTTTTTGGACTTTTCGGTATCGGTATTGTCGGGATCGGTATCGGTTCGGTACCGATACCGTCCCGAGCTCATCCCTAATTTGCATGATAAATAAAATAAATAAGACATACAAATCATAGAGATTAAGCTAGAGTCTTTTCTTAAAAAAAATAAAAAAATACCATATGTATATATATAAAAGGGGCCGGTTCAAATACAAAGTAATGAAAACGTGCGAAGTGTGTGAAGTGTCACTTTGTACATGTAATTACGTAATGCTTTCATGAACATACAAAAACATTACGTAATTATCATGTACAAAGTGCATGATAATTACGTAATGCTTTTATGAACATACAAAAACATTACGTAATTATCA
Source organism: Ambrosia x helenae (assembly GCA_030844895.1). Taxonomy (NCBI): domain Eukaryota; kingdom Viridiplantae; phylum Streptophyta; class Magnoliopsida; order Asterales; family Asteraceae; genus Ambrosia; species Ambrosia x helenae. The sequence goes on along the minus strand of CM061229.1, from coordinate 138,091,995 downwards.
TTTTACGTAATTATCATGTACAAAGTGCATGATAATTACGTAATACTTTCATGAACATACAAAAACATTACGTAATTATCATGTACAAAGTGACACTTCGCACACTTCGCACACTTCGCACGTTTTTGTCACTTTTCACAAATACTTTAAAATTTTAAAGGCCCTATTGGATTGGGGGCCTAAAGCCCTAGCTTCAAAATACTCTCCCTTAAGTCGGCCCTAGTTGTAATACCATGCGTAGTGGAGCATGATTAGGGGCATGAAAACAAATTTAGTGCCCCCAACATCATTACATAGAGGCGCTAAATGCTTAAAAGGGGCGGGGGCTTTATAGTTTTAACGCCATACATCACTTGCACCAACGAATAATCTTTCAACACATCAGTCTCTCTCTCTTCCTCTCTCTTATCTTCTTATTTTTTATTTTTTTTAATTTAAAAAATAAAAACAAATTAGCGCCCCCCACTACACCCCATTTTATATTAAAACCCTATGCTGGCTCACCTGCTACGTGGACTAATTACTGAGGGGAGCCTTATATTTTTCACCCCACCACACATGATCTAATTGAGTACATGGTGTCACTAACGCTGTTGATGTAGGTAGTGGATTGGACATGCATTGTCTATTGGCTTGTATAAGTATTAGTTTTTGTGCCAATGTGATTCGTAGGTAGTTTACAATGCGAGTGCATCAAAGATGTTGATATGTCCAAATTGATTTATATTTGTTAAGGTGTGTATTGTGTTTGTGCATGTTCGTATGTTGCGTGTTCTGTGAGCACATCATTTTATGTACATTTGTACTGGAAGCTTAAATGCATATGATTATTTTTGTTTCCGGTGCAATCTGAATATGAAATCTACTCTTGTATCATACATGATATGTGAAATGTAAATGTATACTAACCTTATTGTAATTATATTCACACCAACATATGATATAAGGTCTTTGAAGTACATATATAGTTATATTATGTTTCCTTGTAGATCATGTTGACGGAAAATGTGAAGTTAAATGCACCATTCACTTAATTAAGATCTAAACTCTATTATGACTTCAATTCTATAGGAATACTGTAATATAGTAAACATCATGGAATGATTAAAAGGTATCAAAACTCATGGCGTTAAATTATAGAAGAATAATAGTACAAACAAATTATTAAATAATTTTGGATTAGTTAAAATTAGCATATGAGCTTAGTCAACATTAATATTTAGAATTTTTGGGAGGGGAATCGTTAAATGGGGTGGGTATACCGTATATTTGCTTTAATTCTGACCAATGTTTTTAAGAATATGTATTTGTGAAAGCCCGAATATACTTTTAACATAAAATTATTTGTAACATATTTAATGATTATCTATGATAATAAACATACATCAAGTGGCGGATCTAGACCAAAATTTCAGAGGTAACGTTACATAATTTTCACGGGTAACTTAATACAAAACAAGTAAAAAAAATTAAAAATACATTGTGTCAAAAAAGTTGAGGGGTAATGGACGTTACCCCTACTCCTTCTCTAGATCCGCCCCGTCATACATGTGCCAACAATTCATGTACAAATTTCAAACAAGGCAAAAATCAAGACCTGAAATTAGCAAAATTGACTTAAGATGAGCACAAATCACAAATTGAAGTCGGGATCTAAGATTTAGTCTTGTGATGTTTATTTGAAGAAATAGACGTGGATAGTGAGTTGTAATTATGAAAAGTATGGTGGTCCAGCCAAATAACCAACCAACCAACCAAAGCTTTTAATTTTATACATATTTTTGTTTTATATTTAATTTTATTTTTTATGTTATCTTTATTTCTTTTCTACACTCCAAAAATAATGTGATCCACGAGTATCAACCTATTACTATATATCGGAAGGGTCAACCACCTTTTATTCTTTCAACACTGACGTTGTGTTTGATCTGATTGTCTTCATTGAGACGTATTGAGAATTCTATATCCATTACCACCGTATAAATGGGTGATCCATGGTCATTTATGAACTTCAAGTTAGAAGAAGCATAAGGAAAATGTACATCATTTTATTAGAACTTAGCGGTCTCTCCGGTTATCACATACTCCACTCTCCAACTCAACGCAAAGGAATAGAGGCAACTGAATTTTCTCCATGTCGATATGCACGACTTCTCTCCGCCATCTCCCCACCAACATTAGCCATATGTGGCTATTAGTTAGTAGCCATATGTCGATATGCACGACTTCTCTCTGCCATTCATGTGTCAACGCGTCATTGCTTTCTACGAAAAACATAACCATGGGATCTTTCATTGGCACGGACTTGACAACATAAATCTCACCATTTATATATGAAAGTATTTTCAATATGTTCTAACAGGAATGTATTCCTATAGTCTATAAAAAACTGTAATTGTGATCTCCATTAATTAAAATGCAAGTAGTGAAAACAAATGAACGGAGTCATGATGTTTAGTCATCCTTAAACATGCAAGTTGATAAAAAGAACCGAGTCATGATGTTTCGTATTAACTTATCTTCTACTTTACCTATTTTGATCAATTATTCAATTATTTGTCTAAATTGCATATTATTGGGCCTTTCAAAAAGTAGTATGATCGATGTGGGCCATCAACAAAATATAAATTAAACCTTTCAAAAAAAAAAACAAAATATAAATTAAATTATATATTCTAGGTTAACCTTAAATATGTACCTTTTTAAATGTTACGAAGCCATTACTCTAGGTTAGGGATGAGCATTCAAGCCCGAATACCGATCCCGTCCCGTCCCGATCCCGATACCGTACCGAACCGATACCGAACCGAGGGGTTTCGGGATCGGTATCGGTATCCATATTTATGGATTTTCGGTTTCGGTATTATCGGTATCGGTACGGGATCGGTACGGTATCGGTATTTTAAGGCAAAATACCGATACCATACCGGTACCGTACCGATACCGAACCGATACCGTACCGTACCGTATGTGTTCGGTATCGGGATCGGTATTGGGTTTTTGGACTTTTCGGTATCGGTATTGTCGGGATCGGTATCGGTTCGGTACCGATCCCGTCCCGAGCTCATCCCTACTCTAGGTGTGGTGGGGCACTGAATGGGGCCGGCGTGAGGGTGGGATTTGAGTTATTTTTTTTAATATTAAATAATATATAACCTATAACTCATACAAAGCCACCTAGATTCACCATAAAGATTTAATATTCCATTTCTCCACTTAGGAAGGTTCAAGTCGCTCGGTGTTCGCCGATCGTTCGTCCTTTTCTTGGAATTTATTCGGAAAATGCTCGCTCAATTTTCCATTCAGTTTGTAAATGAGCCAAACATGAGTAAAGGTTCGCCTGGTTCGGCTCAACTCGTGAACAACACTATCTCCACTACACACTCCCCTTCCCTCTCATAAGTCATAATAACCTTTTTTTTAATAGCAAAAATCACCAAACCTGTCATTTGTATCATTTGAACCCATAATCACTTGGTTGAGAAATACACAGTAACCTAAATGCATCAATCGGAGATGGTCTCACTAATGGATGAAATTTTATTTCATTTCTACGTACCTTTAGACTAATAAGCCACCGGTGGCAGCGATGGGCGCGAACACCGCAACACATATATAGTCGCTAGGGTCTGGATGTGGAGAGGCCTGCGAGCATGGGAGGGCGTTGATTTTACTTTTTATTTTTTTATATTAAATAATACATTACCAACAATTAAATAACCGTCATCACATTTCGCATTTCACCTCTTTCCACAACACATATTCTTAGAGCCGAAATATGAAACTCTCCATCGCTTACAAGACAAGTTTTTTTTTTCTTTTACATGTCCCATTCACCACAACATAAGTGATATTCTTATTTTAAACAACTTTTATATAAATAAACATAGTACGAAAAAACATTAAACATGCAAAAAATAGACAAGCCAAAGATTGAAATAAACAAAGCACTAGCAACCTAATAACTTCAGATGTGGCCAATTGTGAGCTTTCTTCTTCCTGTTCTTCTTCTTCTGATGGTCTCCATTCTTCCTCATTTTCTTCTGCTTTTGCTCCAATGTTTCAGATTCATTCTGTTCATACATATTATAAACATCAAAACCAACATAAACCGCGCGATAAATAACAAGTTTTTCATAGTTTTACCTGTAAATCACCACCAGAACTGACCGGTAGGATATCAGCAGAAGATCCATGCTTGCATTTGGACTTCGGGTTGTTGAAAACAGGATACGAAGAAACGGGTACCTCTTTCGTCCCAGAATGCGCTGATGCTGTGGCTGAAGCGCGCGATGCTCTTCGCGTTTCAATCTCTAATGACAGCTGAAAAGTTGTCCCATAAAAATGAACAAAACATGTTTTTTACAGTGAGTACATTTTTTCATCAACTAAACAAAACATACCTGAATAAGACGATCTTCAAGGGACTCGATACGATCTAGATAATAACTTTTGTTGTTGGCCTCCACAACGGTTGTCTTCAACGGTACAAACTCATTGTTCTTCCTGCCAAATGAAAAAATATACCGCCATTTCGATATATTTGGGTTCCTTATGATATGCCTCATCTACATAGACGTTACAAGATTAATATTTCATATATTTCCCAAAATACAAACGAAAAGACTTTTATTAATCTAAATTTATAAGCTTACAAAAGTCTCCATGCGATCCGGTTTTGAGAGAAGAGGCAGCGCGCTGGTGTGCGTTTGTAATCGATCATCGATCTTAACCATATTTTACAGTCTTGTGTGACCGTTATAGAACTACACGTTTATGTGTATATGTGCATGTGTGAGTGTATATATATATACACATGCATGTAGGGCTTCTTTGAACAATTAAAAGGTGTCCTTTTTTTTCTCTGTTGACTGAACTAAAGGTATGGAGATTTTAGGGCAGAGTCAGTTAGTTACTCAGTCAAATGAATAAATCAAAGATAGAAATAAAAGGTCAAATAATATTTTAAAACATGTGATATAAGTTATTGTAACATGATAACAATGGATTTTGGCGGTTACATAACTGAAATGAAATAAAGAAAATTATTAGTAATAAAAATATTCGGTACAATGAATGTTAAAAATCATGACTGCAATACATCTAGCCTAAGCTAGACCTTGTGATTTCATAAGCTAAAAAGCAAGCAGCATTAGCCGGGACGCTTCGACCCATTGCTGGTCCGAAACCTTTATACAAACCGGCAACTCCTTCAGATTTAAGAATCTTTTTGAAAGCGTCGATAGAGCCTGAATACTTCGGGTTCTTATAATCGTCTATTTGGATCACACTCTTGATGACGTCAGTTGGATAGACTGAAGCCCAAAACGCACCACCGGCTAACCCACCTGCCAACATTAATGAGCCACGGCCTAACCCAGAAGTGTCGGTCCCACCAGCCATGTATTGTTTTATAGCTTCATATACACCGAACATTGTGGCGTTTCCAGGTACTTCACGAGCTAATGTGGGAAATAAACCTTTGTAGAGACCTCTGACTCCACCTTCAGACTTCAGAACCTGCTTAGCCACGTCCATCGGACCACCATACTTCATTGCTGCTTTTGTGGCTGCACCGGATGCTGTTGTGGCTGCACCGGCTGCTGCTGTGGTGGCTGCACTGGCTTCTGTAACTGCAGCTGCTGTTGCGCCTCCGCCTTGGGCCTGAAGTCTAGATTTCAAGAAACAAGTTGCATTCAAGTTAAAATTTCGACTCAATCCCCTTGACGTTAAAGGTCAAACGTACATTTTGGCACCTACAAGACTTAAAAGTATAACAGAAGAGCACAGACCTGCATTTGATCAACTCAGTCGGGGTGGCCAAGAACGACACTGCAATTCCAGCACCGGCTCCAGCAACAAACTGCTGGTTCACGGTCAAGGGTGCACCAGGGCTGGACCTCAAAAGGGTCTCCATTTGACCCCTGACTGAAAACAATAAAGCATTGAAAGCTGCCACAGTGGCAAGTGGGGCGCCCATACCTTTGTATAGGCCGCCTGCACCTTCAGCGGCCAATGTCTTTTTAACAGCGTCTATCGCACCAGAGTATTTGGGAAGTTGACCCGGTAGCGGAGTAGGTTGACTTTGGAGTTTGACCTTGATTGTATCAAAAGGATGTCCAACTACCAATTGGGCCACCCCTCCTACTGTCCCTGAAGCTAAGTCCTTTGCTACATCACCCATCTGCAAATTAATATTACAAACACAAATTTTTATTTATTTATTATTGTTGGCAAAACAATTTCATTTGATAGAGGCCAATTTACATTAGGATGACAGGTAGACAGACAACAAACTACGCGGCCACCTCTTTCTAAATAGCGAAACTTAACCTACTAAAAACATACCCTGGCCCTGGGGGGTCGAAATATTGTTGTGAACGACTTGTTGACTCGGAACCGAACAGCTCGCGGGGCCAGAGAGCCAAATATTTTATTTAATTATTTTGAAAGTTTAACAATTAAACACAACTATAACTTTCATCCACAAGATCACAGCCAGGGGCGGATACAATGTACAACCAGGGGGACGTCTGTTACCCCTCGATTATCCTGGCGAAGTGGAAAAAAAAATTGTTTTTTAAGGTATTTTTATAAAATGTTACCCCTAAAACAAATTTTTTGTTACCCCTTAAGATAATTTTTATAAAATGATACCCTTGTTGTATTTTCTAGATCCGCCACTTATCACAGTTGACAATAACTCTGTTTCAACTTATGATTTCAATGTATTCATCACTTGATCATCCAATACCAAATTCAGAGTTGTAATGCAACAAGAAATTAAATCCATCCTTAAACAGATGATAATTTCTCAAACAAATAAAAAAATAAACACTTTCTTTAATAATAAAAACCATACCTTTGCAGATATTTGATAACCCCACTAAAGATTGCTCAACAATAAACCTGCATATCAAACACAACATTAATGCTCATGGGTATTCCCCAATTCAATTGAATAACCATTAAAGAGTGAAAAATACCAAATGGGTAGAAGTTTTATTGAGTTGTCATTAACATCCAAAGTATGAATCTTTTAAAGTTGGAATCTTTATAAAAGAATATGCAAGATTGTTAGTGTGAGAAGAAAAAGGAGCAAAAGGGTGTGTGTGAAGTTAAAATCTTGAAGATCTGAGAGCCATAAAGAGATAGGGAAAGATAGGATAGTGTATGGTATGAGTTGGAGTTTCAATGATCGCACATATGTATGGAAGGATATCACAGAAGAATTGAGGACAAGATTCACTGAGCAATCTCCGACTCACCAACAAAATTTTTGGCGGAATTGTTGGTGAGAAATGGCTGTCGAAAAGCAAACAAACACCAAATATTATTATTATTATTATTATTATTATTATTGGTATTATTATTCGTCACAATGTGGCAAACATTGGGAAGTGGGATCGACATTCTTTACCTAAAAATTCCCATTGGAAAATTACAAAATTATTTGTAAATAATTATAACAGATTATGGGTAATGCCGTTGCTTGTTTTATTTTTATAATATGTCAGATTATGTAAAAGAGATGCTGCTGAGATTCATATTTTTTTTTTTTTTTTTTTTGAACGGCATCTCGCTCAGGGCTATACATGAGCATAGTAAAAAATTATATATTTTGGTACACAAGTTGATTATTTTGGAATCTTATTTTTTCTTTTAACGGCAAGTAAGGACGTGTCAATCATTGTGGTATCAGGCTCTGTGGCCAAGGTCAGTTACATGACCACCGTCAGCCCCTTGGCTCTCTCACGTACGCAGAAACCTGACATCCACCGGTCCGAATGCACGACAGTGACTAATCGGTAAAACCTCTCCTCCCATCCGAGTCGAACCAGCGCCACCCGTATTCGCTCTTCACCTGGATACCGCATAAAATAATGAGGAGATTGGGAATCAAACATTAGTCACAAAAAATATCAAGTCTTTCCCCAACCACTCCACCACTACCTTGTTGTCATGTTAGAATCTGATTGCTTGAGAAACCTGACTCCACCACTACCGGGGTCCAGCAGGGGGACCCATTAGGGGCGCTTCTTTTCGCGCTTGTCCTGCACCCATTGGTTCGTCGGCTGGAGGAGTGTTGTCCCCTTCCATTCCATGCTTGGTACCTGGATGATGGTACGATTATGGGAGAGGCCAAGGAAGTCGCTAAGGCTTTTGATATCATCCGAGCTGAGGGACCGAATTTGGGCCTTACGCTTAATATTAAGAAATCGGAAGTTTTTTGGCCATCGTGCAGCGGAGCGAAAGAGAAGTCTGGTTTATTTCCTAGCGAGATAGGGAGACCAGAGGGGGGTGTTAAGCTCCTAGGAGGGGCCGTCAGTCGGGATGAGGGGTATATTAGCTCTTTGGTCATTAAAAGGGCTAAGAAGGCAACAGAACTAATGCTCTCTCTGCAGAAGTTGAGGGACCCCCAAAGTGAACTTTTGTTGCTTCGTTCATGTATGGGCGTTGCCAAACTGTTGTTTGGCCTTCGGACATGTCCACCGGCCATGGCCAATGAGGCTGTATCCATTTTTGACAAAGGCCTTCGTGAAGCGGCGGAAGATATTGTGGTTGGTGGAGGGGCGTTCTTTGGGGATTTTCAATGGCGGTTAGCGTCTTTGCCGATTCGGTTGGGAGGGCTTGGTCTTTGTTCGGCGGAGGACGTGTCTGCCTATGCTTTTGTGGCCTCTCGGGTGCAGTCCTGGGACCTTCAAGACCATATCTTAAGGAATAGCGGGTTGGTAGGGATGGACTTGGATTATGAGCTTGCCTTGGACAACATTCGCAGCTCTCTCCCGGACTTCGATTTGGGCGGGTTTATGGATAAGGACACCGCCCCCAAAAAACCTCAACATATTTTGGCGAGTGCTTTTACCGGTAAAACCCTTCAAACCATGGGAGAAAAGTTTTCCATGTCCCCACGCCAGAAAGCTGTGCTTGAATGCCTTAAAGGAGCGCATGCCCAAGATTTTTTGACTGCTCTTCCCATCGATGGGCTTGGACAACACATGTCGGCTGTTGAATATCGGGCTATCCTTAAGTATAGACTCATGATTCCCATGTTCCCAGTGGATGAGCCGTGTCCAGTTTGCAAAAAGGCATGTTTAGACAAATTTGGGGAGCATGCCCTTCACTGTAAGGAGCTGCCAGGATTTAAATACAGGCATGACCTGGTCAGGGATGTCTTATGGGACGTCTTACGAAGAGCAGGGATTTCAGCCAGGAAAGAAGCCCCGGTTAATTTTTTGACGGATCCACTTGAGGGGCGGTCCACCCTAAGACCAGCGGATGTCCTTGTGTTCGGGTGGGCGCAGAGAAAACACGCGTGCGTTGATCTCACAGGGGTGTCTCCTTTGGTGGGACTTCGGGATTCGGGGTTTGTGGCAAGGCAAGCAGTCTTAAAAGCTGAATCCAAGAAAGTTGACAAACATGAAGCTGCTTGTCTTGAAAACCAACACGTCTTTGTGCCCTTTGCTTTTGACACATTTGGGGGCCTTGCTCCCGATGCAATCCGGTTTTTAGATCGAGTGCAGAAGGTGGTGCAGAGTAACTCTCCTGCGGCCAAGGACACAAGCTTTATATTTAATAGAGTAGGCTTTACTATTCAAAAAGGGGTTGCGGCGCAGCTTGTTGCCCGTCTACCCGCGCCTCACTTGTAATTCTTGTTGCTTTTCTAATGTAAAATAAAACATATATATAATCAGTAACATGCGTTTTCAAAAACACATCCTTAAAAATACAAATCTTTTTTTTTTTAGAAAGCACCGTAAAATTGTTAGAAACAACTTAGCAAGGGGCTGAGAATTACACACATCCTCCAAAAAATTATCCATACAATACAATCAACCACCAAAACACTAACAACACACCAATTCAGCCTGCTTAGAAAGTACTAAAAGACCTTCACTGTGACCACATAATCGTGCGATCCTTAGACCTGATCTTCACCCATAGATGACTCATGGCTTTTGTTTATTATACCGCCTTTGACAAAGAAACCGGGACCTGCTGAAAAACCATCTCATTGCGCATACGTCACAAGCACCAAATGGTTGTTAAGAAAATGGCATGGAACGCCTCCTTCTTCTTCTTCTTGGAACCTTAAATGTAACCGTGCGAAACCAACAAATCTTGTAAGCTGAAAACATAGATTGACTGCACTTTGCACTAAAGGGATATAACCTACCTCAACATGATTAATTATTATTAACATATGAAATATCAAGTAATTATTTTCATAGATTAAGCCGACTACATCATCTTAGAAACAAGGATTTTTATAATAACTAGTTGTATAAAATCACGCGCGTTGCGCGTTTTACAATCGAGATTTATATGAGGTGTTAATCAATCAATGAATTATACAATCGAGATTCCATTTTGATTGTAAATGTTGGATTACTTACAGTAAAATGGAGACCGATCAGATTCTGCAAAAGGAAACAAACAGGGAAAATAAAAAGGATTAACAGAACCGGGCTTGTGTTTGACACAATTCCCTTAAACAGATTCGTCGTCTGTTCCCAGGGTACACCGGTTCAACAGTGACGGTGCACTGCGGACTATCTCACTTGCCTGAAAAGAAACCGGAACTGGACTGGTACTGGAACTTGCTGCAGCAATAAGACAGATGTGAGAGTATATGTTTTTGTGTGTCTTCTGTTCTGCACACAAGTCTGTATTATATACTTGAACAACCAAACTGTTGGAAGCTGTTCAGACTCTAATTAATCACGCGTATTAAACACCATTATTATGATGTTAATTGCTGGTGATAATCAAGAGTTGCAACTGTTGGAAGATGAAGGCAAAGAGTTCTTTCTAGAACAATCAGCTACATTGTGCAAAAATTAAAAACAGACATCAAAAAACCAGTCTCGCACGGACCCGGGTTTTTCGAGCTGCATTCGTGTCCGCAGGTCGTGCGGGCGCCACGTTGGTTCAAGGATTTTTCCGAGCCAGAACCCATTTTTGCACCCCCCCTGCGCGCGGGTAGGAGTTAGAGGATAATATAACTTTAACAATTTAATTCCTCCATTCCAACTTTACCTTATAAAGTCTTCCAACTTTCATCTTCCCACCAATGTGGGACACAACCAACTCACACACTTAACTCACATTCACTTCTATAATTTTCCAACAATCCCCCACATGAATGGGAGTTTTTTCCAGAAACAATCTCGTTCCGATTAAATCTCAACAGTTGAGTTTTGCATACGATAGGTAGGTGTGACCCTTTGAACCTTCGCTTATGAAACGCACTTAGCCTACTGGCTCTGAGTAGAACGCGATGTCTTTGAACTCGTCTGCCGTTTGTGTAGACGACAATACGCTTCACACAAAACTCTCCCTGACAACGTCAAGTCCTCATAGTTGTATCCGTTATGGTCATGGACACGTGCCTGGTTCTGCGAGAGCTATTAAGTATTGTGCCCCAACAATACCCTTCGAAGCGACCCCACTTCTCTCTCACATAGGTGATCTACTGGGACTGGTTACCTCAGTCAGATCATTAAAAGCTATAAGCTTAACCTCAACCTTGTCACTTTTTAGGAATGGACTAGGAAGCTTATTAAATCTCATAGTAAACTCCCTTTTTAATATGTGGGGTTTTCACCAACTCTCCCCCACAGTGACCTTCGCCAGTTCATACAATTAGGTTGTCCTATTGAACTCAGATCTTGGGATCTCCAGTCAGCTGAGTTAGGTTTCCTTCGCATAAACCTAGCCTTTCATGGGCTTTAGTCCCATTCCCATTGACGACTTCTGAACTAACTCTCTGCTTAAGTCTTTCGTTAGCGGATCCGCGATGTTATCCTTTGACTTCACATAGTCAACAGTGATAACTCCTGTAGAGATTAGTTGTCGTACCGTCTTATGTCTACGTCTTATATGCCTGTTCTTACCGTTATACATTGTGCTACGAGCTCTGCCAATTGCCGATTGGCTATCACAATGTATGCATATGGCCGATGCCGGCTTCGGCCATCTTGGTATATCCTCAACAAATTGACGTAGCCATTCTGCCTCTTCACTCGCCTTATCTAAGGCAATGAATTCCGATTCCATCGTGGATCTAGCAATAACAGTTTGCTTAGATGATTTCCACGATATTGCTGCACCACCAAGCGTGAATACATACCCACTTGTCGCTCTGGAATCATTTGTGTCAGATATCCAATTTGCATCGCAGTAACCTTCAATAACTGCTGGATATCTACTATAATGCAGCCCGTACTCTCGTGTGTATCTCAAGTACCGAAGCACCCGTGTCATGCAACCCCAATGAGTTAAACTTGGGTTGCTCGTGTATCTACTTAGCTTGCTTACAGCATATGCTAAGTCTGGTCTGGTGCAACTCATCAGATACATCAAGCTGCCAATAATTCTTGAATACTCTAATTGATTAACAGGCTCTCCTCGATTTTTAGCTAGATGTTGACTCGTGTCAATGGGAGTTCTAGCCACATTAGAGTCATTTGCATTGAACTTCTCAAGAATTTTGTCCACATAGTGAGACTGACTTATCACAAGTCCATTCTGGGTTCGTGTGATTTGTACTCCCAAAATCACATCCGCTAATCCCATATCTTTCATGTCAAACCTTGCTTTCAGGACGTCCTTTGTAGACTTTATCATTTTCTCATTACTACCAGCAATGAGCATGTCATCCACATACAAACACAAGATGACATATCCGTCTGGTGTGTCTTTCACATACACACACTTGTCACATTCGTTGATTTTGAACCCAGAATCAAGCATGACATGATCAAACTTTTGATGCCATTGTTTTGGAGCTTGCTTCAAACCATATAAAGATTTTACAAGCTTGCATACTTTCTTTTCTTGTCCCTTGGCTATGAAGCCCTCGGGCTGTTCCATGTAAATCTCCTCCTCTAGATTTCCATTCAAGAAAGCCGTTTTCACATCCATTTGGTGAATTTCCAAATTTCTAATGGCTGCAATGGCAAGTACCATCCTAATGGATGTTATTCGCGTGACAGGCGAATATGTGTCAAAATAATCCAAGCCTTCTCGCTGTTTATATCCTTTGATCACCAACCTTGCCTTATACTTATCAATGGTGCCATCTGGTTTCATCTTCTTCTTGAAGATCCATCGATATCCTAGTGGTTTGCATCCCGCAGGAAGATCCACTACTTCCCAAGTGTGATTTTGTAAAATAGAATCTATTTCACACTTTATGGCCTCCTTCCACTGAGGTCCATCCGAGGAATTTACCGCTTCTTGGTAAGTTTGTGGTTCCTCCTCGACCACATAGGTGAGGAAATCTGGACCAAAGGATTTTTCAGTCCTTTGTCTTTTACTCCTTCGGATTTCACTTTCATCTAATTTAGGTTCATCATTTGCAACCTTTTCTCTTGAACCACCTTCCCGCGTTGAATTTGATGGGCCCGGTTCATCCTCTAGAACCCTATCATCAATTGGGCTTTGTGAGCCCAACTTAGGCCTATCCAAGCATGGAAATATGTGCTCGAACCAAGAAGCATCCTTAGATTCCAATATAGTGCCGTTAGACACTCCAGGATTCTTCGAGTCATGCACAAGAAAGCGAAGTGGACCACCCAAACGAGTGTATCCAATGAGCACACAATCTATAGTTTTGGGTCCTATCACAAGACGCTTTGGTGGTGTCACTACCACCTTAGCTAGGCACCCCCACACTCGCAAGTGATTATATGATGGTTTGACTCCTGTCAACAATTCATATGGTGTTACATCTTTCTTTTTACGGGGAATTAAATTTAGAATAAAATTTGCTGATAACAGTGCTTCCCCCCACATGTCCTCGCTCACCCCCGAGCTTATCAACATGGCATTCATCATTTCTTTCAACGTTCTATTTTTACGTTCTGCTATGCCATTTGATTGTGGTGAGTAAGGAGGTGTGAGCTCATGTATGATTCCACTTTTTGCACAAATATCAGCAAAAGGTGAAACATATTCACCACCTCTATCACTCCTCACCTTTTTTATTTTCCGGTTAAGTTGATTTTCAACTTCGGCTTTGAACACAACAAATTTGTCAATAGCCTCGTCCTTACTCTTAAGTAAGTACACATAGCAAAATCTTGTGCTATCATCAATAAATGTTATGAAATATTTGTTCCCACCTCTAGTAGGAATAGATTTCAAATCACACAAATCTGTGTGGATCAAATCAAGAGGACCGGTGGTTCGTTCAACCTTTTTGAATGACGTTCGTGTTTGTTTTGCCTCGACACAAGTTTCACACTTATGATTTGAGTCAATTTCAATTTTTGGTATGCTATTCAATTTAATTAAATGTCGAATGGAATTAAAATTCACATGACCTAGTCTACCATGCCAAACATTAGAAGACTCAAGCATGTACGCAGAATTATCGTTATTCATTCCATTCATCACAGTTACATTTAACTTAAACATACCATTAAGGGCATAGCCCTTACCAACATACATACCACCTTTGGTCAACACGACCTTATCAGACTCAAACACCATTTTGAACCCGAACTTGTTCAACTGCCAACCCGACACAAGATTCTTACGAATCTCAGGAACATACAACACATTAGACAGAGTAAGTTCCTTTCCCGATGTCATCTTCAAAAGCACATTACCTTCGCCTTTGATATCTGCAGTGGCAGAATTCCCCATGAAGAGTTTTTCACCAGCAACTTCCTTGAAGGTGTTGAAAAAACTCTTATCAAAACACACATGCCGGGTTGCCCCGGTATCAACCCACCAATCCTTGGCATCCGTTCCAACCAAGTTTGCTTCAGTGACCATCATTGACCAATCTGACATCATAGCAACAAGATTATCAATCATGTTGGCTTGTTTGCCATTTTCCTTCTTGGGAAGCTTGCAATCACTTGCTTTATGCCCCGGTTTGTCACAGTTATAGCAAGTTCCATTGAACTTCTTCTTGCCAACCCCACCTTTAGGCCCAAGGTAGGAGTTCTTCCCATTGCCTTTCTTAAAACCACCCCGTTTGTTGCCTTTGTTACTCTTGTTACCCTTTGATGATTCACCATGTTCAACAACATTAGCTTTAGCGACTTCATGACCAACAGATTTCTTTTGAGCGACTTTGTTGTCTTCTTCAATACGAAGACGCACAACCAAGTCTTCAATTGTCATTTCCTTTCGCTTATGCTTCAAATAATTTTTGAAATCAATCCAACTTGGTGGCAATTTTTCAATAATAGCCGCCACTTGGAATGTCTCGCTAAGCATCATTCCTTCGGCATGAATATCATGAAGAATCACCTGTAATTCTTGAACTTGACTCATAACGGTTTTTGAGTCAATCATAGCAAAATCCAAGAATTTTGCCACCACAAATTTCTTAGTGCCCGCATCTTCAGTTTTGTATTTGCGTTCCAATGATTCCCATAAATCTTTGGCAGTAGCAGCTTTGCAATACACATTGTAAAGTGAGTCAACCATTCCATTCAGGATATAGTTTCGGCACAAGAAATCAGAATGATTCCAAGCATGAACCGCGCTCACAGTTTGAGCATTCATATCCTCTTCAACAACTTGAGGAGCGGTTTCAGTTAAGAACCTTGCAAGGTTCAACGTTGTCAAATAGAACAACATCTTTTGCTGCCACCGTTTGAAGTTTACACCAGCAAACTTCTCAGGTTTTTCAGCGTGGCTTGCCACAGCAGTCGGCAAAGGCGCCACTAAACCAGTGGTAACAGTAACAGCCTGAGAAAACACTGCAGAAACTCCTGTGACAGTGGAGTTCTGGAAAGCAGCAGAGGGCATGGGCTGAGAGTTCTCCATCACTGAAAATAAACCGAATCTATTAGTACAAGAATCTGTTTAAGTTTGTTGGATTACTTACAGTAAAATGGAGACCGATCAGATTCTGCAAAAGGAAACAAACAGGGAAAATAAAAAGGATTAACAGAACCGGGCTTGTGTTTGACACAATTCCCTTAAACAGATTCGTCGTCTGTTCCCAGGGTACACCGGTTCAACAGTGACGGTGCACTGCGGACTATCTCACTTGCCTGAAAAGAAACCGGAACTGGACTGGTACTGGAACTTGCTGCAGCAATAAGACAGATGTGAGAGTATATGTTTTTGTGTGTCTTCTGTTCTGCACACAAGTCTGTATTATATACTTGAACAACCAAACTGTTGGAAGCTGTTCAGACTCTAATTAATCACGCGTATTAAACACCATTATTATGATGTTAATTGCTGGTGATAATCAAGAGTTGCAACTGTTGGAAGATGAAGGCAAAGAGTTCTTTCTAGAACAATCAGCTACATTGTGCAAAAATTAAAAACAGACATCAAAAAACCAGTCTCGCACGGACCCGGGTTTTTCGAGCTGCATTCGTGTCCGCAGGTCGTGCGGGCGCCACGTTGGTTCAAGGATTTTTCCGAGCCAGAACCCATTTTTGCACCCCCCCTGCGCGCGGGTAGGAGTTAGAGGATAATATAACTTTAACAATTTAATTCCTCCATTCCAACTTTACCTTATAAAGTCTTCCAACTTTCATCTTCCCACCAATGTGGGACACAACCAACTCACACACTTAACTCACATTCACTTCTATAATTTTCCAACAGTAAACGTTAAAAAAATAAAGAAATCTACACATAAGGTAACACATGAAATTTGTAACGAAATTACATAAGATTATGTTATTTATATTAATAGTATATAATATAATAAATTTTTTTAATAAAATAATATGAATAAAATAATAGTATATAATATATTAATAGTGTATAATATAATAAAGTTTTTGAATAAAATAATAGTATATAATATATTAATTAGGGATGAGCATACAAGGCCGAATACCGATCCCGTCCCGTCCCGATCCTGATACCGTGCCGAACCGATACCGAACCGAGTGGTTTCGGGATCGGTATCGGTACCCATATTTATGGATTTTCGGTTTTGGTATTATCGGTATCGGTATGGTATTGGTATTTTAAGGTAAAATACCGATACCATACCGGTACCGAACCATGGTTTCGGTATTATCGGTATCGGTACGAGATCGGTATGGTATCGGTATTTTACCATACCGGTACCGTACACATACCGAACCATTCAGTATCAGTATTGTCAGGATCGGTGTAATATATATAATCTATCTATATAATAAATGAAAACACTAGGGTTGAATCCTAGATTTTGAGAGGGTCTTCAAGGATCCAAATCCTAAATGGGGCTCCATGAAAAAGTATTATATAAACCTCTTTTTTTTTTTTTGTCAACATCCATTTGTATGTTACAACATCTTCCTCCTTCCTATCCTAATAATTCCTTTCTCATTCCTCATTCCTCTCTCATTGTTCTTTTTGCAAGGTATGTTGTTCATCAATCTTACATGAATCTCGAAATGTTTTTGATAATTTTTCTTCATTTTGATTAGATTGATACATAATGTTTGCAATCATCTTACATAAAAGATAAATACAATCGGTTTCTATCATTATTTTTCTACAAAGATAAATAACAATCGTATAGCTATCAACCTTCTACAAAATATGTAATTATCAACACGTTTGTCTTATTAAAATAACTATCTAATCTGTTTTCGATTATGTTTCTGACACTGTATGAAATCCATACATAGCGGTTTACTAACATATTAAACCAAACAGAAATACAATCGTTTTATTTCGGATTTATTTGTAATGATCAGAATCTTTTTTTTATTAACACCATTTGATAATCTGTTTAGGATCAAGTCTCTGCTTTGGATGAAATCGACACACAAGTAATTCTGATCAGGTTTAATCATTGATGATATGATTGTGGTTTTAATAACAGATTGCAATTGAAATCAGTTTCGAGTATGTGTGAATATAAAAAAAGATTATAAAAAAACAAAATACAGGATTTCATAAAAAAAAAAAGATAATTGAAATCAGTTTCGAGTATTAGTGACTTTATGGATACTTTAACAAAAGTTTGTTTTGCAGACGAAGAACAGGATTTCATTAGGACAAATAACTTCATTATGGCTTATCACAAGGGTGACAAATTCTTCAAGGTTATTCATGACCCTTCCGCACGAGTTTTAGTATGACGTTTCTAATTTTTTTTAAGTAAAAAAAGCTTATTCGTTATTATAATGTTGTTTTTTACGTGTTTTTCCAGACATTGCCGAAATCCATGAACAGGTTTTTGTTATCTAAAAACTTACGAAACAACAACATTAAAGTTTCGACATACCATGGTCAATCTTGGTTTGTTTTGTTAGAATTTATAGATGATGAATTCTGCTTAACAAATGGGTGGTCAAAAGTTGTACATGATTTATGCTTCTCTATGTTTTACGTCATATTCGACTTTATTGCTCCGAATACTTTCATGATGGAGCATTACAATCATTCTCCATCCATGCAATTTGATGTGTCATTCTGCAAAATGATTGAACATGAATTGACGACACCTATGGTAAGTGCCATTAAGTTCGATACTTTATATTACATGTTTTTAGTATCTTAATTTGTCCATATTATTTGATCACAAATTTTGCTTTCAGGTTATACCTTACTCCTTTATTAATAAGCATTATCCCGATGGTGTCCCTAATGTTCCAATCACTATGTATGTAGATGATTTACATCAATGGAACGTTGCAATAGAAAGGATTGGTCTTGATTATTGTTTTTGTAATGGTTGGCTGAATTTCATAAGTGATCTTCGTCTCCAGGTTGGTGAACTACTTTGTTTAGAAAAAAAAAGAAATTGGCGTGTTTAATGTTACAACTTTCAACAAGAATGGTCGCCAAATGAAATTATTCAAAGTTTTGACTAGGTATAATGCTTGACATGCGGCATTTATGGTTTCAATGCTTGACTTTGACTAAATTCAATCAATACATAATGTTATAACAATAATAACAATGCTAATTCGGATACTAATTACCCTCCACTCTTTCATCCATTTCTTATTATTGAATTGATTGAATACCTATATAATGCTTGACATAACATATAAAGAACATTTAGTTAAATAACATTGAATAGATTAAAAAAAATCACAACTAACTATAATGCTTGACATGCGGCAGTTATGGTTTGAATGCTTGACTTTGACTAAATTCAATCAATACATAATGTTATAACAATAATAACAATGCTAATTCGGATGCTAATTACCCTCCACTCTTTCATCCATTTGTTATTATTGAATTGATTGAATACCTATATGAATATATGAATACCTATATAATGCTTGACATACGCCAGTTAATCAAGGAATGCTTGACGTTGACTAAATTCAGTCAATACATAATGTTATAACAATAATAACAATGCTAATTCGAATGCTAATTAACCTCCACTATTTCATCCATTTCTTATTATTGAATTGATTGAATACCTATATAATGCTTGACATAACATATAAAGAACATTTAGTTAAATAACATTGAATAGATCAAAAAAATCACAACTAACTATAATGCTTGACATGCGGTAGTTATGGTTTGAATGCTTGACTTTGACTAAATTCAATCAATAAATAATGTTATAACAATAATAACAATGCTAATTCGGATGCTAATTACCCTCCACTTTTTCATCCATTTGTTATTATTGAATTGATTGAATACCTATATCAATATATGAATACCTATATAATGCTTGACATACGCCAGTTAATCAAGGAATGCTTGACGTTGACTAAATTCAATCAATACATAATGTTATAACAATAATAACAATGCTAATTCGAATGCTAATTAACCTCCACGATTTCATCCATTTCTTATTATTGAATTGATTGAATACCTATATAATGCTTGACATAACATATAAAGAATATTTAGTTAAATAACATTGAATAGATCAAAAAGAATCACAACTAACTATAATGCTTGACATGCGGCAGTTATGGTTTGAATGCTTGACTTTGACTAAATTCAATCAATACATAATGTTATAACAATAATAACAATGCTAATTCGGATGCTAATTACCCTCCACTCTTTCATCCATTTGTTATTATTGAATTGATTGAATACCTATATCAATATATGAATACCTATATAATGCTTGACATACGCCAGTTAATCAAGGAATGCTTGACGTTGACTAAATTCAATCAATACATAATGTTATAACAATAATAACAATGCTATTTCGAATGCTAATTAACCTCCACTATTTCATCCATTTCTTATTATTGAATTGATTGAATAACTATATAAACAAGTCAAACCAATTCACATACGATTGTAATAAGACACGTTGAATGCACTTTGAGTAATTGCAAAGATATATTATTAGATTAATTTCTGTTTCTCATCTTTAAATACATAAACATTATTTAGTCAAATTTTGATTTGTTGTGTTATTGAAGTCATCTATTGGTTTTTACGTTATTTTTTTCCAGTTAACAAGATCAATGGCTGCTGTAGATGCAAATGAGTTTACAATGGTTAACCAAATTCATGTAAACCGAAACGGTGTGGCGTTAAAGCTAAAGATTATTCGGGTTTGGCGTCTACCCGATCGTCGCAATCCTAATGATGTGTACTCAATTGAAATGATCCTATGTGATGAAAATGTAAATCTCAACAACACGTTTTTTGTTATATCCTATTATTTTTAAATTTCATAACTTTTTTTTTTAGTTGTGATGTTTTTAATTTTAATGTATATGAATTTTCTTATTTGCGTACGTTAAAATACATCAATTACGTAGATACATATTTATAGTGTTTTCTTATTTTTTTTATAATTAACAGGGTGACAGGATTCAAGCGAATGTATTTAAGCGGTTGTTTTTTAGATTTGAGAGGTTTCTGACTGAAAATTCTTCTCTTATTATAAGAAATCCAGGAGTTGGGGTCAATTCCTCTAAATACAAGTATGGTCCAAACCCAATCAAACTCTGCTTGAATATGGATACTCAAGTTTCCGAATATGATGGTTTCCAAGGTCCAGATTTTGGTTTCTCTTTTGTGCCCTTTCAAAGAATTCTGGATAGGGAGGTTGATGAATATGTTACAATAGGTATATTTCGTTCTAATAGTCTTTTTTTCATCACAACCAAACCATAATAATAGTTTTATAAGTTATGTTTCATTAATGTTTATTTTATACTTGATCTTAGATGTTATAGGACATGTTAACAAGTTCTTCAGCAATGATGATAAAGATAAAAAGGTTGTCGCTGATAAAAAGAGGTTAACAATGGAAATTCAAGATATCGAGTATGTATTCTTTATTTATTTATTTTTTTGTTTGCATTTTATATACAAAAAAATTACGTAGCTTTATAAATTGTGTATTTATTTTTTACTAAAATAATTTGTACTTTTTTGAAGGGGCTTGCGCATCTATTTAACGTTGTGGGATAGTTATGCCATGGAGATGTCTAAATATGTTGCAACTCATCAAACAGAGAAAGAATTTATAATAATAATGCAGTTTGGCCGTTTGAAGTTTTATAATGGTTGTATAATGTTAATAAATATATATAGTTATATTTATATTTATAGCTACATTATATTTTGCATTATAAATTAAGTTATAACTTCTAAATTTTCTTATTATTAAATATTTCAAACTCGGAATTATAAATTGAATCATTAAAACACAAGCCCACTAACTTCTCTGTATGCTATGTATCTATTTCTAAAACATGTTGCTAACTTGCAGCTCAAAAAGCAACATATGTGCCATGAAAAGTATTTCCAAATCTCAAAATTTAAATCTACAAATTAGAAAAGCAGAGATTATACTCAAGACAACATAGATTTCAATTAGACATTTAGGTATTTAGAATAATGCAGAATTAGTTATTTTCAATACTTATAAAACAGCAACCAAAGTCTGTATTTGTGTAAAATGATTCGGATTTGTCGCTAACAAAGTTATAAAATCCAACACGATTTCAAACATAAACACAACATCGAAGTTTTTGTTATTTAATGGAAATAATAACAATCGAACGGTTTAATAATTACCTAACAGAGTCGTTGTCGTCCGATCCTTCATGCTCGTGTCATTATTTCTGTTCCTCTCTCAGTCTTTGTCATGTTTACAATTTGGTGCGGCTGGTTTTCTCAATATAACTAACCCTAGATCTGAAAAGAAAATAAGAAGCAACTTTGTTATCTGTTTTTCAGGTGGATCCATAATTAGAATCGGTGTATGTTAATACAAACCATAAGTCCATCAACATTCAGCCCAATTCCATATGCAATAACTGAAAAAATGCAGGCCCTATAAAACTTACGGCCCAAAACTCTAACACATATTATAAACATACAAAATCCTAACAAACCAATAGTTTCTTAATGTTTAAATAAAAGTTGTTAAAAGGCCATTTGCACACAAAGTATATCTTCCGTTAGTAACATTTTTTTTAGTTTAACATCCATCATTTAAACGGATGACTGTAAGAGCCCGTCGGTTGATTATATTAAAATTTAAAAAAAAAACCCAAATCACAAATTGAAAGCACATTTCTTTTATAAACCAGGGGCAGTAGAAAGTTTTCTTATTTTTCAATAATTTTTAGTATATTTTTCTTTAATTTTTTAGGTATATACTTATTGTATTCAAGAAAAACATATATTTTACAATGTCCGATCCCCCAAAGTATGATTTTTGTTTACCGAAATCTAAAGTTGGTGACCTGAGGCGTAAATCTAACGGTAATGATTAATCTTTGTTTTTTTCTTTTACATTTGGTTACATTGTTAGCTTTTTTTTATTTTTTTTACACTAACAAATATTATAAACATGTTTGGAGATATCAATACCGCAACACCGTTATCCGACATATCAAATGGTACGTAATTTATTATGTTTCATCTTATACCTTTAATTCTTAATTTTTGATTAAGAAATAATAGTTTTTATTGTAATTTATTGTTTAGTGAGTCTTAATATCTCTGAAAGACGTAAACGGATGAATGCATATTTAGATAGTATAAGTTCAAATGTCGGTTGTTCACTTTCTAATGTTGAAAACATAGAAACCTCTACAAACTCTTTCACACCGCCATTAGTAACAATACAAGGTAAATGTTTTTTCTACATTTCAAATATGTGTTATGCTTACTACTTTCCATTGTCTTTTTTTTTCTGTTAACTTATTTGTCTTTATTTTATAGATAACACGCAGAGAACGCCTTTGTCAGGCATCTCTAATGAACGTTGTGAATCTACAAAGAGAAAAAAATCTAATTTTGCTTCGACACAAGCAAATAATCCTTTAGGAATCGAAGGTAAAATTTATGTTATACATTGCCCAAATATCTTATTTCTTACTGATTTCCATTGTTGTTTTTTTACTTATTTCTTTTTATTTTATAGTTAACACGCAGAGAACACCTTTGTCAGACATCTCTAATGGTATTATTTATTTTATTTTTATGTCATCATTTGTTAGCGTATCTATTTATGTTAGTATATTATAGAATTGTGTTGTCCCGTTTTGTGTTTGTCTTCTTTTTCAAAGCATTCCATTTATTTATTTAATTTTTACGCAGTTTGTCACGAATCGCAACATAGCAATCTATCTGAGTTTTATAAACAAAGGCGTACAGAAAGAAAGCGTATCTTGGATTCTAAGCGGACTAACAAAGGAAAACTAAATATATCACCTAACACTCAAACACACCCAGTTGACATTGTTGGTATGTTTAGTTTAGTCATGTTTACAAAGTATATTATAATAAATCAACATTTATTAAACTTATATTATTTTAATTTGTTAGGATCTTCAGGTGTAAGTTGGCCGCTTTCTAACGTATGCAACACGCGGTCAACATCGAATTTAAAACGAAAACGCCCCAGTATTACTCCCATACCAATGGCTGACTTGGAAGAATGCTTAGAAAACCCGCATGGAGTAACGACAAACAATGTAATACAAGGCATATCTTCAGGTAGTCTTTTTTCGCTAATAACTACTAATAAAAAATATTTTTAATATTAATTCAACATTAGTTTAGAAATATGGTACATTTAATAAATCTGAATATCTTTTTTTAGCTTACTTGGACCATGGTGATCAGAATGTTACTTGTGAAGATTGTAATGCTAGACTATGGAGATGTGAATCTACTAGAGGGCTTAATAGAAATAATACTAAAAACAATTTCTCTCTGTGTTGTGGTTATGGAAAAGTTATGCTTCCTCCTTTTAAGGAGGCCCCACACAGTTATAAAGAGTATTTTAATAGAGTTGATTCTAAAAGCAAATTCTTTTTAAAGAACATAAGACGATTCAACTCTATGTTTGCATTTACGTCCATGGGTGGAAAAATTGATAGGTCTATAAATCATGGTAATGCTCCATTCATCTATCGTATAAGTGGTGAGAATTACCATGCTTTGGGAAATCTTTTACCATCACGTGGACAAAATCCAGTATTCTCTCAGCTATACATATATGATACTGAAAATGAAGTTTCGAATAGAATCAATGTCGTTGGGTATGTTATTTTTTTATTGTCTTTTGTAGAAAACTTTAAGGATTTTTAAGTACTTTCAATTCTAATATATTCATTTTATTTATAGTGATGCAGATGAGGAATACTCATCAGAAAAGGCGCTTGAATTTCAAATTGTAAAGGAATTGAAAAAAATGTTGGATGCCAAAAACTCCTTGGTGAAATCTTATAGAATGGCGAGAGATTGTTTTCAGAAGAATCCTGATGCACAAGTCAAGCTTCGATTAAACAGAATGAGGAAAGAAGATGGTAGAACCTACAACCTACCCATGGTTTCTGAAGTTGCTAGATTGATAATTGGTGACCTTAATGAAGAAACAGATAAACGTGATATTATTGTGCAAACCATTGATGGAAAACTAAAAAGAGTTAGTGAGTTACATCCTTCGTATCTTGCTCTTCAGTATCCATTGTTGCTTCCTTATGGTGACGATGGATATAGAATTGACATCCTTCACAAAGATGTTCCCTTACCAAATGAAAGCTCGTCTTCAAGTTCAAAAAAACAAAAAAGATGACCGTCAAAAAAATGTTTCCTTACCAGATGGGGGCTCAACTTCAAACACAAAAAACAAAAAACGTGAAAGTGTAACAATGAGGGAGTTTTTTGCTTATAGACTTCAAGATAGGAGTAATGAATACTCGCTAATTCTTAATGCACGAAGGCTTTTGCAGCAATTTATAGTTGATTCGTATACAATGATTGAGATGGAAAGACTAAATTACATTAGGGGTAAGCAAACCGTTCTTAGGAGTGAGAAGCATAATGTCCTAAGCAAACAAAGAGAAGAAGGACAAACAGAAACATCAACCATGGGTCAATGAGTTATTATTCCATCTTCCTTCACAGGTGGCGCTAGATATATGATGCAAAATTATCTAGACGCAATGGCAATATGTAAGTGGTACGGATACCCTGACTATTTTATTACAATCACTTGTAATCCTAAATGGCCAGAGATGAGAAGATATCTTCAAGATACCACTCTTAGACCCGAAGATAGGCCAGACATTTTATGCAGGTTGTTTAAGATTAAACTTGATTCCATCATTAAAGACATGAAAGATAAACACTTATTTGGGACTGTTGAAGCTGGTGCGAACACATGAAGTTAATTTTTATTACAACAATATTTATTTTTTTATAACATTTCTAACTTATTTTCTTTTGGTTGGTCTCAATACTTTGCAGCTGTATATACCGTTGAGTTTCAAAAACGTGGATTACCACACGCACACATTTGTTTGTTTATGGCTGCTGGTTATAAGCTTCCTACAGTTGACCATATTGACAAGTTCATTTCAGCAGAGATACCGAATAAAGATGAAGAGCCAGAATTGTATGAACTTGTACGTGAATTTATGATTCACGGTCCTTGTGGTCCTTTGAACATGAGTTGTCCGTGTATGGTCAATGACAAATGTTCAAAAAACTTCCCAAAAAATTTCCAGAATGAGACTTCTATTGATACTGAAGGTTATGCAGTGTATAGACGCAGAGATAATGGTTCGTTTGTAGAAAAGTCTGGTAAGCAATTAGATAACAGATATGTTGTTCCATATAACAAGACACTTCTTAAAAGATACCAGGCTCATATCAACGTTGAATGGTGTAACCAAGCTGGATCCATTAAGTATTTATTTAAATACATTAACAAGGGTCCAGATAGAGTTACTCTTAATTTTGTGGAAAGCAAGAAAGTACCCGGTGAAGACAAAGTTGTTGATGAAGTCAAAGGATTTTATGATTGTCGTTATATTTCTGCGTGTGAGGCTTCATGGAGAATATTCTCATATGATATTCATTACAGGTCACCTCCTGTAATGAGACTACCTTTTCATCTACCTGGTGAACAAAGAATTGTTTTCGATCCTACGCAGGACATTGACGACGTTCTCAATAAACCCTCTTGTGCTTCCTCTATGTTTTTGGGTTGGATGGAACGCAACAAAATTGATGCCAATGCAAGGCAACTAACTTACATCCAATTCCCTTCACAATATGTTTGGAAAGCACAAGAACGAAAATGGGAGGTTAGGCAAAGAATAAAGTCAATTGGTCGAATTCATTCAGTTCCTGCTTCTGTTGGCGAAGCTTATTTTTTGAGAATGCTTTTGAATAAGGTTAAAGGACCAACATCATTTCAAGATATTCTTAAAGTTGATGGGAAAGTACAATCATCTTTTAGGGATGCATGCTACGCAATGGGACTCCTGGATGATGATACAGAATATGTTGAAGCAATAAAGGAAGCGGCTTTTGCAGGTTCTGGCCCTTATCTAAGAACTTATTTGCAACTCTTTTAGCGTCCAACAGTTTGTCAAGACCTGACATTGTGTGGGAGGAAACATGGAATTATTTGTCTGATGACATTTTACGCAAGAGAAGAATAGATCCAAACTGTCCAGGTTTTTAACTTTTTTTAATATATTATTACTTTAAAATAGATTTTCTAGAATTTTTTGGACATATACTAAATTGTAATGATTCATAATTATTAGGAATGTAAATTATACTATTTTTAATGGTTCCACATATTCAATTATTCATTTTATATGTTAATTTTATTCTATATATTCCATTCTAACACATTTTTTTCCCAGATTTGATCCTTTCAGACGACGAACTTAAGAATTTAGCTTTGCTTGATATTGAGAAGTTCTTATTGCGTAATAGTTGCAGTCTACGACATTTCGTAGGTATGCCATATCCTGAGAATGAGTTTCTATCATTATTAGACAATCGTCTTATTTGTGAGGAGTTGGGCTATGACTCAAACAGTTTGGTTGAAGAATTTGATTCTCAGTTCTCTTCTTTAACAGATGAACAAAAAAATATTTATAATTAAGTAATTAAATCTGTTGAGGAAAAAAAAGGAGGGGTTTTTTTTGTTTATGGTTACGGTGGTACGGGTAAAACATTCCTATGGAAGACTCTATCTTCATCCATAAGATGTAAAAGAAAGATTGTTTTTAATGTTGCTTCGAGTGGTATCGCTTCTTTGCTATTGGCCGGTGGTAGGACAACACATTCCAGGTTTCGTATTCCTATAAACCTAACTGAAGATTCTATGTGCTACATACCACCTAATAGTGATGTTGCACAACTGGTTAAACAAACTGACTTGATTATATGGGATGAAGCACCCATGACTCATAAACATGCTTTTGAAGCATTAGATCGAAGTTTAAAAGATGTATTTGGTGTACATGCTGATGAGTCGTCTGATTTGTTATTTGGTGGAAAGGTTGTTGTGTTTGGGGGTGACTTTAGGCAAATTCTACCAGTTGTACCAAATGGAACTAGGCATGACATTGTTAATGCCTCTTTAAGTTCATCATACATTTGGCACAAATGCACTGTTTTAGAGTTAACAAAAAATATGAGGTTGCTTTCTGGAAGCCGAGTTCTGATATTGAGGAAACTAAAAAGTTTGCATCTTGGCTTCTGGACATAGGAGAAGGAAAGGTTGATACAATAAGCGATGATCAGGATGTTATTTTGATACCTGATGACTTACTTATTTCTCAATCTTCGGATCCTGTTTCTGATTTGATAGCCTTTGTTTATCCTTCACTTTTGTATAACATCCACATTCCGACTTATTTTCAAGATCGAGCTATATTGGCACCGAAGAATGAAGTTGTTCATGAATTTAATGATATATTACTTTCAATGTTTCCCGGTGACGAAGTTGAGTATCTAAGTTCGGATAGTGTTTGCCAGTCTGAAGATGTTAACAAACAGGTTGATGAAAGATTAGTTTCTCCTGATGTCCTGAATGGTCTTAAGTTTTCTGGAATACCAAACCATCGTTTGGTTTTGAAAGTTGGCGTTCCCGTAATGTTACTCAGAAACATTGATCAGAAAAGCGGTTTGTGCAATGGGACTAGGTTACAAGTTGTTAAAATGAGAAAACGTGTCATTGAAGCGAAAATCATATCAGGAAGTAACATTGGAATGCGAACTTTTATTCCAAGAATTACTTTATCCCCCTCAGATAAGAAAATTCCTTTTAAATTTAACAGAAGGCAATTTCCACTTGCTGTTTCTTTCGCAATGACAATAAACAAAAGTCAAGGACAATCCTTATCCAGAGTTGGGTTGTATTTGAAGGATCCAGTTTTTTCACAAGGGCAGTTGTATGTTGCGCTTTCAAGAGTCAGAAGTCGAGATGGACTGAAGATAGTTATAGTAGATGAAAATGGTGAATTGACGAACAAAACATCAAACGTTGTGTACAAAGAAGTCTTTCAGGATTTATGAATAATGTGAGTAATTTTGATGCAATTTTTTACTTATCTTTATTGACGTTATGTATATACAACTTCAATAATAAAGTATTATTTTAAACTTTTTTTTGTGTGCTTTGAACAGTGCGTTGCCATTTGTCAATAAAACAAGTTATGTACTAATTACAATTACATTAAAAATAAAAATATGATAAAAAGTCATTTACAAAAACACAATGTATTCATACCTTTTGTTATTTTTTGTTAAAGTTTATACTTTGGTTGAGTACTGATCATAATAGGTAATCGGTTTTCATTACTAACGTTACTTATAGCTTACAAAAAATATCCACTTTGACATGAAAACCATAGTTATATATTAGTTTTAATTTTAATACCCATTTCATATCAACGCATGACGTTTATATAAGAAAAAAAATATCAGGCTAACCATTATTCTTAACACTTTACGTTGTAGCCACTAAACTTGAATAATACAACTCTTAGTTTAATATATTTTTTTTATTTACTATGGTTTGCACCGTGGGTCCCCACGGGTCTCAAACCTAGTATAATATATTAATAGTATATAATATAATAAAGTTTTGAAATAAAATAATAATATAAATAAAATAATAATATTATTACTATTCATTTGCAAACTACTGTAGTTTGCAAATTAATATATAGTAATATAAGATAAATTTGTTTTTATTTAAAACAAACAAATTATAAATAGACACACAATGAGTCAATGACCACACATCATTTCACTAATTAAAGAAGACAAAACCAAGGCATGAACCAAAACAACAGACATCACTAATTCATAATGCTCTCCCAGTTTTGTACGAAACAAACTTTAACGTTTTAGGTTAATGCCCATGTATTGTTTGATGTAGACATCATATTTACGTAAAACTCTTCACTAATATAAAGCAAATTCATTTTTAATACGAGAGGCATGACGTATACGAACTTCACAGACTAACACTCAGTATAAGGGTATGTGTAGTGGTAGATAGTTATGTGGGGGTTATAGGATTAAAATATTAAAAAGTAATAGAAAAGGGGTTATTTGGGGTTATGGAAAAAGAGGGTGTGGTGGGAAGGAGGGTTATGTGGGGGTTATAATGATTGGTAATGATTGGTTAATTATTGTTTTTTATTTAAATAAGAATATTTAATACTTAATAATATTTCATTAAAAATAAAAAAATTACAAATACTAAAACAAAAAAAATACAAATACTAAAAAAAAATTACAAACCCTAAATAAAAGATAAAAATACTCAAAGGTTATATTTTTTTTCGATTTTAGTCTTTCGGCTCAAAGCCATTTCCAACGCTTTCCCCTCTAGGTGGTCGTGATTTGCCGTGTAAAAAGCAAAGTCGCGTTCAAACTGTCGTTCCCTCATGATGTCAACCACCTCTCGGTTTTCTTGGATACGCTGAGCCCCGATGTCGCGTAAGTCTTGGAGCCGCTGGTTCATTTCAGCAAATGCCGGGATTAACTGGTTCACCCCCGACGAAGACTCCGTCCGTGCGGCTCGAGCAGCCCGTCGACCGGGGGGACGAGGTAGCTCCTCCGCCCCCTCCTCCCCTGCAAAATATGGATTTTCTTCTGGTGAGTTGAGGTCGACATAACGCGCGTCAGACGTAGGCGTTTCGGGATCAACCGAGTCAGAGGTCCTCGACTTTTTTGAAGGCCTCGTATTTTTGGCCCTAGAGGAAGAAGTTCCAACCGTTGGGCGGACGGTGTGCCATTTGGTGCAGTCTTTCAGCACGCGCCAACATTTCACGTACGGGAAATTCCCGTATATCTGGTTGTATTCTTCCAAAGCCGCCACAAAAACACCCTCGTCACTTTGCCCACTTTTCCACCCGACTTCAGGATCCTCCGACACGTCAACCCACGCTCGGGTTAACGAGTACAACTCGTGGTCGGTCCATAGTATAACGTTTTTTCTTGGCACGACCGCCCGTCTCTTTTCTTGTGTGCAGTCGGGCGGGTGCCTTGCCTCGCACGGGCTCTTCCTCTTCAACCGGGCCTTGTGTCTCCGGAACCGACTCTTGCCAAGCATTTGAAGAGCCGAACATTTGGGATGACCCATACACTTGTGTTTGGCCAAACCCACCTCCTATGGGCATCCCAAAACTCCCTCCCATGTTAACATTATACATGTTCGGATCCCAACCATACGGTTGGTTTAAGAGGTTCGTGAAACTTTGCGGGTTTGAACCCGAACCCGAGCTATAGGTCGGGTGTTGTCGCCACTAGTTTGAGAACCAAACCCGAAACCTCGACCGAAAGGATTCATCTCTTCCTTCACAAGAAAATTACAAAGTGTGTGTGTGTAGTGGTATGCAAGATTGAAGAACGAGGATGTATATGTGTGTGTATGTCTTATGTTGTTGTATATTTATAACAAAATTTAGTTTTTTTTTATTAAATTCTCGAACATAACCCCGGTCAAAAGCATTCAACGGCTACTCTTCCCAAGGCATGCACAACGCCAGTTATGCTCATAAAAATTCAAACCCAAAACGCCCTATAGCGCCTGGGGGGCGGTGTTCCCCGGCGCTATAGGGGTCAAAAGGCCGGACAACGGCCACCACTACATATACTCTAATGAGGGACTAAACAATCTCTTTTTAATCTCTCATTTATTCACAAACGTAGGCTGGCCGGTAAACAAACCGAACGAACACGAACATATAACTGAACAAATGTTTTTGTCATGTTCACTCATTAACAAAACGGTCATGTTCGCGTTCATTCGTTTAAAACCTAAATGAACAGGATCATAAACAAACATAAACGAATAAAAATGAATGTTGAAAAGCCCACTTTGCACTACTAGAAATCGCAATACTTATAGAAAGCATGTTTTATATTTACAATTATATAGATATAACTACTTAAAGATTTATTAAATTAAACGAACAAACACAAACAAATGAACCTAAATGATAGAACATAAACAGACCTTCATGAATATAAAATGAATAAACACAATTGTTGTTCATGTTCGTTTAATGAAATGAAAAATAAACTAAACCGTGTTCGTGTTAGTTGATTTATTAAATAAACTAAGCCAAAATATTTAGTTTCAGTTAGATTATGCTCGGATGTTATGCCTGAAGTCGTTCAATGGGTGACAATAACCTAATCAGTTATCACATCCTGCTTGAATACACCAATTTCTCAAATCCTTTATGTTCGCGAATCACTGAAATATATGAGCCGTATAACCTTTTACGACTCATATGTGGCACATCATACGACAAAGGCTGCATTCACAGTCTTTGTCATGTGATATGATTGATATATATATATATACATATATATATATATATATATACATATATATATATAGGTTGTATATGGTTACAAAGTGGCGAAGCTTGACCCGAAGATTCGGGGGTCGGAAGTCACGGGGGGTCGGAAGTCACTAGTTTCGGGGGGTCGAAAACCAGTTTCGGAGGTCGAAACCCTATATTTTCAAAATTTTCTATACAAATACTATATAACTGAACTTCTGCGCGAAAATCCGGAAGGTCGGCCGCCCCTCCCCGCTACTATGCTGCGCCATGTAACTTACATGGCCGTATATGGGTTGTTAGAATAACATTTTAGTCCTTTTTAAAACCCTTTTCTTTCTAAAGGTTAAATATCTAATTATCTATCCCAAAAAAGAGTAGCATTATCTCCAGATGTCAAGTTCCCATTGGCTACTCCAAATCTCAATCGGATGGATCCAAACCAAATAGACCACACAGACCACAAGTTCTATAACACGCCTCTATTCCTAACCGTCGATCTCTTCATCACCCGTTGACTTTTCTCCCTCCTCATTCTCTCCGCCCACACCCTACAAACACCCCCCAAATCATTATATCCAATCCACTGGATCACCAAACCTTTGCTACGTACTATGATTCTCTAAGAACTAAAAACTACGTCGTTTCATACTTTCATGGATTTTCCTGTTATTACTCGAACTCAGACAACAACTACGTCATCTTTTGCTTCATGCTGTAGCAGAGCTCTTAATGTTGGGTTAACTGTAAGGTTAAGTAAGTGGAGATATGTTGGGAGGAAAGGAGTGGTGGGTGTGAGAGCTTCGGCGGAGCTGAGTGGTGGTGACGGCAGAGAGAGAAAGAGTGGCGGCGGTGGTGGTGGTTATCGGAGCTCCGGCATGGAGGTTATTACATTTGGTGATAAAAGATTATCGGATGCAGAGTTGCCTGTTTGGGATGATAATATTGGTGCTGTTGTTAGACTCGTCTATGGAATTGGTTGGTTTTTTTTTTTTTTTTTTTTTTTTTTACTATTTGAACTTGAAACAAAAAAAATTGCACAGTTTTTTATGACTTAATTTTAATAAAAGTTAATAAACATAGTAGTGTTTAAATTATTAAATCAATAATCATATGCAACTGGTAGAGAGGTCGGGTTTCCGTGTATCTGGAAGAGCCAAGGGGCTGATCGCTGACGACGGTCGAGTAGTCGACCTTGGTTACAGCGTCGTCAGTGTCACGGTGGTTGACGCGTTGATTCTTGCTGTTCAAAAATAATAATAATAATAATAATAATAATAAATAATCATATGATAACTCTATTGACATTAATTTTTCATTCAGAGAAAATCAAAAGTTTCACCTACCTACTGAATTGTGAAAATGAGATGTCATAAATTCATAATTGAGTACACATTTTTTTATATATTTTTTACAAGGTTATGGGTTTCATACACCCTCACATTCTGGGTATGGGGTATGTGACAGCCTTCTATTGATGTGGTGATGTATGAATCCTAAACAGGGGGTGTATAATTCATAAATACCTGTTTTTCAACGGCTAAAAATGTTACCCTCACCAACTTCTATATTTATAAATAGTACACCTCTTGTTTTGCTATAAAAAAGACGCAACTTGTGTGTTGTATCTGTTTGCTTTATGTTTTGATGTAATTTCTTGAAGATTACTATGCTAAAAATATAAATATGAGAAATCACCAAACTTGTATACATATTTTCACTTGATATATTTCAACAAAACGTGTTCTGTTTTTATTAGCTATATATAGCATAATTATTGAAACAAATTTATGTTAGTTTTGTTTTATGATTCCTTTTCTATTCAAATAGCTTATGCTTAGGTATTTGATTTTAACTAAAAGGAATACATGTATGGGTTTGTAAAAACTAATGGATCTAAAATATAAACCACAAATAACCAACAATACTCAAGAATATAAAGAACACAAGCTGTATAGCGACAAAAACAGTGACCAAAACTTTTATTAGTTATCCAACCCAGAAAACACCCCCAGAACCCTGTAAACTCACAAACGTGAGTTCACTAAAGATAGACAGATAACTGTCAATAATCAGCTGATGATAATCAGCTGATGATAAGAGTACAAGACAAGAAATAAAGAGATTACAGGGATAAAGGGCATACAACCTGATACAAAACCCTAATCGCCCAGACGAACAGAGAGAAAAATAAGAAAAAATGATAATAACAAAATGAGGTGTGTTACGAATGATCTGGAACCCTAGAGCTTATATCAGCTCGTACAACGAGTTGCAGATTAGTCCTCAGAATATTGCACAAAAGCCCACAAAGTATCAATGTAGTACTCCGGTAACCCTGAGCTTTATTGTCCTGTACAAAATTAACCTGTAACATGATAAAGGCAACAAACAACTTATTTAACGTGTGATATTTTAACATCCCCCCTTTGTTTGATTGCCAAACATGTCAAACAATCTTAACTTCTCACATAAAAGATTATGCTGATTCACATTCAAACCTTTGGTAAGAATGTCAGCAACTTGAGAATCAGAATCAACTTTAACAGTCTCAACAAACCCACTTGATACTTTTTCCCTTAAAAAATGTAAGTCAATCTCAAAATGTTTACATTTTTCATGGAAAACTGGATTGGCTGCAATGGATATAGCAGCTTTGCTATCTGAATACAATCTAACAGGAAGATCACATTTAACTCCTAACTCTTTAAGCAAATTTACAACCCAGACTAACTCACAAGTTGCCGAACACATAGCACGATATTCTGCTTCGGCTGTAGACCTAGAAACCGTACTCTGTTTCTTGCTTTTCCAGGCAATTAGACAATTACCCAGAAAAACACAATATCCGGTTACGGATTTTCTAGTTTCTAAGCATTTAGCCCAGTCAGAGTCTGCATATGCTCTCACAGAAAAATGGTTTCCCTTTTTATAAAGAATACCTTTTCCTGGGGATTGCTTTAGATATCTTAGTAATCTAAGAGCAATCTTCATATGCAACTCTTTTGGTTTGTGCATAAATTGACTTAGAAACTGAACTGAATAACTTATATCAGGTCTAGTTATAGACAAGTAAATCAACTTCCCAATCAACTTCTGATATCCTGTGATGTTATCAAGAAGTTTTGAATCTTTTGAAGTTTTATTAGTCACAATAAAACTTTGTTCAATGGGAGTGTTGATTGGTTTACAACCAAGATACCCAAACTCATTTAAGAGTTCAAGGCAATATTTTCTCTGTGATAAACATATATCCTGACCATTATATAACACCTCAATACCCAAAAAATATTTCAAAATTCCCAAATCTTTGATTTGAAAATTTTGACTTAAAAAACTTTTTATCTCTTTTATTTCAGACATGTTATCACCAGTAACTATAATGTCATCCACATAGACCAACAATATGATAAAAGAATTGTTTTTAGACCTAACAAACAAAGAATGATCACAGCAGCTTTGAACAAAACCAATACTAACAAGAACATTAGTTAGTTTTTCATTCCACTTCCTAGGTGCTTGTTTAAGTCCATAGAGGGACTTAACAAGCTTGCATACTTTACTGTCATTTCCAGTAAAATATCCTTCTGGAAGTGTCATGTATACATCTTCAGTAATAGAACCATAAAGAAAGGCATTATTGATGTCTAGTTGGTAAAGAGTCCACCCCTTTTCCACAGCCAGACTAATAACTGTTCTCACAGTTATCATCTTGACTACTGGAGAGAATGTCTCTCTAAAGTCAATTCCTTCCCTTTGGTTATAGCCTTTGGCAACTAGCCTGGCTTTATATCTCTCAACCTCACCACTAGCCTTATACTTCACCTTGAAGACCCATTTACAACCAATAGGTCTTCTTCCAGGTGGTAAGTCAACTATTTCCCAAGTATTATTCCTATTGAGGGCTTCCATTTCAGCATTCATAGCCTCTATCCATTTAGGATCAGTGGCAGCCTCTCTATAGGTACTTGGTTCAATAGTTTTATTTAACATTGCTACAAAAGACTTATTATCTACAGACAAGTGAGAGTAATTAACAACTTTTTCTACCCCATACTTAACCTTCCCTTCTACTATGAACTCATCAAACCTTCTCGGCAAGGTAGAGTTCCTATGAGACCTTCTAAGACTACTATCAATCCTATTTCCCTCAGGAGTTAGATTCTCAGCATTTGAACTCTCAACACTGGGTTGAGTAGTCCCTTTATACCCTGTACTACCAGGCTGCATCCTTTGATGATCATAAGCACTATGATCAGGATTTGCCTCACTGGCAGCCCGGGGAAAGTCATCTACAACTGACCCAGGTGAGAGCTCATGAGAAACATCGATTCCCCCTTCATCATTGGGAGGATTGTTATTATTATTATTATTATTATTGTTATCTAAGGCTTCTGGAATGCTCATGTTTTCAAAAATATCAAAGAAATTCAGATTATTCACATTATTATAAGACACTTTAGTATTATCAAACTTATATGGAAAAATATTTTCATAGAATTTAATATCTCTTGAAAAATCAATTTGTTTTGTTTCTAAAGAAAGAATTTTGTAACCCTTCTTAAAGGGAGAATACCCAATCAAAATACATTTATCAGACCTACTGTTTAGTTTGTCTGTTTCATTTAGAACAGTCTTAAAACATAAGCATCCAAATGTCCTTAAATGACTAACTTTTGGGGGGAACCCATAAATTTTCTCATAGGGACTTTTACCTTGTAACACAGAAGAGGGAAGCCTGTTTATTAAGTATGAAGCAGTTAGCACACACTCAGACCACAAATACAAAGGAATATTACTTTGAAACAGAAGTGCTCTAGCTATGTTCAAGAGGTGTCTATGCTTTCTCTCCACAACTCCATTCTGTTGTGGAGTATAAGCACAAGATGTTTGGTGAATAATTCCCTTTTGATTACAAAAACTTGTCATTTGTCTATTTACAAATTCAGTTCCATTATCACTCCTAAATGTTTTTACAGCTTTCTTAAACTGAGTCTTTAAAAGTTCATAAAAGGAAATTACATTTTCAAAAACTTCACCTTTTCCTTTAAGCATATAACACCATACTGATCTAGAATAGTCATCCACCACTGTTAAGAAGTATTTATAACCTTCTTTGCTTGTGACCCTATAGGGTCCCCAAACATCTAGGTGGATTAACTCTCCTAATTCTTTGGTTTTATGTTCACTCAATGGAAAAGGGACTCTAACTTGTTTAGCTTTATGACAAATTTCACATAACTCAGAATTAGACCCTTTTAAATTTAACTCTTTCTTTAACACAGCTAGAACTTCATTAGATGGATGACCTAATCTATCATGCCATAGATTAGACTCATTTACACTGTTAAAACACAAATTAACATCACTCACATTATCTCCTACAAAATACAGACCATCATGCTCTTTACCAGTCACCAGGATTCTCTTGGACTTGGAATCCTGGACATAACAAGCATGGTCATCAAACCAGACATTCATCTTACTATCTTTAGCAAGCTTATTAACAGAAATGAGATTCACACAGTACTCAGGTACATAGAAAACATCAGTTAGGATAACAGTGTTTCCTAACTTAATATCCCCTATTTTCAACACCTTAGCACTGGTCCCATTAGGATGTTTCACTGTCATATTATAACAAGAAACATCCAGACAATTGATCATGTTTTCATCAGTGCTAACCATATGCTGGTTAGCACCTGAATCCATGATCCATTTAAGTAATAAAGCTGTTTTAACCAGATTAGAACAACCAGAAAAATTTTGAAACATATCACACACTTTAGACAAGACAGACATACTTGAAAAACCTTTAATAGACACAGACTCACCTCCAACATTAGAAGGTTGAGGATCACTGGAAGACTTTTCACTTATGAGACTCATCAGCTTAGAAATCTGCTCAGATGTAAATGGCAAGGCAGAAGTAGCTGATACAGGACTTTTACAAGACATATTGACCTTACCATTAACCATGTTACTAGACATATTCCTACCAGGTTGGTTCACTCCAGGTTTTTTCTTATAACCTGGAGGGTACCCAACTAACTCATAACACCTATCCATAGTGTGTCCCAACATGTTACAGTGTGTGCACTTCAAGTTAGGATTAGGGCCTCTTGTGACTTTCTTTCTATTGTCAAAGGACTGACCACTCTTAGCAAAGAAAGAAACATTAGACCCTTTCACACCAGAACTAGCACCCCTATGAGACTCTTCTCTAGAGATGACTGAGAAGGCAGACTTAACAGATGGTAAAGGATCTTACATCAAAAGATTAGACCTCACATTTTGATAAACATCATCTAATCCCATTAAAAATTGCATCAATTTTATTAAACAATTAAAATCATTAAATTTCCCTGAAGCATCACAAGAACATGCAGGTAGTTGAACTATAGAGTCCAACTGCTTCCACATGGTGTTAAGCTTGTGATAGTATTCAGAAACAGAACTTCCACTTTGTGTTATAGAGTTAATCTTTTGATACAAGTTAAAGACAACAGAACCATCTACCTT
The DNA here is from genome assembly GCA_030844895.1 of Ambrosia x helenae. NCBI lineage: Eukaryota > Viridiplantae > Streptophyta > Magnoliopsida > Asterales > Asteraceae > Ambrosia > Ambrosia x helenae. The sequence continues at coordinate 138,053,455 of CM061229.1, read as the reverse complement.
ATCATAGGTTTCTCTTAAGTCAAGCCAGACATCCCTAGCTAGCTTAGAGAAAACCTGACCTAAATAAAGTTCTTCACTAACAGAATTCAGTAACCAAGTCAGGATGACTGAGTTACATCTATCCCATTGTTTTCCAAGAACTTCATCATCTAAAGGCCTGACAGTAGTCCCATCTATGAAACCATACTTGTTCTTGGCTTCAAGTGCCAGTTTCATAGAGCTGGCCCATACAGAGTAGTTCTCTGTACCTTTCAACTTGATAGTGATAATAGACAAGGTACTAGTATCACTAGGGTGAATGTACAGAGGATCCCCAATATCCAACTTACTAATTAGAGTATTGGGTACCTGTGTACCCTCACTACCACCAACAATAGCATCACCCATGGCAATGAACACACAAAACAAAGATTTAAAAAACAATCAAGAATTCAGAGAACAACAACTTATCACCTAGAGAGCGAAACTGTGTCAGTGTTCAGATCATGGGTTTATCACTCATAGGTGCCCACGCAGATCTTAACACAGGAGCCCTTTATGTAACTAAGTATTATATAGTCTATCAAGAACCAACAAATACCACAGATAAGACAAGTAAGACCAACCACAGAGAGACAAACAACACAACACAAACAGATCAAGTGCCGGTCCACCCTAACCCGGCCAAAGACGCCTAGACACAAGACAAAATACAGATAACAAGTAATGAAACGATCTCACCAAGGGGGTGACCCAAGTTAGGGTTTCTCCAATCCCACTACCTATACCTTCACTTAGGGTATAGAGCAGTGGGGGCAATTGTAGCTATATAATCACCTCCAATTAACTCCTTCCAACAAGCTGCTCCCAAGATCTCAAAATATCAAGTAACACCTCAGACAATACCAAGAATAATAGACCAGATCTATAAACAGAAGAGATCTATTATTTTAATCAGATCAAGAACCAACATCTATTTATCAGATGAGATCCTTGAGATATTAAGACAATACACAGATCTGTTAAGAGTTTTAACAGATCTAGAACAATAACCAAGATCTATATCAGATCTGATCAACTCAACAAAAATCAAGACAAGACAAGACACAGCGGAAGAGAAAACCAAAAAACACACAATACCAAGAGCCTTATGCTCTGATACCATGTAAAAACTAATGGATCTAAAATATAAACCACAAATAACCAACAATACTCAAGAATATAAAGAACACAAGCTGTATAGCGACAAAAACAGTGACCAAAACTTTTATTAGTTATCCAACCCAGAAAACACCCCCAGAACCCTGTAAACTCACAAACGTGAGTTCACTAAAGATAGACAGATAACTGTCAATAATCAGCTGATGATAATCAGCTGATGATAAGAGTACAAGACAAGAAATAAAGAGATTACAGGGATAAAGGGCATACAACCTGATACAAAACCCTAATCGCCCAGACGAACAGAGAGAAAAATAAGAAAAAAATGATAATAACAAAATGAGGTGTGTTACGAATGATCTGGAACCCTAGAGCTTATATCAGCTCGTACAACGAGTTGCAGATTAGTCCTCAGAATATTGCACAAAAGCCCACAAAGTATCAATGTAGTACTCGGTAACCCTGAGCTTTATTGTCCTGTACAAAATTAACCTGTAACATGATAAAGGCAACAAACAACTTATTTAACGTGTGATATTTTAACAGGGTTGATGTCATCACACCATTAAATTACCATGTACACCTCTTTGATGTTAAATTGATAGTATGATATTAAAGGTTTTTATTTTTATTTTTATTTTTTTGGGCTTTTATTTAATGTGTGTTTCATTTATAACTTTTAATACATTATGTTTTATCAAAATTCAAATCAATTTATGTAATACCACTCACATAGAAATATAGGCAAAAATAATGAATTGGAATGACATATTTGAATTTATATAAAACGCTATATATTAAAAGTTATAAAAAACAAAGGTCTTCTTAAAAAAAACCTACGGTGGTGTTTGTTTTTCTCCCAGAAGCACTTCTGACCTCTTTTGTCTGCGTCGCGTAGACGCGGGCAGACGTTTGGGGCGGGCAGACTCTATGTTTTTAACCCAAAAATCAGCAACATGGTCTTCTTAAACCTTACTATTTATAGTAGTTGTGTTTAATGCTTTCTGATATTTCCCTTGTTTCTGGATTCCATAATACACAGGCATATATGGAACAATGGCATTAGCAGGAAACTTGATATGCTCAGCAGTAGGAATCGATGGAACCGGAGGCTTCTCCCGTCGTTAGAGGCCATTGTAGCTGGAATAGGATACTCTGCGCCTCCAATCATGGCCCTTTTGTTCATTCTAGACGTATGATATTCTTACACTTTTTTACATTTTTTACATTTTTTGATTTAATAGTTTGTATCTAATTATATTAAATTTGTACAGGATGAAGTTGTAAAGGTGTCACCACACGCTCGAGCAATTAGGGATGTAGAAGACGAGGAACTACGCAGCTTTTTCTATGGAATGTCTCCATGGCAGTTTATGCTTATGGTTGCTGCAAGCTCTGTTGGCGAGGAGCTCTTCTACCGAGCTGCTGTTCAGGTCACAAATTAAGTATACGCATTTTCGACACACCAAAGCATGAATAACCTGTCAAAACTACGTTGTTTTAGTGTGAAATTTATTTATTTTCCATTGCTTGAAACGATACAGGGAGCGTTGTCTGATGTTTTTCTAAAGGGAACTGAGCTAGTAACAGATGCACGAGGAATGGCTTCATTGGTACAACCACTTTAGCTTATGAGAAATTCACGAAATTACTATATATATCATCATTAATGATTATATTCGTGATTTTCTCTTATTTTATCTTATGATCAATAATTTATGTTTGTATACTATAGTAATAATATTGGTTCAGGTTAACTTGAGTAACTTATCACTTGGGTTCTTAATCTTGTAGGCTGGTGTGCTGCCACCGTTTGTACCTTTTGCGCAGGCGTTTGCGGCGGTGATCACAGCAGCTCTCACGGGTTCACTCTATTATGTTGCTGCATCTCCAAAAGGTTTGTTTATCTTCCCATCTTCTCATCTAATATAAGGCTATGGGCTGTGGGAAGGGTGCCGGGGTCCTATGTGGCGTCAGTACAGATGGGACCCCCCCCCCCCTTCCCCTTCTTCAGTCTGTATCAGGACAAAGGGGGAGGAGTCTAGTCACTCAAAAATTGCATAAAATGATTCAAAATTACTTGCCTTATCTCTGTTCATAATTAACGACAAACGTCAGTATATAAAGCTCAGGCTCGTTTATGTATCCACTCAGATCCTACATACATTGTGGCACCAGTTTTGAGATCTCGTTCTGGTCGTGATGAAATGAAGAAGCTTTTCGGAGCCTGGTACGAGCGCAGGCAAATGAAAAAGATATACTCTCCATTGCTTGAAGGACTTGTAGCTCTTTATCTTGGATTCGAATGGAACCAGGTAACTTTGATCAATCTAGCTAGCTACATTATTCGCGACACATATTCATTTGATGATACTTAATTACTTGTCATATGAATGTGACAGACAAATAACATTCTAGCACCCATTATAACACATGGGATATACTCTGCAACGGTACTAGGACACGGCCTTTGGAAGATCCATGATCATCGACGGCGGACTCCAGCAGAGAATCCGGATGCTGCAACAAAAAGAAAAGGAGTTTCTGGAATAAGATAGTAAATGCTTTTTCACCATCTTGGTGAAGGAAATTTGTATATTACATTCACAGTAGAGGTTGATTTGTAGATTACATTTTTTTTAAGTTTGTACATAACTGTATGGATTTTTTTTTCTTCCAAAATAGTGCTACATTAAGAATAATTTATGCAACAGATTCCTTTGTGATGATGACATTCCACAGCTGAAGTGATGCTGCGCGGAGTCGGATGATCTCGCGTAGGCTTTGCTCCGGGAACTTCAGGAGATTGACGTTGCTGTTGGAATATAGTTGATATCCGTGGATTGGGCTTCCGTGGCCTCCTTGTAGTTAATGTATTTTATGGGATATGGTTATTATCCGCGTCAGGATTAGGTGCCCTATCCCTTTAGGGCTTTATAAATGATTGGGTAATAATTGCTTAATTATTATTATACCAAATAATATTTCATTAAATAAAAAAATTACAAATACTAAATTTTTTTACAAATACTAGTAAAAATTACAATACTCATATATTGTATTTTTTCTCGATTTTGGCCTTTTGTTTCAAGCACATTTCTAATGCTTTGCCGGTTAAGTGGTCGTGCGACCTTGTGTTTGAATGTTTGTGTTTGATATATAAATGAATGTTTTTTATTTTTATTTTTTATTAAAGAAGACCGTTCCCAAATGTTCAATCCCCAACGGTCAAAACTTCATCAACCCCAATGTCAAACCTCTCGCTATACACATAACCTGAGAACCCATAACGCCCCCATAGCGCCTGGGGGGCGGTGTGCCCGACACTATGGGGGAGCAAAACGCCCTATGGCGCCGGCCAAAGAGCCCACTACGCACAACCTAACGAACTTAGAAATTGAATAATCATAATCAACCACATACATCATAGTACAACACAATGGACTCTTTCTATCACATCTTGCTGATTAAACAATAATGTATGTATAAAGATTCAATCATATAGGACATTACAAACCCAACAGGGTTTTTCTATAGAGGAATAACCATCTCATTGAATCAATTACGTCGCTTAGATTTTTAAAAGTAATACAAGAAGCACAATCATAAATGTTTACTTGATCATAAACACAACTGTCCAAAGTTCAAGCACACCAACTGAAGAGGTATAAGGCATACATGAAGATTATACCGCGGCAGAAGGCATACATGATTCGGTCACAGTTAAATCCAACAAGTTAAAAATAATTTAAGGACTTGGGAGGACATGAAGAGGTATAAAAGATTATACCGCGGCTCAACAACTAGATTTGAACAAATGGCCTAAAGCCGCAGCATGTCATCCCAACTTAATGAAAGTACAGGTTATTTTCGGAAGTCAAAAGATTCCGAAGGATAGTACAAACGGGGATCCGAAGCAAAGTACAACTTTGGTGACCAATATAAATACCCCCATCAAAGTACAATTTACACACGAATGCTCACACCCCGAACCACACTTTCTCTCTCTACTTTCTCTCACTAAACAAATACTTATCCTCACACCGGAGGGTGGTTACAGAGAGACCCTCCCTCCTCCTCTGTAACGAGCCTAACAGTTTTCTACCTTGTGCAGGTTTAAGCCTAGGTTCGGAACATTCAAGATCCAGTTCGCTCGTCCCTACAATAGCTTAATTTCATGTTCGTCCACTTTTTGGATCTTCACCAACAAAACAATATCTTACAAGTGATGATTAAACCTCTCATCCGATTGTGATTAAAAAAAAAAATGACTTACGAAAATTGAAAAAGAGAAACAACCAAGAAGCTTTCTTTTGCTTTAAACTTCTCTCGATTTCCCTTGTTCAGCCACAGCCCATTAGCCCAACCAAAAATTAGCCCATCATAATTAATAAAACTAGTTTAGCCCAGTCATATATATATTTTCGTTTGATTTGTTTCCCAATTCCAACTTCCAAGAGACAAAAACCAAGATCAAGATTTATCATTTTCCTAATTACTTCCCTTTTTTCTCTATTTCAGGTTTGATCATGTAGGAAATAATAATCAATAAAGTCGGTATTGAGATTTAAGCCCATCTCAATATCTAGGAGGGTGTTTGCGATTGCTCATTTAACTTCAAAACTACATTTTGTAAAAAAAAATCTTATTGATTTATGAACTTTTTAAAAACAGTTTTTAAAAATGTGTTTGGATTAACTTTCTTGGTGAGAAAAGTCAATAAATTAGTTTTAAAAGACGTTCATCTTAGCTTATTCATGTAAAATAAATAAAAAAGAGTAAAATATGGGCAGTTTAGTAATTTGATATTCAAAAGGCCAAAAGCAGTTTCAAAAGTTAGGTTTTTATGGAAGAGAGTGATGTGTTCCTCAAGCCCAACGGTTCTTAAGCTAGGTTGAGCTATGAAAGTGTAAAATCAGAATCATATCATTCATTGCCATCCAAGTTGTTATTTTCTTCAACCACAAGTCAGGCTTCAGCAATCTCGCACAACTATGCAAACACCAGATCGATTGCTCTATAATAAAAGTGACAAAAAGATCAAAACATGCAGATTGAATAATACTATTATTTACTATTCGAGATATAATTTTCGGTTTTAGATATCTAGGGTTTCAAAACATGAAAAATCATGATTTTGAGTCACATGACAATGTTAGGATTTGTATAAGTAGATGTAATGGAGGGGACCCAGGAAAAATAAGTAGATTTAATATTATTATACTGAATTTACCATATCAAAATTGATGATAGCTTAGTCGTCGGTGATTAACGACCTTGGGTTGTTAGGTGGTGTTTGTTTTTCTCCTAGAAGCACTTCTGGTCTCTTTTGTCTGCGTCGCGCAGACGCGGGCAGACGTTTGGGGCGGGCAGACTGTTTGTTTTTTGAAAGACATTTCACTCCAAAAGCTCTTCCTGACCTCTTCTTGGTGCAGACTTGGACCAAAGTCTTCTAAGGTCTTCAAAGGTCTTCTCCTCTTCTCTTCTCCTCACCCACCACCACCACCACCACCACCGTCACCCACCCACCACCACCACCACCACCCACCACCACCATCACCCACCACCACCACGGTCCACCACCACCTACCACCACCACGGTCCACCACCACCATCACCACCCACCACGGTCCATCACCCACCACCACCACCACGGTCCAACACCACCACCACCTACCACTGTCCACCCACCACCACCACCCACCACCCACCACCCTCCACCACCACCCACCACCACCACCACCACTATGGTCCAGTGGCGAAGCTTGACCCGAAGGTTCGGGGGGTCGGAAGTCACCGGGGGTTCAGAGCCACAAGTTGGCAAACACCCAAAGACACCCCCCTTGGACACCAACTTGCTTCCTCCCATCAGGTGTCAGCTGACAAGTGGTCAGCTGTCTGACACCTGACGCCCCTGCACACCACCCACAGCACGCCACGTGTGTGGTGGACAAAGAACCTCCTGAACTGCCAACCACGAAGTGACACGTGGTCCAATCAGAAGAAGCCCTCGCCAACTTGGATCACTTTACCTAAACAAGGGTTAGGATCCAACTAAGGGGGCCCACCGATTAACCGGCCCGGTCCCCAGGCCTGGCCCATTAAGAGATAAATGGGCTCCAGCATCCCTGGCCCATGCATCTCCTATAAAAGGAGAACTCAACCTCCTTTCTCAACACGTGAAGATTAGCCAAGAAGAACGAGCACACTTGTACTTTCACTTGTATCGTTATTCACACTATATATCAATAAAGATCATCTTTCACAGTGGACGTAGATCTTACTAGATCGAACCACTTATATCTTTGTCCATTATATATGATTGCTTGCCACTCGTGTATATAACCATAGATCAATCGTCGTTGTGAGCGAAGGATTATATCCTGCTGCGAACACGAGTCGTCACCTTATATTCCACCCAAATTATACCCTGCACTTAACCCTCAGTTATACTCGTTGTTTCTTCACTAGGTCTTCAGCTGAAGCTGAATACCGGGCTATGTGTGCTGTTACTTGTGAAGTTATGTGGATAAAAAATATTTTTGAAGAGTTAAACATTTTTGTTAAAATTCCTATTAATATTCATTGTGACAATGATGCTGCTATTTCAATTGCTGATAATCCTGTTTTTTATGATAAAACCAAACATTTTGAATTGGATCTTTATTTTCTTAGAGATCAAATTAAAAAAGGAATTATTAAAACTTTGGCTATAAATACTAAGGAACAGGTTGCTGATGTATTTACAAAGGGTCTTTTAGCTTCTGCACATGAGTATTTATGCAACAAACTGTGTTTGTTTGACCCATTTGGACAATAGAATTGTGGGGGGTGTTAAAAAGGATAATAATATTGTGCAATTCTATAATGGGTCAAAATATAAAGTGAGTCAAAATATTACAAAGTGTTATAATATGTTGCATAAGTATTGTTTGTAGGTATTTGGATTCTTTGCCATGTTGGGCTTGTAGAAGTGCTGAGTAGATTGCAGAAAGCCCAGAGTAGATGGTCCTGAGATAGCAGTCCAGCCCAGAAGAGTATTGTTTCAGATGGTCCGGCCCATTATAAAGCCCATTCGTGTAATATCTGGATTGCCACGTTGGCAATCCGTATTCCTATCTCCGAAGCTATATCAATGGTTGAGATTGATGGATTTTGTGTTTTCTTGAAGACATCCAACGGCTGATAGTGGTTCGGGTTGTGTTTTCTCTCGAGTCTTGTGTTGACTATAAAAGAAGACTGTCAGCTCTGTTTAGGGTTTAGCTTCATTTTTGTACTTCATATTATTTTCTTCGTTTACTCTCTCTCGTCTAAACAGATTAGGGTTTCATTGAGTCTGATCTTATACATCTTGTATTGATCTTGTCCAGTGTTAGATCTGTTGATAGGTATTGAGAGTTCTTGTGTGAAGTTTTGTCTAGATCTGTTGAGATCAGTTTAGATCTTGTTTGTTTGATTCTTTGAATAATAAAGATATATGAGTTCATCTGGTATCATGTTAACTTTCTAACAAAGAAAACGGCATGGAACGCCTCCTTCTTCTTCTTGGAACCTTGAATGTAACCGTGCGAAACCAACAAATCTTGTAAGCTGAAAGCATAGATTGACTGCACTTTGCACTAAAGGGATATAACCTATATCACAACGATTGAGCAAATAGATAAAAGACAAAAAGATGTTCGCACAATTTATGGACAAGTTGTATAAAAGTTGATATGCTTTACTTAGTGAGATTTCTTGTTTTTATGTAGTAATTAATCAACCTGATTAAGTGCATGTTTGGCTCTCCATTTCCACACCTCCTTTTAACTTATTGACTTATTCAATAAGTCATAAGTTAAACAAAAGTGTTTGGATGGTTTATTGAAAAGTAACTTATGGAGAGGTTTTGTGCTTTGAAAAGGAGATTTTGGAGGAAAAGTCATAAGTCACAAATTGTGACTTATGAGATTAAGTAACTTTTGAAGGAGGAAAAGTTATAAGGAGAAATGGAAAAGGAGAGCCAAACATGGCCATTATTATTAACATATGAAATATCAAGAAATTATTTTCATAGATTAACCCGACTACATCATCTTAGAAACAAGGATTTTTATAATTATATAAGATAAATTTGTTTTTATTTAAAACAAACAAATTATAAATAGACACAATATATAACTAGTTTTATACCCATCCGGTGGTCGGGTGTACTTTAACGTAATAATATGGCAAGATCCAACACACCTTTGATTTTATCTTTTATTTGAATCTCTAAGCTAAAAAAAATGTGCACGTTCTAGAAATCAACGATATAAAGTAATGAACACAACAAATATATGTGTATGTATATATATACACACACACATGGGTGTAGTGAACAATAGTTACTTGTAAAATCTAATTCCAAACAGGAAAGTTGAAAGACTAAATAGCATAAATAAAAATCAGTGTCTTGCTGCTTCTAACAATCTAACATATCCAAACTCCAAAGGCTTTGATATTTTGGAATAGTCTAAAAAAGTCAACACTCCTTAAAGAATTAAACTAAGTTGATGATGATCCCTCATGGTTTAGATAAAATTTCAAGTAAGACAACATACTTTTTGTGATTTATTTGTACAATCAATTATGAAGACAAGTGAATCAAACTCACAGTTTGTTATTTCCGGTTGGAAACTCGTAGCTGCACTAAACGGATCACCAGCGCTAGTGATAAAGAAACACATATTTAAGTAAATGATTTCGGTAGTAGACGTAGAGTCACCAAGATATTATTTCCTTAACAGTTTTGAAAGGCATCACGATAATATTATTGAAATAAAAATGACTTTACCCAAAGTTTAACCTATTTACCTAGATTTTCTTATTTGACCCGTTTGACTTTAAGCTCAAAGCTGGTACATTTGGACAACTCCTTAGAGAAACATGTATACTTTCACTTTCAAGATAGTAATCTAGAATTTAGTTTGACCTTTTTTGGGGGTCAAACCTGCTGCATTTAGACAGTTGTGTAGAAAAGGGACAAGGCAGGCGCGCCTCATGCCTCGGGCACCTCACGCCTTAGGTAAGCCTGCTGCATTTAATTCGTACGCATACCTTATTTAGGGTATAGAGATTTACATAACAATAATGCATAAAGTATGAGAAGGCAGGATTGAATACATTTGTCAATTGGGCCAGTGTTGGTATGAGCTTGATAAGCCGCCTTTCTGCCTTGCTTTCATCATCCATCAAATCCAATCCCACCACCTTCAACCAGAAATCAGATTTGCAACTAAAACACCTGAAAAGGTAAAAGGTGATACATGTGAGATGTACGTGTTTTAAGAAAACATGCAATTGAGGATGTTTTACATGTGAGTGATGCCCATTTTTTGTTTTTTTTTTCTTGCTTTTATTAATTCAAAAAAACCCACCATAGGAAAAATCTTGCCATAAGCCAATCAGAATTCTTAATCCAACATCAAAGCATAGGGCATATAAACAAAATTTCTTCTATTAAATTTGGCAGCAAATATAAAGCCACAACCATGAGACATAGAGGAGTGCCTTTCAATTTATGAAGAAACGAAACATACGTTTTTGAGTGCTAGGATAAGATATAACTTCTTTTTCCATGGGGCAATGATTTCTCTAAACACATAGCTTTTTTGCATTTCAAAACAAACTTGTAAGGCTCTATCTCGGCTCATCAGCAGCGAGTGTCTCTGTGATAAGTGGAGTTGGAAAGAATGAAACGTTTTGAAGCACAAACGTCCAAAATCAGATAATCAAATAAAATATGGATCTCATAAATGCGTATAATGGTGTAGATAAATTGCGAGATATGATTACCACATAGAATAATTTTAAGGGGTGAAAATGTTTCATGCTCAGACGTTAACAAACAAACAGTCTTTTTCTTGCAGACTGCAGACCTTTTCTTACAGAAAAAACAAACAGCACCTTAGTCGTTTGAGGATGATATATTTAATTTTGTCTGCTCCGGTGCCGGTGGATTGGACAGATCAGAGAGTGTATGGTCGTTTGCTATGAAAGTTGGACGGACGCTCAAACCGGAAAGTCATTTCGTTGTTTATACAGCTGCTTATAGCTTTAATTCTTTTATTGGTTATTTCTTTTGTTATAAACTAATACATGCAAGGCATATAGATGGATTTAATTATCAGGTCATGAAATTGTGATGAAGAAAGAAAATTAAGATAAACATCTTTTATTTTTAGATTTTTAATTTTAAATGGTAAAAGGACAAAAATGCTATCACATGATTTGCATGTGACCTGAGTTCACATAAAAAATAAATTGAGTTAGTGCTAAAGGTTGAAACATGCAAGAAAAAATATAGTGAAAGGTTGATTTGCGTGTATTTTAAACATAAAGGTTGCAACCTGCAATTTTTGGTATACATAAAGATTGAATTTTGTAATTTTGTCTATATTATATCACTAATGAAAATAAAAGCCAAAGGTCACATCAAGAGGAGGGGACCAAGGTCTTCTCACCATAAATACTTGAAACATGTGTTTTTAGACCATATTCAATTGATGCATTTAGGTGATGCTAGGGCTACAAACGAACTGAACATTTAGCGAACAATTCATAAACTGTTCGGCGGGAAGTTCGTTTGTGTTCGTTCGTTTAATAAATGAATGAACACGAACAAAAAATTTCGTTCGTTTAGTTAAACGAACGAACATGAACAGAGGTCGCGTTCGTTCGTTTATGTTCGTGAACGTTCGGTAACGTATTCGTTTGTGTTCGATAGTTTATTAAGGTTTTTATTTTTTACACATTTTTTATTTTCTTTTATTTTTATTTATTTTAATAAATAATATATATGAGGTAAATATATGACTATATAAGATCAATAAACCTGTTTTTTGTATCCAATATATGTTTCCACGTTCCAGTGTTGATGCCCTCCACTCCAACGCACTTTTCGAATACCAAGTATGTTTGGACAATATAAACTCCTTTTATCTTAATTTTGGGTGGATGTAACTAATGTCTTAATGTATGTGAATTCGATGTTATTCAAGAGTATTATATGTCCGTTTGTGTTTGTTTCATTTCATGAACAGTTGTTTGTGTTCGTTAATGTTCGTTTGTGTTCGTTTGCGTTTATGAACAAAATTAACAAACGAACACGAACATGAGTGTTTTCTTAACAAACGAACACGAACAGAAAATCTCGTTCGGTAAGTGTTCATGAACTGTTCGTGAACACATAATTTTCTTAACAAACGAACACGAACAAGACCTTGTTCGTGTTCGTTCGGTTCGTTTGCAGCCCTAGGTGATGCATTTAGATGATGTGGCAACTTCTTAAGAAGAATTGCAATTGGAGGAGGTTGACATTTAGGGGTGATGTATGAGAAAGTGAAAAGAATGAGTAGGAGGAGAGATAAACTGAAATAAAATGTTAGGCAAGCTGATGTGACATGGGTAAAAGAGACTAGGAGAGGTACAAATTTTGTAAGTTTTGGTTGTTTTTCTGGTTTCCTTCTATGAAATTTCAACCAATCATGTGTAAAATAAGTACTTGACCAAATAAGTTTCAGAAGAAAACATTTACCCTTGTATAATGGCAGAGTCCACAATAAAATATGATGGCATACATAAATTCTCAAGTTGTTTTGGCTTGCCTGAAGATATACGTGCACACATACATTATACATATATTCAATAAGAACTTTTTTGCTACACTGAATAACATATCCATTTTAGACGATCAAACATCCACTTTTCTTATCAAACTAATTAAGTTGTTTGTGCATGCATGAGACATATTCCCACTATGATCATATTGGAAACTAGAAAAATAATATATTCAAGTTGCTCTTGAATTGTTCTCCAAAAGCTTCTAAAGTTGATCTTGGATCATTCTCAAGTAAACTAGAGTGCATATCATGAAAACGTCTCTATAGATGATCTTGGTCGCAACTCGACCTTGACTTGTTGATCGACTAATTGACCATTTGAACTGTCAATTAATAGAAAGAAATCTCAATTGACGAGATGGGATGGAAAGAGAATACGTTTGCAAGTACAAATATTAATGTAGAACATAATGATACCAAAATGAGATCGCCTTTACACTGACCAAATATACTTTCTCAAGTTACACACCACAAGGAGATTATTGCCAATTAGTCCCCCCACGTGCACATACACAACTATCCATTTATGCTTTTTGGCAGTACACCTATGAAAGGTCGTAATAGTTGCTGCATCAAGAGATCAATAATAGGACAGGAGTAATGTATTATTCATGATTTTCGAGCCCATGCAATTGAATAAGACTTGTGCTTTTTTTTTTTTAACGCAAATTTTTATTCCACCTTTATTTCACTTCACCTTGCATTTGCAAGGATTTGAACCCACAACCTTACATTTGTAAGGAGGGACACCATACCACTAGACCAAGAGGTCATGGGTAATAAGACTTGTGCTTAAGTTCATATATATATGACCCTCATATTTTGTAAATAAACTTTTAAATATCCATTTTTGGTCCCATTTTATTATTAATCCTACCTATTGTGTGTAGTTTATTGTTGCTACCTGTTAGTGTTGATTTTAGTTTTAACACATGAACCCATTTTACATCTTTTGTTTATTACTTGATCAATATTAACATACAATGACAGGATTAATTTAAGACTATATATATATAACAACAATTAAAATGTATATATGGAGGGGACCAGAGAAAATTTGTGGAACTTCAAAGCTCTAAGACTAAACGGTGTGCAGTCGGGAAGAAGACTCGGGGAGGTGAGCTGGACAAGTACCCGATCGGGAACACCGCCCCTCCCGATTCGGTTTCGGTGCCTTCGGGGATTTCACCCTGTTCCTCCCGAGCTTCTTGATTGGGCCACATTGGGTTCTTTTCTTTTCTTTTTCTTTTTTATTAAACTTTATATAAAAAAAAATAAAGGGGGAGTGGGGGAATTAGAAAATACCATTTCCAAACTTTGAAGGAGAAAATGGGGGAAATGATGTGGCGCTGATGTGGCACTTGGGGGAGTTGGGGGAAAAGGGGGGCACACCATATAGTCTAAGATATGGTGGTAACAATAATTATATCATCTCAATAATGCAAAAGAGCCAAGGTAGGGAAGCATATATAGGAGGGGACCAAACTATAATTTCACCATACGTACTTGCAACTGTATGAATACCCACAAATGTTATTTTTTTTATTTAAGCAAAAACTCTAGGTAACATTACTGGATTGAGCATACCTATAGTTCATTAAGCATTTACATTTTACAATATTGTACACCATAACCAGTCCCACAATCTAATGGTGTGTAATTGTTGGACATAATATTGGTATCATAAATATTGTTAATGTTTTATCCTAATTTAGTATATATACACATGTATTATTACTTTATTAAAATCTAGTTAGGTGGTTATGGTAGTTATTGAGGGCCTTTGGGATTGTGTATTTCTGGATCAATTAACACGCTTTTGGATGAACATTATATATGTATATATGAGTATGCACAAAGTGCACGGACTCTCGGTTGAAAGGATGGGAGAAAACAAATAGAGACGTTAATAAGCAAACTTATTCCACACTTACAAATGTATTACAACTTGGTCTCAGGTGTTGGCACCTCGTTTTCAAACTCTGGGTCATCATTTATATTGATAGCACAACGCGCATCCGACCCACCACCACTGTGACTCCCCGATGCGCTCGTTTTTGTGTTCTTCGCTTGTTGCACCTCATTAAGCACCACTTTAAACTTTTCCCAGTTGCTAAAAATCTCATACCCTTTCATGTATGCCCACGGCCCATTGTTCTTGGTGTATCTTTCAAGAGCCAACTTCAACACGTTGTCATCACTTTAGCCCGAGATACGATTATTCCAAATACTTTGATAGAAAGCCGCAAAACTTTGACATTTTCCCATCAACTCCCGACACTTGGTACTAACGGAGTGAACCTTTCGATATGGCTCACGTTGTGATAACTTGAAGAAATCAACACAAACTTGGTTCCAAAAACCATCCCTTTTTCGATTTGTAGCTACAATTATTTAAAAAAAAAGTCAGTAACAATTTATTAAAACCGAAAATATCTAAAAAAGAATTAAAATTTTACCTAGTATTGGATCGGTAGAAACGTTAACCCAAGCTTGTGCTAGCGCCTCCAACTCAATGGGCGTCCAAGGAATGTTATCCGCCTTCGTATTAGGGCCTTTATCTTGGCCCCGTTTTTTTTCCCTTTCTTTTCGCTTTTTTTTTGGGTGGGTGGGGGGGGGGTTGGGTTTCGGGTACATGATCATCGTGCACGGCCAAAGAAACGAAATCGTGCTCGTGTTATGTTTGTGTTTTGGGTAGTGTTTGTGTTTGAGGGAAGGGCGGGACTTGTGTCATTTGCATTTGCCATTAATGTTGTTGCATTTGCATTTGCCATGGATTTTGAGGGGTGTTAAACGCGTCAAAAGGGAGTGGTTGTGACACTGGACTACCGGTGTCGAGGGAAAACCGAACGGGCTTGGTTCGAGAGGTTAGCGGGTGTGTTTGGGAAGAACGGCGCCTAGGATCCGTGGATAATAAGTTGAAAGTTTATAAAATGTAAGATTTTGAATGTGTATGTGAGGTTGGAAAGTTATTTGTGGTTTAAAAATAAGGGGTATTGGATTTTAATAATCTAAACTTTCACCCATTGGCCGGCAATAATCTGTACTTCAAAAATTCCCAACAATGATCCAAACTTTCAACGTATTGGCCGACAATGAACCTTTGTTAATTGAGAACTAACTCAGTTAGTGGATGCTGACGTGGCATGCTCATGCTGACCTGGATGATGATGTAGCATGCCAACACATGCATGGATGATGTGGACGCTGACATGGAATGTCACGTCATCGTCCACATCATCATTCACTAACTGAGTTAGTTCTCAGTTAACAAATGTTCATTGTCGGTCAATAAATTGAAAGTTAGGATTGTTGTTGCGAATTTTGAAGTACAGTTTATTACTGGCCAATGGGTGAAAGTTTAGATTATTAAAATTCAATACCCCTAAAAATAAAAGGTTAAAGTGTTTAAATAAAGGAAATAAGGTTAATTAAAAAAAAAACCGTTGAACAACGGTCAACAAACAAACGGTCGATTTTTTTTTTGGGAAATGGAATGGGACGGTGAATTCATGCCGTTGGTGCTGATTATCAAATGGGGGGGGGGGGGGTCTCCGTCGGTAGAGGGTACCACCTCTCCCCGAGCCCTTCCTAATCTCCACACCCTTACGTCTGATATAGAACAAATAACAAAAGAGATAGATGCTACTTGAGCTATCCTTATCATGTACTTGCATGTATGATGGTGTGTATCCATCATCCATGTATTCACCAAGCATTTACTTGCAACCATAATTATCACTTTGCCTAATCGTTCCAAGAAATTTTCTTTGGACTTTGCGTATGACAAACGTAGTTTCACAATCAGATGTAGGCTGTCATATAAGATAAGAAAACTATCATAAATTGGTGTTGTTTCAAAAAATAAATTATTCTTAGTTTTGTTGGTTTCCTCTTGTTCAATACATATTTCCACCACTAAGTAACATCTAAACTATTCTTCAACAAGGATGAAGAGGATTTTTTTTTTTGGAAAAAGAATTTCATTAACCAAAAAACGACCGAATAGTCCTCAAATAAAGGACCAAACGACGTAACAAACAACCAAATCAATCCAAAGGGTACACATACCAACTAGGCCAATCTAAATCTTTCCATCTAGATCTATTACAAATCCAAAAATAAGAAGTAAACTTTATAGTCTCCATCGTCTCTATCGGTCTTCGGGTTTTGTTGTTAAAGATGCGATTGTTGCGTTCACTCCATATAACCCACATGGCCGTATAAACTATACCTTGCAGAATTGTCTTAGCCTTTTTGGACAATGGTTGAGCATCCGGAATTCGCAGGATGTCTTCCACATCGAATAGCAAACATGGGGGCAAACGGCACCATTTCTCAATTCTGTTCCAGACTTCTTGAACGTACGAACAACCTGTGAAGAGGTGAAGAGACGTTTCCATCAACTCTTGGCAGAAACTACAATTGTTATCTTGAATTCGGACACCTCTTTTTATTAATTCTGCGATCGTAGGAAGACGATTTAAACTCGCCCTCCAAACCATAACCTTACACTTGATCGGCACCCAACTCTTCCACTTAATACTTGGCTGCTGCACGTTTAGAACCGCTGCAGAAAAAGCGGCTTTAGCCGACTTAACTGTGAAAATGCCATCGTTTGCGGCCGACCAATTCCATCTATCCGAACCGCCCTTCCAATGAAAGTCATGAATATCCGAAAGAAGCTGGAATAATTCTGAAACTTCAGCGTTTGTGTATGGCATAGACCTCCATTCCCAAGATAAATTCTTAACATCATTAGTGAAGAGGATAGTCGGCTGCCCAAATTAATTATTGAAAAAGAAATGCATGGGCTGTAACCTTGGTTTTGCTCAAGATCGTCTATATCCAATAATCGCCTATTGGAAAGTCATCCCACTTAAAAAATAAAAACTAAATGCAAGTCAACAAAAGATATCTCCAGAATTAAATTTAAAAAGTATGAAATAAGTTATAAAATTAGTTTTGGGTTGGGATAAAGCTTCTAAGGTTGTGTTTGTGGGTTGGCAACATGACAAGAATCTCGAAATTAATTTTACAACTCGCATGAAACCAAACATAACATGTGTGATCACAAGATGACTTAAATACTACCCTTTTAATACGAAAAAAGAGTTTTATATATTTTTACATATTAGTACTTTTAAAATAAAAATAAAAACAATATATTACTTTCATTTGGTTGAAGTAATTAAGTTTAAAATAAGTCAACTTATTTTCAAACTTTTAAATTTGCATAAAAATTACCCAAAAAGTAAAAGTAATTACACAATCACATTTTAATAATCATATATGAGTTATATGCAATTCAACTTGTGGTGTAGAGGTAGGAGGACCAATGTTCTCCTTGTGAGACTTTGGGTTCGATCTTTATTACAACCACTTTGAGGGGCATGCCAAGGAAGGTGATAAACTCCCTGCCATGCAGTGTGGGTTTGATTATGATGTATCTCGGTTTTTATCCGACTGACGACCGAAATCCCCACCGTGCCAGCGTGGACTCGGTTCAGACAACATAGTCTGGGTGTGTGGAAAGGGTTAGGGTCTGCCGAGTTGGCAGGTGTGATGATCTCTGCCACGAATCCGTCTAGGAGAAAGTCACCGTTCAAAAAATAAAATATATGAGTTAAATGGATCAACTTGTGAATTTGTCGTGTTGATACGAACATGATCTATATAGCTAAACATGTTCATGAGTTCAACCTAGAAGTGATCCGAGCTTGTTTAGACTCAACCCACACCTATAAAATTTTGTGTTAAGTTTGTTTATTTTTAACAAAACTACCATAAAAAGATACATAAAACACCAACAGAAGATTTGCAAAACTCATATAAAATCCTTAAAACAACACCAAATATTTTAGAAAAGCTAAGCACGTTGTCTATGGTGTTATTTTCACACTTTTCGCTTTTCATGTTGAAGGCAACAAGCAAAAGATAGTAGTTGGGTTTACTTTTTTACATGTGGTTTTGGGTAATTGGGTCGGATATTACATAATTTCATACCCACGAATTTTTTAAAACTAATACCAAACCTGTTAGGATTTAAGTGTATATATCGATCCTGGATGGTTCAAGTATACTGGCGGACTTGATTTTGTTTTTTATTTTTTTGTGTCATCCATACTTGATTAAAACTAAGACTACATGGAGTCAGGGCATGATGGCAAGGAGAAGGGTCTGCCACGTAGGTGTCACATGGACCTTAGGGGCTTTATCATTCACATTACAAGCATGAAGGGGTGGTGTTATAGCAAAGGGCAATTAATGACCAAGCCCAAAAAATTAAGTTGGTAAAGAGCCCTTAACACCTGTGGAGATTCCCACTTATGAGTTATGAAAGGAGCAACACCCAACTAAATAGACGACATGGTGATGTGGGTAGCGTGAAGAGTCTTGCCCTCTCTTCTTCACACCCTCACTCTCTGTGGTCTAAATACGGATACAACTATTGTTTTGGCAACATATATGTTTAATTCGATTCTTAATACAACAAACTTGGTTTAGATCTGTTGGATCAGTATGCTCTTTAACAGTTTACTTGCTTATGAATACTTATGTGTTTTGCACAGCGGAATAAGTTATAAAGCTTCACTATCAACATGAGTTATTACTCCCCCTGGATGTTTGCAAATTAAAGATAGTTAATGAGAATCTAAGTATTGAATGTAGATGACAATAAATAAGCAGATAGATTCTCAGTTAATGAAATGGAATAACAAGTAAGAGTTTTAAAGGATTTCAGTTTTCTATTAAAATCAATGTCTAAAATAGTGGGATGAACCCATCTATTTATAGACCAGCAGATACATACAACTTGTTCAAAACTTTACACAAAAGCAATACTACAACAGGCTGTAGTCTTGGAACCTGTATAAAATGATAAAGTAATAATAAACAATTAAACTACTGAAACATAAGGGCGGTGAAAAGATTCTATTACAAGTGCTGATGAATGACAAACTACTGATGAGTAGTTTGTCTTCAGTAGTTCTTCAGTAGACTTGTCTGGTTTGACTTCAGAACTTCTGATCTTTCTTCATTAGTACTTGTGTCTTCTTTCTTCAGTAGTTCTATACTTAGAGTAATTTGGCAGAAGTATGAATTAGACTAAGGTTGGCAAAAGTGGTTTCTTCAATCCTTTCTGTCCTTACAGGATCATTTCTTGTTTTTCGTGACAAGCATTTTTCTTTAATTATTTGATTACAATAACTTACATTAAGGGCATAAGTAGTGGAGAGGCTTTATGGGGCTCCATCGAGCTTTATGAGGAATAAAATATTATAAAGTATTAGAAGGGGCTTCATGAGGCTTTATGGGAAAATAGAGGTGTAGTGAGAAAGGGCTCTATGAGGCTTTATAAATGATTGGGTAATCATTGCTTAATTATTGTTTTTTTATTTAATTTGGGTGGTCCAGGGGGAAACACGCTTGTGTCGACCTAACAGGTGTATCTCCCCTGGTTGGTTTGAGGGATAGTGGTTTTGAAGTAGGGCAAACGGTGCGGAAGTCAGAGGAGAAGAAAGTTGAGAAACATGCTAAAGCTTGTGAGGAGAACCAACACGTTTTCATACCCCTGACATTTGATACGTTTGGCTCCTTGGCACCGGAAGCCATTCGTTTCCTGACCAGAGTCTAACGGGTTATTCATAGCAGTGTCTCGGCGCCGCGAGGGCATGGATTCGTTTTTAGTAGGTTAGGGTTTGCCATTCAGAAAGGGGTGGTGGCGCAGCTTGTTGCCTGCCTGCTATCTTGATGTATTTTTTCACGGTTATGTGTTAATAAAAATAATTAAAGTAAAAAAAATAATAACAAATATTTAAAATAGAATAATAATATTAATAATAATAGTAATAATATTAAAAGAAAATTTATTAAATAAAAAAATAATAAAAAAAAATAATTATGTTTGGACTGGCCATGTATTAAAATAGTTGGATAGGTTAATTTTTGCTTTGAAGCATGTGTTGTGCATTGTTTACTTACACATTAACCATGCATGAAATACTTGTATTTTTTAATGGTTAATGTAAAATAAGTAAAAAGTTTTGTACCACACCACTGTACTCATCATCTTCTTCCATCTTCTTCGAAGTGGCTCTGCAAAAAAATTTCAGGTAATTTTTTTTTACAATCGATCGTTCCCAACCAAACCACCCCAACGTTCAATTGAATTTATGGTCCTAACGGTTATATCACCAACAGTCACATTCCAATGCCCAAGACACAAAACGCCCGCCATCACCATAAAGCTCAAGCCCAAAACGCCCCCATAGCGCCGGCGGGGGCGTGGTTCCCGGCACTACGGGTGGCCAAAACGCCCTATAAAGCCTTACCAAAACGCCCACTACACATACACTAAATATCATGTATTTGTCGTGCACATCTATATGTTGTAAACACTACAACAGATTAATTAAGGACCTTCCTAATTAAACCCCCTTACTTCTAATTTAACCCTCAGATCCAAGTGTCTTGTTTTGGCCAAAGCGAGGCGTTATACCCCATCAGATTTTGCCTATAAATTCATTCGCTTTCAATATAAACTTATTCGATTTCAATTCATTCGATATTATATCGTTCGTTTCTGATTACAAATTTACATTCTTACTCAATACATAAAAAATTTATCCACAACATATAACATGTCATATTACGACTTCATTTTCGGTGATTCTTTCAACGACTCTATATCATATAATGTCGAGGAGGTTCAGTCTAGTAATGTTGAGGAGGGTCAGTCTAGCATTTGTTACCGTGACAATACGGTGCAACTGGACTTAAATACACCATGGAAGGACCCGTAAGAATTTGAAGACTCTCCTCGTCAACCCAAATACGGTTATCCTTACTACGCTTACGGTGGTGATGACACATTTGTAGAACAAGACTATACTCACCATGAAGACAGCGCTAGCGAGAAGAAGCTGGTAGAAGATCAGGAGGAGGGCTCTAAACTGATCAAATTTTGGTTTGAGACTGATCGGACATTTTCCACACGCGAGGAGTTGATCGACTGGGTACAAGATACGGGAATGGAAAATGTTTACGTCATCGTTATAAAAAAATCAAAGAAAAGAAGAGAACATTTCGTGAAGGTACATATTTCAGTCACTATTTTTTTTAAGATATTAATAAATATGTATTTTATAAATTGTTATTTAAAAAGTCACGAAAAAACTTAACTTATAAATTAATTACTAAAAACACGTGTTTTATTCTTGGTGAAGGTTAATTCCCTACGGGTGCACCAGTGGTCTTCGGGTCACACACCTTTAGGATTACGTTTCTCCTTTGCTAATAGTACTGTTACTTTTTAATTAAAAAGTTTACTAGAAAAACGTATTTTACTTTTGGTGAAGGTTAATTCCCTACGGTGCACCAGTGATCTTCGGGTCATACACCTTTAGGATTACATTTCTCCTTTGCTAAGAGTATTGTTAATTTTTAATTAAAAAACTTATTTTATAATTTATCATTTAAAAAAGTTATAAAAAAACTTATTTTCTATTAAACTTATTTTTGTTAAGGTTTTACTTCAATGCACTCGGAGGGGGGGGGGGATAAAAGTGTGGCTAGGGTGAGGAAGACGGGTAGCATAAAAATTGGCTGCCCGTTTGAGAGGCATAAAAGTGTGGCTACGGTGAAGAAAAGAGGTAAAATTAAAATCAAAAGTTGTATATTTGTATCTCTTGATATGTCATTTTAAAAGTGTGGCAAAATTAAAATCATATCCATTAAGTTTGTTTAATAAGGTATATATATAAAATTTCATTTTAAAGTTTGTTCTCACACTTAAAGACACCTAGAAGCAAAATTAATAAAAAATTAACAATAATATAATGCCAAAGGATAACAAAAAAAAAAGGGTCCGGTTATTTGCACAACTAGGGTTTTTATTTGCACAACCCCTCCACGGGTCGTCGAGGCCTGGACAGCCCGTGGAGGGCCAAAAAGGCAAACGGACGGGCTGTCGAGGCCCAGACGGCCCGTCTAAAGGCAAAAGGACGGGCTGTCGAGGCCCAGACGGCCCGTCTAATGGTTTAAATCCAATCCAATCATTGGTAATCATTGGCAATGATTAGGTGATGATTATTTTGTTTTTTTATAAGTGTAAGTGTAGTGTGGATGTTTAAAATGGGTTTGAATGTTTGGTTTTTATAGATATTTGGTTTTTTATAAATGTTTGGTTTTTTATAAATGTTTTTTTTTTATTTGTATAATATGATCTTTTTAATATAATTGTGTATATGAATATGAACGAATGTCGTTTATGTTGCCGAACTAAACGAAACCAAAATACGAACAATAAACCATAAATAAGCATAAAATATTCCAAAAATTTACATAAACTATGAATTCAATAAACATTCAAAACGAACAATAAAGCATAAATAAACATAAATATTCCAAAAATTTACATAAACTATGAGTTCAAAATGTACGATTCCCAAGAAATATAACCCACCCGTCTAACCCGACCCACCCGGCTGATCCGACCCACCCGGCTGATCCGACCCACCCGGCTGACTGGTGGACGCCCCACCATGCTGACTGCTAGACGCCCAATCTGGAAGTGGACGCGGCTCCAAACCAGCTGCTCGTCGTCTCTCATTCTCGCTCTCTAGCAGCCACCGCATGTCACCCCGCATCGACGCCATGTCACCCCGCATCGACCCAACTGATCCAGGATCTGCTGAAGTACCTGGGTCGTGCTATCATGCAACCTGACAGCATGATAAACGCGGGCAGGACGCTGTAGCTCCTCAATGGGGGGGTCTGGCATCTCTACATCCACCGGTGGGTCGCCGTCGGCAACGTGTGGCATCTGGACCTCAGGGGCAATCGGCCCATCGAGATGTCTGAGCGGCTCTGGCACAAAATGCTCGCCACGGTCGCCAGGAGGTCCGAAGGCACGCTGGTAGTAAGCGTGTGGGTTGCTGCGAGGGACCCGTGCTGCCACCTTCATCTGCGTCATAGTCCTAATATTTAACGGCCTGAAATGCAAAACAACAATAATAATATTAAATAATAATAATAATAATAATAATAATAATAAATAATAATAATAATAATAATATTAAATTATAATATATAATAATTAATAATAATAAATAATAATAATAATAAATAATAATAATAATAATAAATAATAATAATAATAATAATAATAATATTAAATTATAATATATAATAATTAATAATAATAAATAATAATAATAATAATAAATAATAATAATAATAATAAATAATAATAATAAATAATAATAATAAATAATAATAATAATAATAAATAATAATAATAAATAATAATAATAAATAATAATAATAAATAATAATAATAAATAATAATAATAATAATAATATTAAATTATAATATATAATAATTAATAATAATATATAATAAATAATAATAATAAATAATAATAATAAATAATAATAATAATAAATAATAATAATAATAATATTAAATTATAATATATAATAATTAATAATAATAAATAATAATAATAATAATAAATAAT
Source organism: Ambrosia x helenae (assembly GCA_030844895.1). Classification (NCBI taxonomy): domain Eukaryota; kingdom Viridiplantae; phylum Streptophyta; class Magnoliopsida; order Asterales; family Asteraceae; genus Ambrosia; species Ambrosia x helenae. Next base: position 138,029,148 of record CM061229.1, on the reverse strand, counting down.
AATAATAATAAATAATAATAATAAATAATAATAATAAATAATAATAATAATAATAATAAATAATAATAATAATAATAAATAATAATAATAATAATAATAATATTACCTGGCTAACATCGGACGAGGTAACGTGTTCTCCTCAGCATGCGTCCACAATTCGCCCGGGCAAAGACGCAACGCGATGGCGGTGACTATCCCACCAATCGGAATCTCCCCCGCCGGGTGCCTATGAGGGTAGGTCGCGATGTACTCGGCAAAGCACCTGTGTAGCGCAACCGGCCTACCCCTCAAGATGCAGTAGAGGTAGAAAAGGTCAATCTGCTGGACCCTCTCGTTACAGTTACACCGTCCGGCAATCGACCAGCTAACCAAACGGTGTATGTAACGGATCAGAGGGTCCCGGATGTTGCTGGACCTATCCATCCTGCACAGAATAATAATAACATTAAAAAAATTTCGGCAGAGTTTCCTCTGTTTTTGTACGAACCAGACAACACAAGTCGTCTACAAAAATCCAACTAAATAACTAACTAAATAACAATATTAATTAACTAAGCGAACTAAATAACAATAATAATAACGAACTGAACTAAATTAAAAGAATAACAATAATAATACCTGTCGCCGGTGTCCTCCCCATACTTTCGACCACCAATAGTGGGCCACCAGGCCATCAGCATGTCGTCTGGCAAGGTCGTCAAGGCCGTGGTGTACATATCCTGGACAAGCTCCTCCTCTCTGTACCAGCAGCAAGTAGTAGCCCACTGGTCCATCGTATATGCGTAGAGCTGTCCGAATAATCGGAACTGTACCTCCGGCTCAGGCTCGCCGTCAGGACCTACTGGAGGCTCAACACCTGCTGGATGCGGCGTGTAGCGGAATGTCGAGATGAACTCGATCGTCAGTGGCCGATACGACTCATGGTCGAGGTCAGCTAACATCCGCCCCCAAGGGCTGTCGTCTGGGATCCACTCCTCAAACCTCTCCGATCCACCGATCGCAAGTAATGCGGACCAGTCAACACTGCGCGATCCGTGTATCGGACGCAGCTCCATCTGACCCCAGCGCGCGATCTCGTAGTCGTCGTTATCGTGCCTGAAGGGCCACTCTCTCAAGTCGCCACCTGCAAGAGGATTCCCGTCCGCAGGCTGGTTACGGCGTCTTCGGTTGTTTCTGTTTGCCATATCTGCAAAACAAAAACAAAACATTAAAACGCCTAAATAATAAATCGCTTAAACAGTAAAACGCCTAAATAGATAAACGCGCGCCTAAACATAAAGGCGCGCCTTTAGGTTTAGGCGCCTAAACACAAACGCGCGCCTAAACATAAAGGCGCGCGTTTATGTTTAGGCGCCTAAACCTAAACGCGCGCCTTTATGTTTAGGCGCGCGTTTGTGTTTAGGCGCATAAACCTAAACGCGCGCCTAAACATAAAGGGAGAAGAGGTCCCGGTGGTTTTTGTATCAAAACTGTTTCGTTCGGTACTGATCTGTTGACCAGGTCTTACCTGTGACCGATGTTTGACCAACAGTTGACCCGAGATCCAAACCAAACAAAACGAACTAGAATCTGACCCGAACTAAAATCAACCGAGACCACCAAAACCTGACTCAGAACCGGACCTGAACCTACAACCCCAAAACAAACCCGAGCAGATCTGACTTGTTGACCTGAGCATGGATACCCGAACCTGCCCGAAAGACTACCACGACAAGAACACACATCGAACCGAAACAAACCCACCAGAACCATACCTAATCTGGACCATCTTGACTCGAACATCGACCAAAGACTCGTATCTGTCCTAGAAACCAACACCCAAACCGGACCCGAAGACAAAAACCAACCCCAACACCACCACCTCCCACCCTCACCACTGCCCACAACCACCTCCCACCCTCACCACTGCCCACAACCACCTCCCACCCTCACCACTGCCCACAACCACCTCCCACCCTCACCACTACCCCGACCACAATAATAATAATAATAATAATAATAATAATAATAATAATAATAATAGAGGCAGAGAGACGAGAGAGGCTTACCTGAGAGAGAGTGCAGAGAGACGAGAGAGACTGCAGAGAGACGAGAGAGGCAGAGAGAGAGGGAGAAGAGGTGGGGGGTTGCAGACGGTGGTGATGTGGGTGTTAGAGAGAGAGGGAGAAGAGGTGGAGGGTGGTGGTTCGTGGTGGTTCGTGGTGGTTCGTGGAGGAGGCAGAGAGAGAGGGAGAAGGCGAGTGAGAGAGAGAGGGAAATGTGAAAGTGTGAAAAAAATTGAAACGTCTGCTTTGTTTTGGGGCTTTCTGGTGTTTCACAACGGACCGTACAGGCCTCGACGGTCCGTTGTTTTTTAATTTTTTTTTAATTAAATAATAAAGGAAGCTTCCCTTGGAAGCTTTGTGTTTGGGACGCTCCGTCTAGGCCTGGACGGACCGTCCTGATAGATTGAGGACGGGTCGTCCAGCCTCAACGAGACAAAAAATTTGTGTTTGAGACGGGCCGTCTAGGCCTAGACGGTCCGTCGTGGTCCACTAGTGACGGCCCATCTAGGCCTGGACGGTCCGTCTCTGGCCAATTTTTTTCTTTGGACGGCCCATCTAGGCCTGGACGACTATAATGTATTTTTTTTTTTTTAAATTTTTAGTTTTCTTTGTATATTTTAAGCTTGGTATTTGTAGTTTTTATAAAAAAAAGGGAGTATATTTTTATAATAAGTATAAATGAACACATACAACAAATTTTTCCGTTCGTCCGGTCCGGTTACATACGATAAGCTAAGTTAAGTCGAAGTATTGAGGTGATCGAACATCAACCCTTTGTATACGGTCGTCATATACCGTCTCCCACTCACTTGCCTCTTCATATCGCCACTTACGCCATGCTGGATTCAGTTTTGGCATTGGGGCGCCTTCTGCCAACTCAATCTTGATGAAATGATTTTTGTTAACAAAAGCAAACGATACGAACGCATGTTCTTCAACGGTGTGTGGACCATCGAACATAGGGAAGTACGTCTCACTTTGATCATACTGAGAGAGAAATTGAACAACCACCTTAAATTTCTGAGCAATCAGTAATCCTGAGGCGGGCATCTCCATCCATTGGTCGTGCGTGGCTGGTCCCACTCCAGTGTGATCGAATGAGTTGGAGACTCTGTCGTAAGTATCGTAATCCACTTCGTTTAAAATTAGCCTCCACCGGTCTTCATTCTCGACGATCTCCTCCTTAAGCTGTTTGCGGATGAAGTACCACATATCCTGTTGCCACCCTAAGCACACAGCTACGGATCGAAAGCCACAGTGACCGTCTCCATGGACATCCCGAATGTCTGTAATGTATCTATGATATGCAGGTGGAAGCCATTTCTTAAACCTTTCGATCTCCAGTTTGTACCTGTACCCATCAAAAAGTGAGATTTAATATGTGTATAAATATGTATGCATGTGTGAATTTATATATTAGTAGTTTGTACCTCTCCCTTTCCAACAGTGGAAAATCTTCATCGTAAACAATCGGTTTGTCCCTTGATTGTTTACCTCTTCTAGAAGGCTTTTTGCCCTACGTGCAAAAAATTATATAACAACAACAACAACAACAACAACAACAACAACAACAACAACAACAACAATAATAATAATAATAATAATAATAATAATAATACGAACCGCAGCCTTATCTTCCTTTTTTTCCTTTTCACTTGTTGTTGGCCGACCCCGAGTATCGGTTTGTACCTCAGGAGGTTTATGTTTAGTCATAATCGGATTCAACACCTCCTTCATCTTCTGCAACATGCTTTTTTTCACTTGCACCGGTTGCGACCTTAGCTGCTCAGCGAATGCATTCATTTGGTGCTGAAAGTCAAACTCGGGATTCTCAGCTACTTCTGGCATAAAGTCAAGTCGTGTCCAGAAGACGTCGATATCAGCCAGTGACACTCGTGTATCTGATATATATATTCAATCACAACAACAACAAATCAATAATTTTATAAAAATTTGGCAGAGTTTCCTCTGTTTTTGTACGAACCAGACAACACAAGTCGTCTACAAAAACGCTTCAAACATTTATAATAAGTCTAAAAAATGTTGTTACCTTTCGTATCAAACAATTGCAATTGACAGGAACAAGGCAATCCATAAGTCTTATTGAGTCGGTGTTCACAAGACCTCTTTTGTTCCATATAATAATTTATCTTGTTGACCCCTCCGAGCATCAAAGTAAGCGCTAGATGGGAAACCCTACCGATTACGTCTTGAAACAACGGTAGATCATGTTTCCACATTCTTGTTGATCGGCTTTGTTCGAAGGAGTGCTTTATCGCTACGCGCCGTGATTCCATAACTTTGTCTATTTGCATCACAAGCGCGTGGAGCGAGCTGTTCGGGCCTTTTATGTACCTTTTAATAAGAGCATGCTGACTCTCGACCCTGTTGGTCGTAGTCTGACCGAACGTAAGGTTTTCATTTGCCCATGCTTCCACAAACATTTCTTTATAATCTCGGAGCCAAACTGACTCCATGTAGTCATAAACCTCTGTAAAAAACAGAATAGTGATGTCAATACAGAAAATATGTACGCTTGTAAAGCAAAATAAAAAATAAAATATATACCCGTTCGATCCTGCCCCCAAAGTCGTCTGTAGAGCGCTTCAAGATTGAATTCGTAAGCCTCTTTGTCAGGAGATTTACACAGTCGACCAAAATACTGCAAAAATATTTCCCATTCTTCTTTTGGAAATCCTGCTTTATGATATTTTGCAATATTTCGTTGAATATGATACCTGCAAAACAACAACAATAATATTAATAATAATAATAATAATAATAATAATAATAATAATAATAATAATAATAATAATAATAATATTTCGTTGAATATGACACCTGCAAAGCAATTTCGTAGCATCCGGGAAAACTGAAGCACATGCACTCATCAGAGCCAGATCTCTATCTGTAACAATTACACGTGGCTCCATACTCCCCTCCAGCAAATCTCTGAGCCTCTCAAGCACCCATGTGTAGTTACTCGTTTTCTCTTTAACGATAAATGCATGGGCGATACAAAACGACTGGTTTGTCGACGTCATACCCACAATTTGAACAAACGGGATTCTGTACTCGTTCGTTTTGTAGGTGGCGTCGATCAGCATCACATGTGGAAAGGCACGCCAGAGATTGTACGAGACCCGGTGTGAAAAGAAAATATTCTCAACAGCATCTGTCTCTGGATTCTGCTTGGTGAAATAAGTAAATTTCTTTTCAACCAGGATACTCTCGAGTATCTGCATAACAATAATAATAACAATATTTAATATTTAACAACAACAAAATTAATAATAGTCTATGACAATAATAGTAATTAATAATAATACCTGCATTGGGGTTTTATCGCCGTAAATTCTATGTTTAATCTTGCTCACTGTATTGTGTATGTCTCTTAGAATACATTTATTATTCGGGTTTTGTGCTCTGATGGCCAAATGTATGTTTGCCGGTTCCAGGCCTTGAAAATAAAGTGTTTCCACCATTTCTTCTTCCTGTGGTGTCAGCCGCCTAGCAAAAGCGTGACCCTCAACATGTACAAAAGGGTCGTGGTTATGATTCGCGTGTTTAACCTCCAACTTCCAACCCTCTTTGCGTAGCCTCCCTATTAACATAAATGGACAGTTAATCTTTTTGCTACCCGTAGACCTTACTGTGGCTGTAGTATGGTATTCGCCAGCACGGTCGCATCTCAGGTCTATCCTAATTTTTCTTGCATTATTTCCACTGCCTTTTGAAACAGAACGTCCTGTCACTAGGACGTAACCGCTAGCAAGGGCTCTATCGTAAGCCCATTGTTTCATCTCTTCAACAGACCCGAATACCTGAAAATTTACACAACAGTCTAGTCTAAATTCATACTACTCTAAATACCTGAAAATATATACTACTGTAAAGATATACTAGTCTAAATTCATACTAGTCTAAATACCTGAAAATATATACTACTGTAAAGATATACTAGTGTAAATAAATAAACGCACCTGCTCGGTTTCATACGAAACATCCGGGTTAGGTTCAACTTTTATGTTAGCATCTTCCTGGTTGTCATCATTAGCACGATTCCCGCGCGAATGGTAACTCCCGTACGTGTACTGCGGGTAGCTTGGTGGCACGAAAAAAGACTCCTGTTCCTCTACATATTCCTCGTTGAGATCGGGCAGCATGTTCCCGTCATTACCACGAACCCCGGATTTAACCTCATCTTCACCAACTTCAACCTCGGGTTCATACCCTACGCTTTCAGAGACGTAAGACTCGTTCTCAGACAGGTCAACGGTTGAAAAGCTGTGTAAATATGTCATCGTGAGACCGGGAAGTCGAAATGGGTCGAGGGTTTTGGTGGTGGTGATGTTTTAAAGTTTGGTTCAAATGGGGAAGAAGCTGATCGTGTAATGGTTATATCAGGAAATGTCGACGGGCCGTCGAGGCCTCGATGGGCCGTCTAGGGATTAAATGCCCTAACCTAACACGTTTCAACGGGCCGTCGGGGCCTGGACGGCCCGTCCATAAGTACCTTTTTCAGACTTTTCAGTCTGAACTGCCTGCTTTTGCAGGAGTTCAGACTGATCACCTCGTACCTCGTACTTTTACGGGCCGTCTGGGCCTCGACGGCCCGTCAGTTTTGTCTTTTCTGTAAACAAACGGCCCGTCAAGGCCTGGACGCCCCGTCCTTAAACCCTAATTTTTCTTAACGGCCCATCTAGGCCTCGACGACCCGTCCTAAGGTTGTTTAGGGTTTTTTGTTGGTTGTGTAGATAGTATCACCCAAAAAAAATCCACTTATGAATAGAGCCCAGGATTGCAAGTACAAATTGTGTAGAACATAAATATACCAAATTAAGAGCAACTTTTCAGTTTTACACTGACCAGATATACTTTCTCAAGCTTAGTTTCACCACCGTGATATTATTGTAAAGACCCATGTTCACCTTCATTAAAATGCTTTTGGCAGTATACCTAAGAAGGGTCGTTTTAGTTACTGCAAGAGAGAGGGGGTAATCATTATCCATGGTGTTTGGGCCCATGCAATGGAATAAGACTTGTGCTTCCCTCACGACCCTACTTTCTAATCTCTCTGCAAAACACCTTTTCACTTTCCATATCTTGGTCGATTTGTATCAGTACTATCTTATTAGATTCACCCATCTTTCCCTACGTTAAAAGGAGAAAACAAAAAAGCTGATACATTCACACACACAAATGCAACAACGTATCTAGAAACCCATAATTTTCTATTTCAATGGGTTCCTTTTGTATTCCTTTTTCAAGTCATACAAGATTCTCACTAATATATATTTTTTTCCAAACCTAGTGGGTTTCGGAAAACCCATAAAAATGGGTTGGATCCACCATTGCACAAATGGATTCTCAGCTCTATTGACTTTTTAACCTAACCAAGGTAGTCTAAAAATATATTACAATATAATAGTTGTTCTTAAAATATTTGCAATTAATTTGTTCTCGAACGAATAAGGCAACAACACTAGTAACGCGCTAAGGAGTGAAATAGTACAAGTTCTAATTAATTGGCAAAACCGTTATAATTAAGTTGATGATCCCCTTGATTTCAAGGGTCTTAGCCCAATTGAAGACAAAACTAGTGTAATTTAAGCCGTTAAAAAAATATAGGGAAGATGAAGTGGGTGGGCCTCACAAATTCTTAATTATTTTTGTTATTATTATTTTTATAACAAGAGTAGTTTAGTCATTTCACACTCAATTTACTAGATAAACTAACCGTCATCTACTTTATGGATTATCCGAGTTAAACAATATCAAAATGTGGGAACTAGTATTGTAATTTTAAAAAGGTGAGGACTATAGGTGAAACTGGAACAAACTACAGGACAAACTATAGGGACTATTCGAGCTATTTTCTCTAAAAAACATATATATATATATATTATATATATATAGGGTAAGGTTCTATAGAAAACCTTAAATATTTAAGGAAACTCTAGAAAACCCTTAGAAAAACCTACTTCCCGAGCTTTTTTTTTTGGAAAAAATTAGGGCATGTAGTATACATGTTGAAGGGGTAGGGATCCAAATTCACATGGGCCCCTACCCGGACCTTGGGCCCAAAGATCGGAATAGAGCCAGTAAGCCCAAAAGAAGCCAGGAGAGCAACCAAAAGCGGATCCATCACAGCGGAGCATGCCCGTCATCAAGGCGGGCATGCTACCAGTAATGACTTCACCTCAAAGGATGAAGTTGCAAAGGTGACACGTGGAGACACCAGACACGGTCGTACAATATGGTACGAGCCAACCAAGATACAACGACGTGTGGCAAGGAGCATGCTGTACGATCAACAAGAAGGAGGATTACACGTGTCCCGGATAAACCCGCAGGGGACAAAAAAGGACAATCTCTGCACGCGGAAGCCAATAAAAGGGCAGGGGACCAGCTCAGCAAAGATCTCCACTAACGAGAGGCTGCAGAGGGGACAACCGTACACTCAGCAGCCAATCACATTCAACCAGACCTGTAACCAATCATACGATGCCACGTCGGAGGAAACGGTACGAACACTCTCTATGATTTAATACCTGTCGAGCATATTGTCATATGGGACCTAATCTTGGGCCGATGTGGAGGCAAGCCCTTAACTGGGCCCAGACCCATTGGGTAAGTTAAGGGTAGATGTTGAGGCCCGTGTGGAACCTATTTATGGAGCACTTCGTCTCCTTAGACAGGCCATTCAGAAACCCCTGAAGAACACACTAGTGGCCGATAACGTTTTTTGTGTCTGCTAAGTAGATTCCTTCGGGATTCGAGGCGGTCGCCCCACATCGGTATATTGTGTGTTTCAGGTCACCCATCACTAGGAGGTCATTCATTCTAGCGAAGGATCAGACTTGTGGAAACAGGTTTAACCCACTGTCCATAAGGTTAGACTTTTGTTTCTTCACATGTTTTTTAGTGTTTTGAACCAAAAAAATCAAAAAAGCGCCGAAGGGTTTTTTTTTTTTTTAAAAAAAAAAATATTTTTTCATCATAACATATGTTACCAGTGCAAAAATAAGCTAACATATGTTATGATGCACAACTTATTTTTTTTTTAAAAAAAACCGTTAATACGTGGTACCTGGACGATGGGACGATTATTGGTGATGCCACCGAAGTTGCTAAAGCCTTAGACATTATCCGGTTGGAGGGGCCATCCTTGGGGCTTCAGCTTAATATTAAGAAAACAGAGGTTTTTTGGTCGTCTTGTAATGGGGTGAAACTACGGGACGGGCTTTTTCCCAGTGGGATTGGTAGGCCAGAAAAGGGGGTGAAGCTCCTTGGAGGAGCCGTTAGCCGTGACTCTTATTTTATCCGCGAACTAGCAAGGCGGAGAGCATCGCGCGTAGTTGAACTTATGAAACTCTTGCCCTGCCTTAGGGATCCCTAGAGTGAACTCCTCTTGCTCATGTCTTGTATGGGGGTTGCTAAGTTGCTTTTCGGGTTACGGACCTGCCAACCCCCCATGATGGATGAAGCAGTGTCATGTTTTGACAAGGGTCTAAGGGAAGCCATTGAAGACATCGTGGTATATGGGGGGCCTTTATTTGGTGAACTACAGTAGCGGATGGCGTCTGCGAAGGATGTCGGGATGTATGCGTTTGTAGCGTCGCGAGCTCAGTCCTGGAACCTTCAAGACCACATCCTACGAAATAGCAGGTTTGTCGGCGCAAACTTGGACTACCTGCAGGCCCTCGAAAAGTTAAATGACTATCTCCCAAGTTTTGATATTGGCGGTTTTTCTAACAAGGACACCGCCCCCCAAAGCCTCAAAAAACTTTGGCGAATGCCCTTTTTGGCAAAATCGCTCAGAGCCTGGGTGAAGTTTTTGGTCTGTCCCCCCGGCAGAGGGCAGTTATTGAATGCTTGCAAAGCCCCCACGCCCAAGATTTCCTGACTGTTATCCCGATCGAAGGTCTGGGCCAAAGCATGTCCGCTATTGAATACAGAGCAATTCTTAAATATCGTTTGATGATCCCCATGTACAAGGAGGATGACATCTGTCCAATGTGTCGTAAGGCCTGCCTGGATGAATACGGGGAACATGCGGTTCATTGTAAGGAGTTACCCGGTTTCAAATATCGACATGATTGGGTTCGAGATATTCTGTGGGACATTTTAAGACAGGCTGGGATCTCATCCAAGAAAGAGGCCCCTGTGAACTTCTTCTCGGATCCAGCAGAAGGGAGATCCACCCTACGACCAGCAGATCTCCTTGTCTTTGGGTGGGCCGGGGGGAAGCATGCTTGTGTTGACTTGACGGGTGTATCTCCTCTTGTTGGGTTGAGGGATAATGGCTTTGTAGCAGGGCAAGCGGTGCGGAAAGCAGAGGCAAAGAAGGTAGAAAAACATGCTAAAGCCTGCGAGGAGAACCAACACGTTTTTGTACCCTTGGCCTTTGATACCTTTGGCTCATTGGCACCGGAGGCTACCCGTTTCCTGACCAGGGTCCAACGGGTTATTCATAGTAGTGTCTCGGCTCTGGGTGGGCAGGGTTACGTTTTTAGTAGATTAGGATTTGCTATTCAGAAATGGGTGGCGGCGCAGCTTGTTGCCCGTCTGCCTGCTATCTTGATGTAATTTTCTTAGTCATTATACTTTAAGTGATATATATTTTTTTGTTTAAAAAAAAAACGTTCGGCGCTTTTTTGTTTTTTTTGGCTCAAAACATTTAAAAACATGTATATTACATGCCCTAATTTTTTCAAAAAAAAAAAAAAAAATCGGGAAGTAGCGTTTTCTGAGGGTTTACTCAAAAAATGAAGGTTTTCTAATGATACTTCCCATATATATATATATATATATATATATATATATATATATATATATATGGTATTTATTAAAAAAAAATTAACAAAAAGAAATTCTAGATGTTTAGCCAGCCTACATAAGTGATGTCGTTTTGTTATATCTTATGTAACATTTTGGTAATTAAAGTCTCATTTTGCTAAATTAAACGCTAAAAAATTCTATATCTATATCTATTAATAAACTAGATTATACCTTGGAAAGATCTCGTGGTTAAGAAATCTAATATAACATATTAAAATATATGTAAATTTGAAGAGATTGAACAGTGCATTTAAACTGCGTGGCTTTCTGTAATTGGACCACATTAAATACTTTAAGGTTTTTTTTTAATATTTTTATTATTATACCCCATCTTCATCTTTAGATCTTACTACCCCCTTTCAAACCCTACAAAATATCAAACACTAATCCCCTTCTTACTTTAACCATCTTTGATCGATCAACCTACGTCTCTAATGGTATTATTGAGGATCCGGCTACAAAATCTTTATTCCACATCGATCCATGGCTACTGCTACGTTGCCTAGATCTCTCCGTCGACGAGAGAGTAGTAGACAATGTGACAATAAGAATATCGTCAACATAGAGGAGAAGAAAAGCCATGTGGCCTTGACTGTGAAGAATAAATAGAGAAGCATCACAACCACTGCGACGGAACCACAATGAGAGAACATAATCAGTAAATCTTTGGTACCAGGCACATGAGGCTTGTTTTAAGCCATATAGGTGTTGGATATATAGGATGTCCGATGTAATTAAAAGTCGAGATCAACGTAACTCGAACCGGTACGATCCGAAGAGTTACACGTTGGTACACGAATCAGATAAGTTCACGCGTTGGTGGATTATTATTTATGAAATAATAATTGTTTTAGTCTTGAGGGATTTAATATTATTAAGATTAATATTAAGGAGTATCTTGAGGGACTTAATGTTAATAAGATTAATATTAAGGAGTATTAAGATATTTAGCAAAGGGGGTTTATTGCAAGTTGTTGTCTTATAAAATGAGGGTTAAGGAGTAAACTCTAATGCACACTTTTGATAAAACAACAAACCCTTGCCTCCTCTTCTTGGCCTTTTGCGGCCGCCACCAAAGAAAAGAAAGCCGCCGCCTTCTTCTTTTTTTGTTCGGCCATCAATCACCACAAGCCACCACCTTCCTCTTGCAAGTGTTGTTTCCCGGTTGGTTCGTGCTCGGTTGTGAACTTCCTACTAGCGAGGATTCGTTGTAACCCGCGTGTTACAATTCCGGTGTAGTCCTCAAAGGTTGATTACTAAACCCCCTATGGTTGTTTATTATTTATTTGTTTATACGCGTTTAACTGAGATCCTGATTGGGAATATTTTATTAATCGGATTAATAAAATTAATTAACAATTTATATATAAAATCGGCTATTATATATATTGTATATATAATCCGTTTTTGTTAAATATATAAACCGCTTCCGCTGTGTATTCGATACCATGATTCGCAACAGTGGTATCAGAGCCACGGTTACGCGCGTATAGATGGTAAAGTTATAATTTTGATCTATGTTTTATTTGTCAACAATTGTTTATTTTGACAAAAGATTAAAAGCTTTTTGTTGTTCATGGATTGTGATGTGAATCGAGCCCTAGGTATTTGACCCATGTCATGGTTGTGTTTGTGATGGTTTTATTTCTTTATTGATTTGTATTTTTTTTATTACGGATATTGGATCCGTTGTAATAGATAGGATTAGAATAGATTTGATTTTATTGTATTTTCAAATGTACTGTTGTAATCCTACAAGTACAAGACCAAGACGAAGATATAAAGGACGAACAGGTTCCATGAAGATAGAGATCTCGGGTCAAGTGGGAGTTATATCAAAATTGTTTTGAAACCCTTTTGACTAGTTCGTTTCGTTTCTGGCTAAAACGAAACGGGCGGTCTATTAGGGGCTCGATTCGTTTAATTTCATTGTTATGTTTTGTGGTTGTGGTTTATTTATTGTAAATAATTTAGATAACCCAAAATAAATAAAATTTTCACAATCATGGCAACGGTTTTATTAAAACAAGTTTTATAAAACCGAAAAGCATATTTAATAAAATGAGTTTTATTAATATTAAAACAAGTGCATTCGCGATAATACGACCAACGTAGTTTAAATAGGGTATTTAAAACTATACCGTGTCGAGTGTTGAAAGGAGTTTCAATTATCACGAATAATATAAAATTGGATTTTATAAACTGTTGTGTGTCTCACATCATGCTAACGAGTCATTCAATATATTTATGGTAAATATTAAAATTAAATCCCAATTTTAAATTGATGTTTCATGCCACCCTTAACGAGTTAACACTTCATTCTATATCGAACCCAAATGTTAGTGCTGACCCTGCATCTGGGCGTTGATCATTAGGGCTGTAAACGAACCAAACGAACACGAACGAGGCTTTGTTCGTGTTTGTTTGTTAAGGTTTCTTGGACAAACGAACCGTTCACGAACACACTAACGAACATAATTCTATGTTTGTGTTTGTTTGTTAAGAAATTCAGTTGTTTGCGAACTGTTCGTGAACACGGGTCTTGAACACAAACAAAATCAAACATTTAATATGCAACTAACTAAAAAAACATTGTTAATATTAATCGTTAGACAAAGTACATCCACTAAACGATAAGTCAAATTGTACTAACTTAAACATAATTATCTAAATTATTAGGCATGAATACATGATATTCCTAATTCAAAAGTTCATAATTATCCTAAGTTTTAACTAGTGATCAAACATAAACAAACATACACGAATGGATATAAACAAACAAACGTAAACAAACGCATTGCCGAACGTTCACGAACGCAATCGAACGAACGAGACATTTGTTCGTGTTTGTTTGTTTAGTTAATCGAACGGAATTTTTTGTTCGTGTTCGTTCATTTATTAAACAAACGGACACAAACGAACTTCCCACCGAACGGTTTACGAACTGTTCACCGAACGTTTGGTTTGTTTACAGCCCTATTGATCATGAGTGAAGGTAATCATCGCGGTTCCTGTGTAACATAGGCCGGTGTTACGGTTAACAGTAAAGGACCAAACATCGCTTGTTTGACAAGTGGGCATAGTTGGGGTTAAACATACATCGCTTTTAGCGATAACCCCAAAAGGAGAATTGTGTAGTGGACACAATTAACAATCGTTGTTTACCTACCTAATCGTGCCAGTGGACAGTGCTAAGCCAGTTCGTTGTGTATTGATGAATCGGGATCTCATCCTAATTAATTTTGTTTTTGGGTCATAAAATAATTAGGACACTTAAACATGAAATACTAATACATTAATTTTGAACTTTGTAGATGTCAACTGAAAAAAAATCTCACCTCCCATTTCTCTCTCAAGTCCATCTTAGAGAAGGATAAACTGAACCACTCCAACTTCATGGACTGGCACCGCAACTTGAAAATTGTTCTCAAAGCGGAGAACAAATTGTATGTTCTTGAAGAACCAGTCCCTGATGTACCCATATATCCCAAGAGTGAGCTTTATAAAGCTTGGGCTAAGCATTTTGATGACTCTTTGAAAGTCTCATGTCTGATGCTGGCTTCCATGATCCCTGAACTTTAAAGGACCATGGAGGACATGGATGCATACGACATGAATCAGCATCTGATGGAAATGTTCCAACAAAATGCTCGCCATGAAAGGTTTGATGTGATGCGATCACTTATAACCACTCGTATGCAAGAGGGTTCACCAGTTGGCACTCATGTGCTAAAAATGAAGGCATATGTTGATCACTTGGCTCGTCTGGAATCCCCTTTGAGCGATGAGTTAGCCGGGGATATCATCCTGAACTCATTGCCCAAGTCATATGACCAGTTCATTATGAACTATAATATGAATGGGATGGAGAAGACACTTGCAGAACTGCATCAGATGCTCAAAACTGCTGAGGTAAACATACCTGGCAAAACTGCACCAGTGCTAATGATCAGGGAGGGTCAGATTAAGAAACCTAAAACCAAGAAAAAGGGCTATCAAGGCAAAGGGAAGGGAAAGGGCAAAGCTGTTGCCAACAAGAAACCTTTGAAAGATGCCAAATGTTTTCATTGTGATGAAACTGGGCACTGGAAAAGGAACTGTGCTAAGTATTTAGCTGAACTGAAGCAAGCCAAGGCTTCTGGAGGAGAGTCCTCAGGTATATATGCTATTGAAATCTTTGTTTTTTCTGGCAAAACATGGGTGTTTGACACAGGATGTCGTTTCCACATTTGTAATGTTTTGCAGGGACTAAGAAAGATTAGAAAACTGAAACAAGGTGACTTGGAGGTCCATGTTGGCAATGGACAAAGAGTTGCACTGAAGGCAATAGGAGAATATGTTCTTTTACTACCTTCTGGTTTAGAACTTGTTTTGAACAATGTTTATTACATTCCTAGTGTGACTAGAAATATTGTTTCATTTCATGCTTTGCGTAGACAAGGTTTTGATTATCATTTTAATGGTGAATTTATTTCTGCTTATTTTAACGATATATTTTACTTTGATGCAAAACCTAACAATGGGATCTATGAGATAGAAATCCAAAACGATAACATATTATGCAATATCTCCCATAAACGTAATAAATTGGACTTTAATGATACGTATATGTGGTATTGTAGACTTGGTCACATAAGTGAGAATCGTGTTAAACAACTCAAAACCGCAGGAATCCTAGATTCCAAAGGTTCAGAGTCGTTTGGAAAATGCGAATCATGCTTAAGTGGAAAGTTAACAAAAACACATTTTTCAAATGTTGGAGAAAGAGCTAATGATCTGTTAGGACTTGTACCTACAGATGTATGTGGTCCATTCAGAACAATGTCAAGACATGGAGAAAGATACTTTGTTACATTCACTGATGATTTCAGTAGATATGGTTATGTTTATCTTATGAAGCATAAACATGAAACTCTTGAAAAGTTCAAGGAATACCAAAACGAAGTAGAAAATCAGCTAAATAGAACTATTAAAATGCTTCGATCAGATCGAGGCGGTGAATATCTTAGTCAGGAATTCATCGACCATCTAAAGGATTGTGGAATAGTTTCACAACTCACTCCACCTGGAACACCGCAACATAATGGTGTGTCTGAGCGGAGAAATTGAACTCTATTAGATATGATTCGATCAATGATGTGTCGAACAAACCTTCCAAAATCCTTTTGGAGTTATGCTTTGGAGACCGCCGCAAGACTTGTGAATATAGCTCCAACGAAAAAGGTTACTAAAACACCTTATGAGATATGGCATGGAAAGAAACCTCATGTATCCTACCTTAAAGTCTGGGGATGTAATGCTTATGTCACTCTAGAATCTTCGGATAAACTAGATCCCAGAGGCGAAAAGGTGGTTTTCGTTGGATACGGTAAGAAGATCGGTTACCTGTTCTACCACCCCACTGAAAATAAGATTTTCACCAAACGCAGAGGCACTTTCTTAGAGGAAGAGCTTCTGGCGCGAGGGATTGGAGATAATCATGTGGATCTTGAAGAAATTCGAGAATCACAAGTGACTGAACCAGTTGTTCAGACAGAAACAGAAGTAACTGATCCAGTTGTTGAAGTTGAGCCTGAAAGGACTCAAGAAACAACGGAAACACCAAGTGTTCGGAAAAGTATTAGGGATCGTCGTGCACCTGTAAGGTATGACGATATCTTCATGATTGATGAAGCTGAGCCTACTACTTACAAAGCTGCAATCTTGGATTCAGAATCCAAGAAATGGCAAGAAGCCATGAATGCAGAGATGCAATCCATGTATGATAACCAAGTCTGGGATTTGGTTGATCTTCCTGCCGAATGTCGGACTGTGGGAAACAAATGGATCTTCAAGAAGAAGACTGACATGGATGGGAATGTGCAAACCTACAAAGCAAGGCTTGTAGCGAAAGGTTTTACTCAGACTCAAGGAATTGACTATGAGGAAACTTTCTCGCCGGTAGCCATGCTTAAGTCTATTAGAATTCTACTTGCCATTGCTGCATATTATGACTATGAGATATGGCAGATGGATGTCAAAACCACGTTCCTTAATGGACACTTACTGGAAGATGTCTATATGGTTCAACCTGAAGGTTTTGTCGATCCAAAGAATCCTAATAAGGTGTGCAAGCTGAATAAATCCATCTATGGATTAAAGCAAGCATCTCGCAGCTGGAATCTCCGTTTTGATCAGAAAATCAAAGAGTTTGGTTTTATCAAGAACGAAGATGAACCGTGTGTTTACAAGAAGTCTAGTGGGAGCTATATTACTTTTCTTATACTGTATGTAGATGACATACTAATCATTGGAAACAATATCCCTATGCTTAAAGATGTTAAGACCTGGTTAGGTAAATGTTTCGCAATGAAAGATCTTGGTGAAGCCGCTTATATTCTGGGAATAAAGATTTATAGAGATAGATCAAAGCGGTTATTGGGTTTGAGTCAAAGTACATATATTGATAAGGTCTTACGACGCTTCTCAATGCAAGACTCAAAAAGGGGGCTCTTGCCCATGGCACATGGAACCATTCTTGATAACAAGAAGTGTGCAAATACTGTAGAGGAAAAGAAGAAAATGGAAGGTGTTCCATATGCTTCTACGATTGGTTCCATCATGTATGCCATGTTATGTACTAGACCTGATGTCTCGTATGCTCTTAGCATGACGAGTAGATATCAACAGAATCCAGGAGAGAGTCACTGGGCTGCAGTGAAGAACATTCTTAAGTACTTGAGAAGGACTAAGGACATGTTCTTAATATATGGAGGACTGGATGAGGAGCTGTCAGTTAAGTGTTATACTGATGCAAGCTTCCAGACTGATCGTGATGACTCAAGATCACAAACGGGATATGTTTTCATTCTGAATGGTGGGGCTGTTACTTGGAAGAGCTCTAAGCAAAGTGTGGTTGCTCAATCCACCTGTGAATCAGAATACATTGCTGCATCGGATGCTGCAAAGGAGGCTGCCTGGATGAAGAAGTTCATTACTGATCTCGATGTTGTGCCTAGCATAAAGAAACCAATCGAGATATTGTGTGACAACACTGGTGCCATTGCTCTTGCAAAGGAACCAAGGTCACATCAGACCGCAAGGCATATACTCAGAAAGTTCCACTACATTAGAGAAATAGTGGAGCGTGGAGACGTCATGATGAACAAAGTTCATACAGATCTAAATCTGGCTGACCCCTTTACTAAGCCTTTACCTCAAGCTAGACATGAGGAGCATGCTGGAAATATAGGGCTTAGAGTTGTTAGACAATGGGCATGATCTGTAATTAGTATTGATGTTTTATTTTGAACTATGACAGTTATGTTGAATGTTTATTTGATTTAATGGGTTAAATGCAAATTTAATATTTATTAACTGTGTTCATTTATTCGTATGTTTAAATCCTTGAATAAAAGTATTCTAAATGTCCGTAGTCGATCAAATTACATGGGAATGAATTTGAATGTAAGACTATTGTGAATTGGGATGGTTGTATTCATGAGATGAATAGCTCAAGGGTTTGAGGATCATAATTCACAGATATTATTAGGGAATAATATTGGATGTAACTCGCTTCAAAACGATCTCCATGGATCTATGTCATGAGATGTTTTGATATTGATATGTTCAATCTGTCCTTTTTCCTAAGGCACATATTAAACTACATTGATCAAGGACTATCTTTGATGTTATCTTACACTATCCTGAAACATGGGTAGCTATAAGGGTAGCGTTGGGAGAAATTCGAGATTAAGTGGGAGTTGTATGACGATGATGGAATTCTGTACTTCTATGGGATTAGAAGCCTAGACATTCTGGCGCCCTCGTAAAACTCAAACTGGTATAAACGCGTGGCCACGCTCGGACTAAGGTAGTTCGTTAGACCGCTTTGAATTAGAGACGAGAATAGAGAATAGTTGATCACTATATAAGAATGAATGATCCATGTCTTATGATCAACAGATGTCTATACAGAAGGGACTTATTGATATAATTATCAGGGCTATAGTATTTGGTTAAGTAAAGCGTTACTTGAACTCAAAGAACTAGTTGACGACTGTAAAGTGTCATACTGGTTTGGGTGCAATGCGATGCAGCTAGGGGTCCAACTCTGCGCACGTTGACTCATTTAATTAAAATCGTCCAAGTGGGAGATTGTTGGATATATAGGATGTCCGATGTAATTAAAAGTCGAGATCAACGTAACCCGAACCGGTACGATCCGAAGAGTTACACGTTGGTACACGAATCAGATAAGTTCACGCGTTGGTGGATTATTATTTATGAAATAATAATTGTTTTAGTCTTGAGGGATTTAATATTAATAAGATTAATATTAAGGAGTATCTTGAGGGACTTATTGTTAATAAGATTAATATTAAGGAGTATTAAGATATTTAGCAAAGGGGGTTTATTGCAAGTTGTTGTCTTATAAAAGGAGGGTTAAGGAGTAAATCCTAATGCACACTTTTGATAAAACAACAAACCCTTGCCTCCTCTTCTTGGCCTTTTGCGGCCGCCACCAAAGAAAAGAAGGCCGCCACCTTCTTCTTTTTTTTGTTCGGCCATCAACCACCACAAGCCACCACCTTCCTCTTGCAAGTGTTGTTTCCCGGTTGGTTCGTGCTCGGTTGTGAACTTCCTACTAGCGAGGATTCGTTGTAACCCGCGTGTTACAATTCCGGTGTAGTCGTCAAAGGTTGATTACTAAACCCCCTATGGTTGTTTATTATTTATTTGTTTATACGCGTTTAACTGAGATCCTGATTGGGAATATTTTATTAATCAGATTAATAAAATTAATTAACAATTTATATATAAAATCGGCTATTATATATAGTGTATATATAATCCGTTTTTGTTAAATATATAAACCGTTTCCGCTGTGTATTCGATACCATGATTCCCAACAATAGGGACTTCTTCAGACGGCAGACATGATCTAGAAATTGCTTATTCTGAAATCCCATGGGTTGGTGCATGTAAACGGTCTCATCCAAATTTCCATGAGGGTTGTTTTATCTTTTTTTTTTTTTTTTAACTTGATCCTAACCCCCTAACTTTATCTTTTTTTAAACTTACTCCTTAACTCTTACATCAACATTATTTAAATGATCTCTTCATCTCTTGTCCAGGTATTGAAAGTGAGACCCTCTAAGAGACATATACCCACACGAAGTGATCTAGCCCACATTAGCAACCTAACTTTATCTTGTTTCATGAAAATTTTCGCAGAAAGAACTAGTTAAAAACGTTTAATGTTTTCCATAAAAGAATTTCACAAAATTAAACTGAGCTTATGAGATCTATAGGAACCATGCTTAGTTTTTAGCAGTTTTGAAAACATTCTACATGCGAAATAATATAAACAAAATTTCTACTTTTCCACAATAGAAAATAAACAAGAACGCCACAAAATAAATGATGACATCAGAATGAGGAAGGAATGTCACTCACAAATAGTCAATTGTCTTGCTTTCAGTCTTTCACCACCGTGGGGTTTGTGTAGTTACAAATATTGATAGTTGGTCCACAAAAAATAGTCCTTTCTAGCATTAAAACCAACCCTCTTGCCTCAACATTATTAGACTATAAGGAGTGAAGAGGAAAGAGGGTCATGGAACGTCATGTGGCACTTATGAGACCTGTATTTGAAAGGTGAAAAATTATGAGGAGTGAAAGGGGGTGGGGGAGGTGGGCATTATTCGACATGTGACATTTTTTTAATTTTTTTAATAAACTAATTAAAAACATAATTAAAAGTCATAATAATCAATAATAAAATTACATAAAAAATAAAAAAACCGAGAAATTTCACATCTTCGTGTTTTTCTTTCATATACTCAATTTTCTTTCAAACGCTTCGCGAATGCTTCTTTTCTCCTCGAGCTTTGTTGTTGAATCGTATTGAATTGAGCGATGTTGGCATTTAAATCGGCCAACTCTTTTGACTTAACTCGACCGGGGATTTTTGCGCCCTCTTTTTTGACTTATCTCGACCGGATGGGCGACTCAATTCCTCGTCGATCTTGTCATCATCCAAGTTAATTTCCTCTAAGTTTTCACGAACAAGCGAACGGTTATGAGATGAACTTGTTTTCGTCCTTTTTGACGAATCACTTGCAGAGGGGACGTTCGCCCATTTTGAATGGTTTTTCGCGACTTCCCAACAATGCAAAAACTTGAAGTCCGTACCCTTTTCGTCACGATAAGCTTTTAGCGCGTTGGTGACGTAGTCGCCGTCCGTTTCACCACTTCTTGGATTGTTTCTTGCGTAATAATAATGTGCCTTGAACGCATTCATTGCTTTGTTTATCTCGGCCCACTTGGACGAGAGACTAACGTTTGCTCGATAGAACTATCAGTCCATCAACTTATGAAACGAACTGTTTATCTCGATCCAAAAGTCGATTTTGTGGTGATTATTTCCTACAAAAAAAAGTTGTCATTAATCATACGTAAAAATATATATTTTTAATAACATATATTATGTTTAAAAAAAGTATTAGAAATACCTTGAGCCGTGGATTCCGACTCGCTTATCCAAGCTTTCGTTAAGGCAAGTTCTTCGGCTGTTGTCCACTTTAACGTGCATCGGTTGGCGGCGGCCGTCGCTTTCTCCTCCGTCGTCTTCTTCTTATGACTTCTTCTTACATTTGGTTTCCCTGACGATGATCTCACAATATTTTGCGTCGGTTGAGTCTCGGGTACGCTTTGGGTAAGGTTAACGGGCGTTTGTGGTTGAGTAGGAATGGATGAATCGTCAAATGGAAAATTGGTATAGACACGCCCACTAATGTAAGACGCGAAACCGGCATATTTGGGACACGACGTTTGAAATTGGGGTGGAAGGTTTGCTATCGGGCGAACCGGTGGTGTATTCGGGTTTTTGATGTAGTTGTATGGGTTGTTCGAGTCATACCCTCGGTTGTATAGCTGCATTTTTATAAAAAAAAAAATGAAGAATTGTATAAAAATGAAGTTGTAGAAATGGTTGGAAAGGTTTGGAGTGGTGTGAATAAAAATGTGGAGAGTATAAATAATAAATTTTTTTTACTGTTAACTTCAAATAGTCATTTTTTAATTTTTTTAATTAACCTTCAAACGGTCAAAATATCCACTCCAATAATATGCAGCCGCGTCACCTCTCCCTCCCCCCCCGGTCCGTGAAGCAGTCACCGCCCAAGGGGCTTCCCCCCTCCAATGCCACCGGGGGTGGTGTAGATGGGCTTGAAGGCCTCTCCACGCCCCCCACTCCCTGCACTCTTAGAAGCCCCATATTTGGAATATCACTCGCAATTACACCTGCGTGTGTTGCGGTACATATACATTTCAAATATCGAACGAATTAGTCCAAGTGTAATGTGATGCGTTAAACATATGAACATGCGCATTTTGACATATCTAATTTAACGCAATAGCAGTTGGTTCAACATATAAAGTAATCGAATTTATACTGTACAATAATAACGAATTATATGTGACCCGTTTAATCATAGGAAATGCAAAAAAGAAAACAAGTTTAAAGGGAGAATTGACACATGTATACGTATTATATTTAACCTCACTTATTTTCAAAAGAAATTTTACATCGAAACGTAGACCAACTCAAACTGATATAGACACATAAAAAACACACATGTATGAAATAGATTTTTTAGGTAAATGAACGAAAGGACTCGAGTTGGTAGAAAAGATATTTTACAAAGTTTTTAAACAGAGTGAGAAATTAGTTTTTTTTTTTTGGGGAAATTAACAAAAGAAAATTAGTTAAATGTAATAGTATAGGGGTTAAAATTGTAATTTTCAAAAGTTAAGGGGTTGTGTGGTAGGTGAGAAAAGGAAGGATCATTTTTGTAAATGGCAGGAAATATTGAGCGGGTTGTAAACTGGAATAATAGTATGGGTTACAATGCAATTTTCATAAGTTAAGGGGGTGAGAAAAAGGGGGACCAACATTTGCATGCGGTGAAAGATTGGTAGGAACCGATTGACGATTAGAATAATGAGAAACAAACATTGTTGAAAACATTTTTACTTGGTTAAGCCAACAAGTAAGTTCATTTCTTCTTTAACTTAGCTCCAAATTTTTATTACTTAGTTTTCGAGATGAAAATTTATATGAACACCAATGATGTGTAACCCAGTGGTTGCAACGAACGTTGGAAGATTTACCCACTTAGTGGGGTTTCTGCCTGGGGGTCTTAGGTTCGAATACTTGATTCACCGAAAAAATAACCATTGGGTTTGAAAGGAGAAACCCGTGTGGGGAGAGATTCGATCCTAGGCCGGAGTACTCTCAAATGGATATCTTTACCACTGAAGCACTACTCTTAACAAAAATTATATGTAAGAACACTCACTAGTCACTTCAAATATAGAAATTTTGCACATTTTACCTACATTACTTTCTGGTTGCCATTTTTGGACGGAGTTTGGTGACTTTGAGACAGGGTCGTCGACCTCTTTATATTTGATACTAAAGGACAAATAATGATGACAATTGGTATACTTGATTAGAAAATCTTGTCTCATGTGCATTCCATTTCTTTTTATCCATCGCCTTTGTGAATATAGTTAAAACTAGCCGTTAGGATATCCATTACCTGAAATATGAAAATTATCCTTACTCATTACAAAAATCCATTTCAAGTATCAAATATTTTACTACACTTCAAATAGTTCTATAGTTTTACTAGTCTCAAATTTCAAACAAATTTAACATACTATTTATTATATTTCTTAAGTTATATAATATATTAATATAGGTAGAGGATCCTGTAGGAAAATTTGTTTTCGTGAGAAATGTGAGAAGGATTAAGAATTAATATGTAGCCATTATGTTTTGGATTTAGGAATGATGTTTTCGGTTGTTTTGGCTTTAAACACTAAAAACAACAATTTAAAACACAATACAATGTATTATACTCATAAAATTTAAAACACAAATAAAACTGTCAGAAAATGTAGATCTAAAACTAATAATCAAACAAACAACAATAACAAAAGAACAAGAAGATATAGCGACTGAAAACGGTGACAAAACTCTATTATTTACCAACCCCAAAAGTACCCAAACCGAACCCAGATTCTCAGTAAAACACTGAGAATCAAAGATGAATACAATACAACAATCTACTACTGATGGATTAGATCAGTAGATGATTGTGAAGAAGATAATCAAACGTACAGACTTACAGACAAAGACAAGACGAATACAATTGAGAGAGACGAACAGAAACCCTAGACAAAATACAGAAAATAATAGAATTAATTAGAAAATAAAATATCAAGGCTTTATATATGAAGAGCACGATCCGCGTCACATTGCAGCTATCAATATAAACCGTTGATCTCCTGAGAAGCAATCCTAGCCATCCAGAGAAAACACACTTTCCTGTTGACTTAAGTCAACTTTAGCCCATTACACATAAGCCCAGCTACACTCACTTAGCTAAGCCCAATATTTGTTATAAGACAAGTCCAAGTAATATAACACAATAACACTTGAGTAAAACAGGCCCATTAGCACTTGAATTAAACGATTTATTATTTTCAACATCCCCCCATAATTCAAGTGCTAAACATATCATACATTCCCAACTTCTCACACAGCACATTATGCTGCATAACACCAACACCTTTGGTAAACAAATCTGCAGTTTGTTCATCAGTACCAACTTTAACAGTTTTAATTATACCACTTGCAATTTTTTCCCTCAAAAAATGCAAGTCAATCTCAAAATGTTTCGTTTTGTCATGAAATACCGGATTAGCAGCTATAGAAATAGCTGCCTTACTATCACTGCAAAGTTTAACTGGTAAACTGCACGACACTTTAAGTTCATTCAACAAGTTTATAAGCCACATTATCTCACATGTAGCCGAGCACATTGCCCTATATTCAGCCTCGGCTGTTGACCTGGAAACAGTATTTTGTTTTTTACTTTTCCAGGATATAAGGCAATCCCCAAGATAAATACAGAACCCAGTCACAGATTTTCGAGTGACTAGACACTTAGCCCAATCTGCATCAGCAAACCCAAGCAAGTCAAAACTTTCACCTTTTCTGAAAAGCACTCCTTTTCCAGGTGATAGTTTCAAGTATCTTAGTAGCCTTAAAGCCACTTGAAGATGACTCTTACTTGGCTTATGCATGAATTGACTAAGGTATTGAACAGCATAGCTAATGTCTGGCCTTGTTAAAGAGAGATATATTAGTTTACCAATTAGTTTTTGGTAACCAGTTATATCCTCAAGCAGACATTCAGTTTTACCATTCTTATTAGACACAATGTAGTTTGGTTCTATAGGTGTATGTACAGGTTTACACCCAAGATAACCAAACTCATTTAACAATTCAAGACAATACTTCCTTTGAGATAGGCATATCCCATTTTCTGAGTAAAGTACCTCAATACCTAGGAAGTATTTAAGTTTCCCTAAATCTTTGATTTGGAAACTTTTACTTAAAACACTTTTAACATTGTTAATTTCATTATTACTATTACCAGTTATCACTATATCATCAACATAAACTAGTAAAGCAATAAACACATCTTCTTCATTTTTTACAAACAATGAATAGTCACATATACTTTGTTTGAAACCCATTTGAACTAACACATTGGTCAACTTCTCATTCCATTGTCTAGGAGCTTGTTTCAATCCATATAAGGATTTGACAAGCTTACAAACCTTAGTTTCATTTTCTGAATAAAAACCTTCAGGTAAAGACATGTATACATCCTCAGTCAAAGACCCATATAAGAATGCATTATTTACATCAAGTTGAAATAAGGACCAATTGTTTTGAACAGCTAAGCTGATCACAGTCCTCACTGTAACCATCTTAACCACTGGTGAGAAGGTTTCACCAAAGTCCAGACCCTCTCTTTGATTGTAGCCTTTGGCTACAAGTCTGGCCTTATACCTTTCTATCTCACCATTAGCCCTATATTTCACCTTATATACCCACTTACATCCTATAGACTTTCTACCCTTAGGTAAATCACACAAAACCCAAGTATTGTTCCTATGAAGAGCCTCCATTTCATTATTCATAGCTTCAATCCATTTCGGATCTTTTGAAGCTTCTGAATAACTGCTGGGCTCTATAGACTTATTTAGACTAGATATAAGACAGAAATTTTCACAAGACAGTTTAGAATAATTGACCACATTTTCAACACCATACTTGACTTTGCCTTCAATGACAAAGTCAACAAACCTCTTTGGTAAGGTAGACTCCCTATTAGACCTTCTAAGACTAATTCTATCTCCCTCAGGGTTATTATACTCATCATCAGACCCTTCATCTCTGGGAAGGTCTGTCCCTCTAACACCTGGGCTCCTAGGCTGCTGATCAGAAAGGTTCTGATCTACCCCCCTTGCAGCCCTGGGAGAGTCATCAAACTCTTCCCTGGATAAGGTGTCTTGAGTAACATTGATTCCCCCTTCATCATCGGGAGGATTACCAGAACCAGAAAATTCATTGCTTGTGTTATCAAAAAAGTTTAAATGATCTAAATCTTTAAACACTTGTTTATCTTGTTTAAATTTAAAAGGATAAATTTCTTCAAAAAATTTAACATCTCTTGAATATTCTATCTGTTTTGTATTTAAATTCCACAATTTATAACCTTTTTTAAACACTGAATATCCAAGTAAAACACTTTTATCAGACCTACTAGAAAGTTTATCATCTTCATTCAAAATGGTTTTAAAACACAAGCAACCAAAAATCTTTAAATGACTCACAACTGGGGGGAACCCATAGACCTTTTCAAAGGGACTCTTACCATTTAACACTGATGAAGGAAGTCTGTTAATCAAATACACAGCAGTCAGAATGCATTCAGACCAGAAATTAAGTGGCACTTGACTTTGGAACAACAAGGCTCTAGCTATGTTAAGGAGATGTCTATGTTTTCTCTCCACAACACCATTTTGTTGTGGAGTATGAATACAAGTTGTTTGGTGTATAATACCCTTTTTAGCACAAAAACTATTAAACTGTTGATTTATAAATTCAGTCCCATTATCACTTCTGAAAGTTTTGACATGTTTTTTGAACTGAGTTTTCAGAAGTTTATAAAAAATAACAAGGTTTTCAAAAACTTCTCCCTTATTTTTAAGTAAATAACACCAAACAGTTCTTGAAAAATCATCCACAATAGTCAAAAAATACCTATAACCTTCCTTACTGGTAATCCTATAAGGACCCCATACATCTAAATGAACTAATTCTCCCACTTCCTTAGTTTTATGATCACTAAGGGGAAATGGATTCCTAACTTGTTTAGCCTTGTGACATATGTCACAAGGCTGAGAGGAGATTTTTCCTAGACTTAAAGACTCCCTTAACACAGCCAGAACTTGGTCAGAAGGATGTCCAAGCCTACTATGCCAAATATTAGACTCAACAACACTACTAAAACAAACATTAGAAGTACTCACATTGTCTCCTAAAAAATACAGACCATCATGAGCTCTACCAGTCACCAGGACCCTCTTGGACCTGGAATCCTGAACACAACATTTATGTTCATCAAACAAGACACTCATTTTACTATCCTTGGCTAATTTATTGACAGACACCAAGTTAACACAGTATTCAGGCACATAAAAAACATCATGTAAAACAACATCTTCTGAAATTCTAATGTCACCAATCTTTTTTACTCTAGCATTGGTTCCATTAGGATGTTTAACAAACATATTATATTGAGTGACATCAAATGCATTGATCAAGTGTTCATCAGTGCTAACCATATGCTGGTTAGCACCAGAATCCATGATCCACCTGATTAGCAATGCAGCTTTTGTTTCATCAGAACAGTTTGAAAAATTTTTAATGACATTACATACTCTAGACAAGACAGACATGTTTGAAAAACCATTCACAGTAACACACTCACCTCCAGCATTGGAGCTTTGTGCATCAGTGCCACCTTTCTCATTTATAAGACTCATTAATTTTGAAATCTGTTCTGAAGTGAAGGGCACAGAAGAACTAGATACAGCATTATTGTTAGACACAGATACTTTCCCATTAGAAGCATTACTTCTAATGGGCTGAGTATTAACTTTCTTTTTAAAACCTGGTGGATAGCCAACTAATTCATAGCACCTATCCACAGTATGACCAATCATATTACAATGGGTGCATTTTAGATTGGGATTTGGTCCTCTATTAGTAGTGTTAAAAGGTCTTCTGTTAGTACTGTTATTGTTAGTATTAACAGTATTATTTCCTTTCACAAAAAAAGAAACATTAGAACCTTTAACACTACTATTAGATTTCCTATGTGACTCCTCTCTAGACACAATAGAGAATGCATGTTTAACAGAAGGCAGAGGATCTTGCATCAAAAGATTAGTTCTAACTGGTTGATAAATTTCATCTAGACCCATTAAGAATTGCATAAGTTTTATTAGTCCATTAAAATTGTTATATTCTCTTGATGCTTCACATGTACAAGGAGGTAATTGTACAATAGAATCAAATTCTTTCCACATTGTATTCAATTTATGATAGTACTCTGAAACAGAGCTACCATTTTGACTAATAGAACATATTTTTTGATGCAAATTAAACACCACAGATCCATCCACCTTATCATAAGTTTCCTTTAAATCTAACCAAACATCTCTAGCATTTCTAGAAAAAACTTGTCCTAAGTATAACTCCTCACTAACAGAATTGAGTAGCCAAGACAACACAACTGAGTTACACCTATCCCATTGTTTCCCCAATACCTCATCAGTTACAGACTTAACAGTGCTACCATCAATAAAACCAAACTTGTTTTTAGTTTCTAAAGCTAACTTCATTGATTTAGCCCAGACATTATAATTTTCAGTTCCTTTTAGTTTGATATTAGTAATGGTTAATGTACTAGTGTCACTAGGGTGAATGTACAAGGGGTCTCCAATGTCAAGTTTACTAATAAGAGTTCCTGCTGGAGGATCATTACCTCCTCCAGCAACAACATTTTGGTCAACAACATCACCCATACTAAACAGTCAATACACACAAATAGACAACAAAGACAATACACAAAGACAGATCAATCAAGAAACCAATAACAAGATCCTAGAAGGACGAAGCTGTGTCAGTGTAAGGATAGTGGGTTCATCACTCAAGGGTGCCCACCCAATTCTTAACACAGGAGTCCTTTAACTATTATATATGTCTATATATATATATACTTTTTATGTGTAAAACAAGAACAGAATCACAAAAGAAGCAAACAATCAATCAAAGACACCAATTAGTCGGCACAGCTACCGGTCCACCCTAACCCGGTCAAATTGCCTCTAGACACACAAAGTAAACTACTCAGACAAGGAACGATCTCACCAGGAGGGGGGCCCAAGTTAGGGTTCTCCTATACTCACAACCTGTACCTTCACTTAGGGTACAGTGTTGTGAGAGCAATTGTAGCAATATACTCCAACACTCCACTCCAATCAGCAAGCTCAGATCCAATGATCAAGAGTATTAGGCCAACAATTTGTTGACAATAACTCCAGATCTACACAAATACCAAGAACAGGATAATAGACCAGATCTAGATAGATCAGATCTACTATGATAACTCTAGATCTACACGTATACCAAGAACAAGATAATAGACCAGATCTAGACAGATCAGATCTACTACAAGGCAGAAGATAGGTCAAGATCTATTAAAGAAGATCAAAACCCTAATCGTCCACCAGACATACAAAGACAACAGATCTAAGCTAAACAAGACACAAAACGTTTTAAAACAGTCAGCGGAAGACAATAACAACAGAATCAGGAGCCTATTGGCTCTGATACCATGTCAGAAAATGTAGATCTAAAACTAATAATCAAACAAACAACAATAACAAAAGAACAAGAAGATATAGCGACTGAAAACGGTGACAAAACTCTATTATTTACCAACCCCAAAAGTACCCAAACCGAACCCAGATTCTCAGTAAAACACTGAGAATCAAAGATGAATACAATACAACAATCTACTACTGATGGATTAGATCAGTAGATGATTGTGAAGAAGATAATCAAACGTACAGACTTACAGACAAAGACAAGACGAATACAATTGAGAGAGACGAACAGAAACCCTAGACAAAATACAGAAAATAATAGAATTAATTAGAAAATAAAATATCAAGGCTTTATATATGAAGAGCACGATCCGCGTCACATTGCAGCTATCAATATAAACCGTTGATCTCCTGAGAAGCAATCCTAGCCATCCAGAGAAAACACACTTTCCTGTTGACTTAAGTCAACTTTAGCCCATTACACATAAGCCCAGCTACACTCACTTAGCTAAGCCCAATATCTGTTATAAGACAAGTCCAAGTAATATAACACAATAACACTTGAGTAAAACAGGCCCATTAGCACTTGAATTAAACGATTTATTATTTTCAACAAAAACATACTCGTTAACACTTAAAACACACTGATTAATGTTCTTAGCATGATGTTTTAAATTTCAAGCCTAAAATACAGTGTTTTCGGTTGTTAATTGTTATGTTTGGTGTTTTTCTAGGCAAAACAATCCAAAACATCAAGAATTAAGTCCAAAAATGATACAAACATATCAATTTTAAATCATCCTCACACTTCTCACAAAAACGTATCTTCCTACAGGATCCCTACCCTATTAATATATTCATTTTCAATGCATGTAATCGGGTCATCGATCTAGTATTACCTAAATACTACCATACTATACCCATCCCAGTGGCGGAGGATAGTTGGGGCGGGGAGGGGCGGCCGACCCCCCGGATTTTCGCGCAAAAGTTTCGATTATATAGTATTCGTATAGAAAATTTTGAAAATATAGGGTTTCGACCCCCCGAAACTGGTTTTCGACCTCCGAAACTAGTGACTTCCGACCCCCCGAACCTTCGGGTCAAGCTTCGCCACTGCCCATCCCAAACTTCCAAAGAACTGTAAAATTTTTCATATATGAGTACCCATCCCATTAATAAAAAAATGTTTTTGATTTGGATTTTTAAGTATTTCAGGTTTTGATTCTTTTACATAGTGCTATAAATTAACCAAATGAACATGAACGATGTCTTGTTCATGTTCTTGTTCATGTTCGTTTGTTAATAAAATAATGTGTTCACAAACTGTTTAAGAAGAATTGCCAAATAAGATATTTTTTTCGTGTTCGTTCATTAAGTAAAGAAACGTGTTTTTGTTTGTTAATTTTGAGCACTGGACAAAAGTGAACACAAACATAAACGGACGTTCATATACTAAATTTCAAATAAAAATTTGTATATTTCTTCATATACATTATGTAGATCCGCCCAAAATATACTAACTCAATTATTCAAAAAGGTCAAGAATGAAATATATATTCCAGTTGCAACACATTCTAATTCATATTGGAATGTTTAAATTCCGAATCCAGTTCCTTCAATTTTCAATTCTTTTGCGAATTTCTGTGTAATTCTGAAAGTTCTTTTGAACTTAACCATTTGCCTAAGATCAGAAGTTAGAGGATCTAAATTAGTTGTAACTCTTGGTAAGATAAAGGATCACACATTTTTCTTCAAACGGTATAAAAACTATAAATACATATTCGAATTTAAGAGAGGAAAAAAAAAAAGAAGGCTTTGATTTAAAAAAAAAATTTAACACAACATTATTTAATATAGTATAAGCAACAAAAATGCATTGCAGATAATAGTTGACAGATATCTCTAGCTACGAAATGACTTTGCCCATGAAAATGACACTCCATCCTTGTGAACATTCTTACGATACTTTTTATTTGCCTCAATATCATCATCCCTTTCATTATTCAACTTAATATACATTTCGTTTGTCTAGTGTACAATAGTTTTCTTGTATGGGTGATGTTATATAGTAACCATCCATAAACTTAGAAAAAAAAAAAAAAAACTCACTTTTCCATATTTTATTTAGATGATTGAGAAGCATAAATAGGACATATCATTTAATATCCTTACAGAATCACGAACAAATAAAAAAATAAAACTCCTTCAGATGAAAAACAAAAGGATAATATTGAAGATTGAAAAACAGAAACAAGGACACAAACACATTCACACACAAAAACATACATACATGTACTGTTTCAAAACCCCAAAGAGCTGCATCCTAGACGAAGCTCTAGATCGATACCTTCGAATTCGATTGCTGAGTCGGTCTTTCTTCTTTTTTTCTCAATACTAACCTTTTCATTGCTTTTACAGTTTGCTGACGTTGATGCATCAGTGTAGCTAGAATTGGACAAAGAAGAATTGAAGCTACGAGGAGCCACGGCAGCCGGAAAATCAATAACATCATCAATACTGGGACGAGGTGAAATGCAAAGAAGAGTAGAGGGACTTCCTTTGACATTATTTAAAGATGAAGGGTCGAAAATGCCGTTAGGTCTTGGTAAAGAGTATAGAAGACATAGACCACCATTTGCAACAAGTTCTTGAGTTGGAATCAATAGAGTGGAAGAAGTAGCAGAAGACATGTTAGAGTTTACCAAATTAGGCTGAGCTTGGTGGAGACGAGCCCTATCGCGGCGATGGACGTTCATATGGCCGCCAAGAGCTTGTGCCGATCGAAATTCTCGCTTACAAAATGTGCAAGTGTATGACCTTGGAGGCCATGTGGTTCCCATCACATTTCTTGTGTCTTCTGCAAAGGCTTTCACCTCCCATGAATCATCTTCATCTTGAGAACTTGCCACCACTGAATTAGGGTTCCACATCCACAAGACGGTGCACGACGATGGTGGCCGGAGCTAGGGTTGGTTAGTTAGTTAGTTAGTTAGTTAGTTAATGATTGTTGATGGAAAATGGAAGATTAATTAGCTGCTTTAGTTATGGTAGAAACAAGCTTAAGGGGTGGAGAATGTTTGGTGATAAAAATGTGTAGGAAAAAAGGTTAAATAGGAAATTGATTTATATCAAAAGAAATTTGGAGATGAAACAAAATCCTATAAGTATCCAGCGCATCAACAATGTTCAAGTGTTATTTTCATATTTTGTTTTCTTTTTTTTCATTTCCTACATTGTCTTTAACGCTCATTCAGTTATTCTTTCCTACAAACAAGAAAAGAAAATCAATTTTGGTAGCCTTAAAAACATAAATATTATAAAACTTGAAAACTAAAAAAAATAAAAATAAATAAATAAATAATATGGTTAATTAAACTTTGTTGTATTTATGCTAATTTTCGAAAAGATATATATCTTTTTCCCCTTTGGTACAGTTAGCCAAATCATTAAACCCTTTCTTTTTAGAACCAACAATACATTGAAGATAATCATGGTAGTGGATGAGAGAAAACGTGTTGGTTACTTAACAGTCGTGTGCATCACACTCAAAACACGACATATATATCAAATCCACACACTCTATTTTGACTACCGAAGATCGATACACATGACTGCATCAACAACAAAAGTAGACCTTCGCTTACAAATTCCTAACATTCTGAGACGTCGATCGTATAACATTAAAAATTGTACTTGTTGATAAACTTGTCATTTTTGGATTCGCCGATTAGACTTTTACCAACATAATGCATTACAACATAATTTAAGGGCTATTTGTGTTTTTCAATACTTTCACTAATCATTGATTAGTTTTTTCAGGGTTTTTGTTCTAGTGTTACTAAAGTGTTGGATTAGGTTTTGTCTTCAACATAATGATATTTAATCTCTATGGTACTCGGATGAAAATGTGTAGATAAATAGTAGATTTAGAGAGCGTGTTGTTCTTAAAAAAAATAGTTTCCAAAGATCGAACCAACGAACTGATAGCCCAGATGGTCCCCATATTTGCAATAAGACTTGTATGTGTGTGTGTGTGTGTGTGTGATAATATGCCCAAGATTGAACCTCGTCCCAAACGTTTTTGTTTCGTTTTTTTTTTTGGTCTACGGCCCGTAGAGGTCTATACGACTCGTAGGCAAAAAATTATTCATCCATCCCATTCAATTTGATCCCCAAATTAATCAGACGTTACCTAGGGCTCGTAGAGGTCTCTACGGG
Source organism: Ambrosia x helenae (assembly GCA_030844895.1). Lineage (NCBI taxonomy): Eukaryota > Viridiplantae > Streptophyta > Magnoliopsida > Asterales > Asteraceae > Ambrosia > Ambrosia x helenae. The sequence continues at coordinate 137,995,237 of CM061229.1, read as the reverse complement.
CCGTAGAGAGAATCCCAATCATTGGCAGTCAGGACTGAACCTCGTACCTCGTTTTCATGTATGTCTACGGGCCGTAGAGACCTCTACGACCCGTAGATTTGTCAAAAATGTTTCTTACGGCCCGTAGAGGCCTTTACGGGCCGTATAGGGTTGTGTGGATAACCTTCAACCTTGTGTGAATATCCGAAGCCTAAAAAAAACACAGACACAAAAAAAAAAAAAAAAAAAAAAAAAAAAAAAAAAAACGAGCTTGTTTCATAGTAATATTTTGTTGCATTGTTATTTCGTGGTAATTCCGTTACAATATTAACACGATTGTCTCGTTGCATTAAGCTTTTTTTAGTAGTCTGTCTCCAAAAGTCTTACACATCTCCAATGTGCAGCCTGATAGTTATTTGTCAAGCATCTTCGGTTGTCACAATTAAATCCGTCAGGTTAACTTGATCATCCAAGCATCAAATATAATATTTATTTTCAAATGCAAAAGCAAGATATAAACAATAATAAAACAACATATCGCTTGAACTATCCTTTTATTGTACTTGCATATTTGTTCGTGTGTATCTATGTAATCGCCTAACATTTACTAGGTACTTAAATATATCTTGCCTAATCCTTCCAAGAATTTTTCTTTGAACTCTGCGTATAACAACCGTAGTTTCATTCTTAGATGTAGACAGTAATCAACCAGAAAAGACTTGTAAATTCCTAACAAATTCCTAGTTTTGTAATTTTCCTCTTGGTTAGACTGCCGGCACATAACATCCACCATTTTACATATCGAAACAATTTCGATTCGTAGACTAGGATGGAGTCAGCTGTCGAAGATGATGTGTTGTCCCCCTAATCTTGGTTTTAATCTCAATCAAATAAAAGCCGGCCCCTTGCTTACAGATAATCTATATCTCTTTGAATTTACACTTCAGTTTTTGCTCCCAATATTCAGATCAGGTAAAATCTATTTAGATGGCATGCTATTCAAATTCACACTTTAAAACTTACATTGTTAATATCATCCTTACTCCTTAGTTAAGGATTGGGGTGTCCTGTTCAGTTATTTTTGACTTGTACATCTAACAGTATGTTTCCTTTCTAGTGCTTCTCATTTTTTTTTCTGTGGTAATAAGACTTTTGCTTAAAATGTAAATTTCTAGTATATGCTAAAACCTGGATGACGTAAATCAAACAATGAATGTGGTCCTGATTCCTGAATGCAAATACTGTAAACATTTGCTACAATCACCATAAGAACCCTCTAGTAGTATGTATGCATACACAGACACTTGGTTAGTTGCTTTGCTAAAAGTTGACATCTTTGTAACTAGGGGTGTTTAGAGTTCGATTCAAATTTGAAAAATTCAAAATTCGACTTAATTTGATTCGACTATAAAGAATTTGATTCTATGATCAAGAATTCGAATTTGAATTCGATTCACTTCGAGTTTAGTAAATCAAATGCGAATCGAATACGATATGACTTTAAAATCTATTTGAATTTCGAATAAAAATAATACATATTATATACACACACATATACATATAACTTTAGAACTTGGGTTAATCTATGAATTTAACCTAAGTCATAAATTAGCCCATTACCAAGTCCAAGTCCAAGCCTAACTAAAGCCCATAACTTAAGTCTTAACTTTAAACGAACTTATTCGAATTCGCTTCATAATCGAGTTTCTACTACGAATTCAAATCGAATTCGAATTGAGTTTTTTTATTAGAATACGAATTTGAATCGAATTGGTCAGCTTTTAATCGAATTCAAATTGTATACACATTCAATATAAAATTCGATATTCGATTCGATGAATACCCCTATTTAGAACTGATTGTAGATTACAGTAGGCGGCTGATTGACTTGGAATCACAAATCCAAAGGTTTGGAAACACGTTACATTCCAGTAGCAGTGCTGATGTTGAAAAGTTACATTTGTATGATAAATTAAGAAAACAATCTAAAGTCTAAAACTCATCATCGTCACAGTTAATCCTACCAATAGCAAAACTAAGGTATGGTCTGAGGCAAAGGTGTCGCTAAAGATTTAAGTGCCCTATCTGAGCCATTAAAAAATATGTCCCTTAAACCTTAATTTTTGAGTTTTAAATGAGTATCGTGCTTATAAATTGGCTAATAAGTTTTTGAGTTTTAAATTACTTTAGATAGGCTCATGTTTGAAGTTTAAAATAAGATTTTCTATTAAAAACACATACACAGACACATGTATATAGGCATCTTATTACAAAATGTGCCCCGAATAAAACTGACCCTAGCCATGGATCCTCTCCGGCCACCCTAAGAGCCTCCCATGATCTGAGAAAGGTAAGATTCAGACAGTCTTACCTCTACCCCATGGAAATAGATAGGCTGCATCAAGTGAGACCCCCAGCTCGATAGTGGTTTTGCATCAAGTCTTGGACATAAGATACATAACACTTAACAATCGGAACAAACCCGATTAATACATGTACCCCCTTATCTTTTGGCTATCAACGTCACCACATGATGCATGATTAACAGTCCATCGTTTTTAATGTTATTGTAATGAAATTTGTAAACAACATTAAAATTAAGTATAAAACTGACAGTTATAAATGTTGATGGTATTTGTGGAGTCACTTACATCATGTGGTTATCACTATGATTGTTAAATCAATTGGATTAAACCTTAAATGAGTGAGGTTCCTATACAAAGGTCATATTTCGTGAGAAGTATGAGAATGATTAAAAATTGATATGTATGCATTATTTTTTGGATGTATTCATGATGCTTTGCATTGTTTTGCCTAGAAAAACATCAAACATAACAATTAAAAACCCAAAACAATGTATTTTAGACTTAACTTTTAAAACACCATGCCAAGAACATTAAGCAGTGTGTTTTAAGTGTTAAGTTGTGTGTTTTAATTGTGTTTTTAATTTAATGACTATAATACATTGCATTATGTTTTAAATTGTTGTGTTTGATGTTTTTCTAGCCAAACCAACCTAATACATCATTCTTAAATCCAAAACATAATGCTACATGTCATTTTTTAATCCTTCTCACGCTTCTCACGAAATATTGCCTTTGTACACGAACCTAAACCTTAAACCAAAAACAAGATAAGAAAATGCATGAAATTAGAGTAAAACACGACAAGTTTAAAACAAATGACTTACATAGACTTCTATTTATAAAAACCAAAATATAGTCAAACCAATGTTATCTATACATATAATAAACCAAAGCATTTTTAATGACATGTCATAATATTATGCAATCTCTTTTTTGAGAGATGTCACATAGGATGTGATGTAGCAACTCTAGACCAATTAAAAAAAAGGAATAAATATGGTTTAAATATGATTTAACATAATATATTAAATACCTAATCTACTAAATGTAAATATTAAAACTTTATTATTTTCTCTCTCATGTTTTTTCTAATAACTTTTAAATGTTAATATCTTTTATATACGAGATTTTTTAAAGAAAAAAATTACACCAAATTGACGAGCGTTTTATTATCTTTCCAACGAGTACCATAGTGCTATATAAAAAACGGAGAAAAAAACGACTATTTTTTGTAACTCGACAGGTATTGTGTCAGGTTTGGAATTAGTTTAAAAAAAATTGTGGTTTTGGGTCGGGCCTGGGATTAGGTGATACCCGACCCAATTACCTTTTTTTTATATTAGAATATGATAACTTATGGCAGAGATTTGTTTAAAATAATAATAATATTCACTTTACTTAGGGGTTGTTTGGTAGCCTCTTAATAACCATTCAGAGGCTACCTCTTAATGGTCCATAACCTCTGAATGGTTAAGAGGTAACCTTAAGTCTAAATGGTTAAGAGGCAACCATTAAGATGTTATCTTTTAACCATTCATACTTAAGAATGCATGTTAACCATTAAGAAACTATGAACCATTCAGATGTAGCATCTTAATGACCATTCAGAGGCAACCAAACAGCCCCTTAGATTTCTCAACCCGGGACGCTCTCAGGGTATAAGCTAGTTCTTAATATCTATCAACAAACCAACAAGTAATTGTATATACTAACAAAGCAAATGGTGAACAATACTAAAACATATATCGTCTATTGAGGGTCACGTGGCACGATCTTATAAGTCACCGTTTGTTTTCTTTATTCATTTATTGTTTAGAAAAAAAATTCGGTTCATTGCACCACCGCCGGAAGTCGTGGCCTGCCACCATCGGTCACCACTGTTTCCTTCGCCCGTCGTCGCTTATGCGACTGTGCCAAGTCCAAACTAAGGGGAAGTGAAGGACTTGCTAGGTTCGTTGGCTGCACCAGAGTCCCCTACACCATATAGTCATAAAATGGTGATGAAGCTTCGACACACATCTATATTTTAGAGAGATAAAGTTGTGTTGACGGAGTCAGTGGCGAAGCTTTGAAAATTGGTCGGGGGTCGGAAATCACCAGTCACGGGACGGGACCTAAATTTTTTTTTATATTATATGTTCGGGTCGGATTATATACTCGGGTCGGTAATTCGATTCGGGTCGAGTCAAACATTAAATACACTTCATTCATGTTTGCTTGTGGATTGTGAGGAATATCATGCCCTTGTTGATTGTTTTGATCCGCTTCATTAACTGGTTCATTAATCGGTTCGCTTGTTGAAGCTTTTTGGCGTTTACTTATATTTTCATTATCTATTCCCTTTACTTGTTCCTCATTGGCTTTTTTGAAAAAAAAATGTTATGGTTTTGTTCTTCCCCATCATATAAGTGGGCTTTTAAATTAATTTTCATAAAAAAAATTAATGGGCTAAATCAAACACTTGGGTTTTACTTCTTAAAACGGGCCTAAAAAAGAAAAAAAAAAACAAAGAAAAACGATAAACTCGGTAAAACAACCGACTTTTGGGAACCTTGTATGGTTAGTTTTGATTAATATAATATACCTTTTTTTTCAAAAAAAAAAAAAAAAACGGGGCGGGGGTCGAAACCGTATATAACTAAAAAAATTCTATACGAACACTATATAATCGGAACTTATGAGTGAAAATTCGGGGGGGGGGGGGGGGTCGGCCTCCCCTCCCCGCCCTATCTAACTTGCGCCACTGGATGGAGGGGTGACTCGTAGAGGTGATCAAATCATTTTTTTTTGCCAAACCGGTTCGGTTTTGGACCGATTTTGTCGGTTCGTAAGGCCGGTTTCGGTTCTTAATCGGTTTTTTCGTGCACTTTTTAAAATCGTATAAATTACATAAAATTTAACTTTTAATAACTTTTAGGGTTTTTTAAAGAAGGAAATTGAATATTAATAAAAAAAACAAAGTTTTTTTTGTGTTTATGGCCAAAAATGTATTTTTCTTAAACCTGTTTCGGTTCGGTTTCGGTTTTTTATCGGTTTCGGTCGGTTTTTAGCGATACCGGGTTTGTTTCGGTTCCGGTTTGTGTACCGGTTTCGGTTCGGTTTTGGTTTCTTTTGACCGTTTTTTTTTGTCGGTTTTAGGCCGGTTTTCGGTTCGGTTTAGGATTTTTTTTAGTACCGGTTTCACGTGAAACCGGTTTTGACCGGTTTCGATTCGGGTCGGTTTTACCGGTTTTGGTTCCCGAACTGGTTTTTTTGAACACCTCTAGGTGACTAGGACATCTGGGTTGGGAGGTGGTGAAAACGTGTGGTGTGTGTGAGAGAAAGAGAATAAAGAGGGAGAAAAAAAGGTATCTGATCGGTGTAATTTAGGTACACTTTATTTGATATTAATTATAATAAAAATGTATTGACGTTAGTTCAAAATATATTGTTGGTTTTAGGGTATGTTTGGCAATGAGCTTTTAAGAGTTTTTAGGAGCTTCAAGCTTCAAGCTTTTAAGAAAAAACTCATACTCAATAAAAAACTTTGTTTGGTTGAATGAGCTGAAAGCTTTTAAATTAGAGAAAAAGTTCTATAGTGAAAAGCTAATAGTACTAGCTTTTAAGAAAAAACTCTACTAGCTACAAACTTTTAATTAGTAAATGACACAAATACTCATTCTATTTTAAAATAAAATAAAAACCTTCTTTATAAGTTTTTAACTATGCACATTTTAGTCATTTTATACATTTTATTAAAAGTTTCAGCTACTCTGTCAAACACCAAAATATATTTAAAAAGCTTGCAACTACCAGTTTCCAGCTAACAGCTTCCAGCTACCAGTCTCTAGCTAATTTTACCAAACATACCCTTATGGGATATTTAAATATCACATGTAGCAATTTGGATTACACTAAACTAGCATTCATAGCCGCGCTTCGCGGCGGGGTAACATCTTTTTATAGTAACACATTGTGACGAGTTGGTATTAAAAATATAAACATAGAAAATACGCCCATGATACATTCGAAAAAAAATGATATACTCTTAAAATATTAAGGTTAAAATATTAGTAGTGAAATAACGAAAGGCACAAAATAATATAAAGAAAAGCAAGAGGAAAAGAAAAGGAAAGTAAATGAGAAAAAAGACCAAAAAAAATACATATTCAATCATCTACTGAGGTAACTATCAAATAGGCAAACCAAAACCAAAAAACAAAGGTTGAAAATTGGGCTTGCAAAGATAAGTAGGTGGCAAGTAAACATGTAAATATGTAATGGTTGTATGAAAGAAAGCCATGTGAACCACTAATAAATTAGAACTGTTAACAATCTGAATTGTTGTTATATAGAATGGTTTGTAATATCTTTTTTGCGTGGAAGGAATCGATATATGTGGATTGTGGAGGTTTGGAGCTGACAAATTACGAACCAATTAGTTAATTGGACTTTTAACTAATGTTATTATGGAACACTAAAGTCGACAAGTGGGCTGATCACCATATTCATTTTGGGCCAATTAAATAATTAGGCTTGGAATTTAAAAGCACTTCAAGCCCACTTATGAGTAGGTTGATGTCGGTGGGATTGTGCAATAAAAAGAAACGAGATACAACAATTATTATGGTGGAATTACTAGCTGATTACCTCGGGAGGGTCCCGGGGTTGAAAAATCTAATTTTACGTGATAACCTATTGCAAATGGCTCAAGTTAACTAACCACAAAATCCCTCAATTATTGCATGTTCATGGTATTCTACTCAGTAATAACTCATATTTCCCACAAAATCTAATTTTACGTGATAACATGAACACTTTGTGTGTTTTTTTCCTATATGAACGAAACCCACAAAAAATAGTCGATTTTTTCTCCGTTTTTTATATAGCACTATGGTACTCGTTGGAAAGATAATAAAACGCTCGTTAATTTGGTGTAATTTTTTTCTTTAAAAAATCCCGTATATAAAAGATATAAACGTTTAAAAATTATGGGAGGAAATATGAGAGAGAAAATTTTAAATTTATTTTTAAATTCTTTTTCATAAAATAACTCAATTTAATTAAAAAAAGAAACAATTCAAAAACACCAATAACTCTCCATTATGATGCCACGTGGCACTCTTAAGAGAAGGTTGAGGCCTCCATTGCACGCCACGTCAGAATATACGTTTTCTTTTATATATATATATATAGATTATTGAATATTGACGGCACATTACAAGAGGGTTGGAGGGACGACAACTTTTGGGGGACGCACGGGAGGATTTTTGGAGGAGCACGCAGGTAAGATGACAACTATGCGCGGCTAATCCTCTCGCGGCTCTCTCCGGGTAAATGATTTGTTTGGTTTCAAAGTTTATTTAGCATTGGGATTGAATTTTGTGAATACATTTAGGTTCTTTTGAATTCAATTGAATGTTTGATTAATTTGAACAATTTGGTTTCTTTGCATTTAATACATGATGTTGTTTCTTAGTTTTCTTATACTAGGAATAATTTGATCTTATGTCACTACTAAGAAATGTGGCATTTTGTAACGAAATTTTCTTACGGAAAAAAATGCGTCACAAATTTTAACAAAGTTGCTACTCATTTGTGATGACAAAAAAACTATAACTTTTTTAGCAAATTTGGGACACAATATATCTACAAATACTTTGGAAATCGCGTAGGAAATGAGTCACAAATTTCCTACACCATATTTTCGTACGAAATGCGTTGAAAATTGCGTAACAAATGTGTAGGAAGTGGTTTTCGACGAGGTTTTTTCTAACAAAAGGTTTTGTTGCAAATGCGTCACAAATTTGAAGATCTTTGTTTTTCTTGTTTCCACTAAATTTGTTTATCAAATTATGGACACACGTGTAACAAGCTAATTTTCAATAAATTATCTTGAGAATATACTCATTTTCATGTAGACCTACCTATTTGCTTTAGTATCATTCAATATCAGTTCATCACATTCGATATCAATTTATAAGTTTGAAAAAACAAAGGCTGGCTAAGTTAGGTTACTCAATACTCTTAGTACACCAAAATTTTATTTTGAGTCAAAAAAAAATTTCAAAACCACCTTAAGTCCTAAAATTTAAGCATATGAGTTCCAATGGCGATTAAAACAAGTTTCAACTTTTAATATATAAGTGATATATTTATTCCATAAATTTTCATAAAATGCCAAACCGTTGGTTTCCAAAGATATCATAAATCTATAAAAAGTACATATTTATGTTCAAACCTGCCTAGGTTCTTAAACTTGCAAAGAGATTGTAGACCCTTATCAAACATATGTGTCTGAGTTTTCATATCAGAGTCAAAATGTCACACTTGTAATTATAAAATGTAAATTTAAACAGTAAACTTGCATACCCTATCTAGAAAAAAAAAAAAAAAAAAAACTAACTCAAACCATGTATATACCATTACCGTCCAATCTATGTGACAAAAGTACAAGAAAACGAAAAAGTTTAATACCCTTTTCAATGAAAAGTTTTACAGACTAGGGGTCGATAGACATCTCATACCTTATCAAAAGTAATTTGAACCATGTCAGAGAAACTTTTTAAAATATTATAATAATAAAAAATTTATAGAAATACTATACAGTCTATCACGAGAGGATTGATAAAGTAACCAAACCAAATACCATGTTACAAAGCGTCAGCCCCGCAATATCGTGCGGGTTTTCATACTTGATATTATTTTCAGTTTTGTCCCCCTTATACTTATCTATAATCTATAATACATTATAAAGGAGGAGTTATGTACAACAAGGTAAATTTGCATTTCCGTACAACTTAACAAGCAACATGTACAACATATTTAAGCAAGAAATTTAAGGGTATTATGGGCATAATTGGGACAATTAAGACACTTAAGAGGGTAATATAGACATTTCATCCACCTTCTCCTTTACAATATCAAAAGTCTTTTACAATACTACCCCCCTTCTTTCACCCATACCCTTCAATCCTTGCCTTCTTCCTTCATTAATATAGATCATTAACCTCTTGTCCCTTCAAGTTCCGTAACCTTAAGGATCAAATTGAATGAGATTGATTGTGAAATTCAAGTCCTCCTCTTATAACATTCAATTGAAGGCCTACATGAACTATCTTGCCTAAAAAAAATGCTTTTGTAAGAACTATTACTTATTTTACTATTTGCATTTTCTTTGTTTGTTGCACAAAGTTTGCAATGTTTTATATGGTTTTTTTTATTTATGCACCTAGATTTGGAAAAGCACATTGCAACGAACAATTTTGACTGCAAATCAAATTGCTGGATTCCCCAAGGTTAGTTTTACATGTCACATAAATTGCTTCTTTGATCATTTATCATTTGTAAAATTTGTGTACTTTCTTTACGTTATAGATACAATGGCGTGCACTTGATGAGATAAATGCTGGTGTATGTGACGGTATGACGTATGAAGAAATAAAGAAGAACATAAAAAAAAATGTTTTTGTAAGAACTATTACTTATTTTACTATTTGCATTTTGTTTGTTTGTTGCACAAAGTTTGCAATGTTTTATATTGTTTTTTTTATTTATGCACCTAGATTTGGACAAGCACATTGCAACGAACAATTTTGACTGCAAATCAAATTGCTGGATTCCCCAAGGTTAGTTTTACATGTCACATAAATTGCTTCTTTGATCATTTATCATTTGTAAAATTTTTGTACTTTCTTTACGTTATAGATACAATGGCGTGCACTTGATGAGATAAATGTTGGTGTATGTGACGGTATGACGTATGAAGAAATAAAGAAGAACATAAGAAAAGATACTGACTATATTTTCCTCGCGTAACGAACCCGCTGCAACGCGCGGGCATTACCACTAGTGTTTTTAGAGGGTTAGCTTTGGGCCGTTTATTTTCACTTTTGTGGATAAAGATCAGCCCAAGTTATTCATGGGCCTTAAAAGTCGTACGTACTTTTATTATAAGACAATTAGGAGGGGGAGGGGATGAAGCGTCATGTGGCGTTTGTGGGACCTATTTAGAGGGGTGAAAATTGTGGGGAGTGGAAGGGGGAAGGGGGTGAAGGGAATAATATTATATTATATAAAGTTAAAAAAAAACAAATCGGGCCAATCAGAAAAGGCCGCGTGGCCAAACCAAGTGCCCCACGCCCGTCTTCTTCTCCCGCCTCCCCTTCCTGCCCACCTCTCCACGCCCCTGCGGGGTGGTGTTCCCGACGGTGAAGGGCTTCCCCCCCCCCCTCCCGCCCCACTCCGGTTACTCTAAGAAACGTAGGTAAATATTATTGACAGAATATGGCCCATTGAATTACATCTTAACCGAAATCAAGATTGTTGAGTCGTTTCTATTTTCTCCTCTACAAACGCCACACGAAAAGCTTGTTTAACCAAAACTAGATTCACGTCTCTCTATATAAACCAAATAAGACTAGAAACTGCCTTAAATAGGGATTTAACCTTGATCTCCGATTAGTGATGAGCGGATATTATTGGCTGATAAACAAATGACAATAAAAATGTAACTAAGGGTGTTAATTTGTGTATGTAAAAATAGCTGAATAAAATGTAACCTTTTTATTTTTTAGTTTGGTTTCACTAAATATAATTTATAGACGTCAGATATTATGACCTATTAGTTTACTAGTATGGTGTCCCTCTCACAAATGTAAGGTGATGGTTCAAATCCCTGTAAGTGAAAAGTTTAAGAGATCCTAAGTAAAAATTTGTTGTTAAAAAAAATAAGCAGTATATTTTATGTCCCTTGATAATCTAAAAGAGAACAAATCTATTGCATATAATGACCAATATACAAATGATAATGAAAATACCTTTTGGTCAAACAAAAAGTGGGTAAGATGAATTAAAGGCCATATCTTTTTACATAACTTTGTGCAATTGGCCTTGAACCAAAAGTAGTGTAATTTTAGTACCTTAGGAATTAAAGCTATGGTAATCTAAATCAAGATTTGATTAGATATTGAAGTTGGTCGATATTTTCCACTCATGTATATAAAATTAGGGAAATATATAATCAGCATTAGAATTATATACGATGATTAGAAACTAATTGGTAGTATGAGAGAGAGAGAGAGAGAGAGAGAGAGAGAGAGAGAGAGAGAGAGAGAGAGAGAGAGAGAGAGAGAGAGAGAGAGAACAAAGTTGATAATAAGACAATATTGGTCATAATCAAGGCACATGGCCTCTCATTAGCATATTGTTAGATTAGACCCCATCAATATTCTTAGCTTTTGCTTTTGATTAATGTTCAATGTTCAAATCCTATTTACTTTAGTGGTTCTATGTTCCTAAGGGGACGTGGCGCTATTAGAATTGGGCACGGGTACTCTATTACCAGCTCGGTAATACCGCCGTCATATGTGCTGGTAGGGTTCTCGTGAACCGTTTTCTGGTGCTTGTTACCGTACTGGTACAAAGAAACGGTCCATTTCTTGATCAATGATAATATGCCACGTTTTTCTTTCACCTTTGACCGTGATTTTTTGACCGTGTTTTATTTTTTAGCCGTTTACATTTTGACCTTTTTTATCTTTTACCCCTATACAAATCATACATTCACATAAAATAAGTGCCACGGTTAACTTTCATTCAAAATTTAAAAACCATTACACAATAAACATTAAACAACCGTAAACATTAATTATTAAATAAATCTCGCAACATTCGCCATGACGCAAAATGGGTGAAGTTAGTCATTTGTGCACGGTAGTAGTCGCCGCGAGTGAGTTGGATTGCAATGTCTTCTTGAACATTAGGGTGCCTCTCCATCGTGGCTTCATAGAGGACGTTCCAACGAAGACACCTGGACCAGAGAAGAATCCACCTACGAACGAGCGAATCGTTGGACCAGTCATTTGTGCCGGTTAAATTAGTAAATATCCCCGACACCCGGTGCCAAAACGAAATTGGGGTATCGACTTCATGAACCCATGGGTTTCTCACTACCAGGTATGCCCTTGTTAACGCGATATCCTCATTTGCATTTCATGGGACCATTTTTTACGAAACGATTAAAGTATAACCGGTTTATTGTGTGCTTTTTTTCTGTTGGATTAAGGTGTTTTTATAGACCAAACCGTAGCGGTACAGATTCCAAATGGTTGCAACGGTTTAAATGTAACGGTAACAAAATTAATTACCGTCTGAGTATTAAACGGTTAGTTTTCTCAAATTTAAATGAAAGAATCAGTAAAGTGCTGCCTACAAAAAAGTGTTTCAGTTAAGTAAATCAGTGAAGTGATGTGACAGTTTATAACTGGTTAAAATCAGTAAAATATAAACTTTTTACTAGGAGTGCCCCTTTCACCCTAAGTCCTAACCTAGCTTTAAGTTTGATCAGGTGTTATGGCTTCTATTTTAACACCAATCCTTTTACCTCATAATACCACTTAATCAACCTCCATTTAGGAGAACTTAAAGTCACACCCAGAGCCGGTCCTGAGAATTCAAGTGCCTAGGCCGAGCCGAAAGAAAAGGCCCTTTAGCCCTAACGAATTATATCAAGAACTAATTTTTAAACGTAGATTAACGTTATAGCAATAATTATAGCACGAATATAGTATCAGAATAATATACCGTAATAAGTTATCGATAATTCGTGAAGCTCTCTTAGCATTATTGAATTGACGATTAACGACATAGCAATATTTTTTAATGTATTGTTATACTATTATTTAGATTAAATAATTAGATGATTGGATATCTAGATTATCAACGTGGGTAAAATTGAGCCCAATATAAATTATTACATTTTAGCTAGATAAATCATAAATGACCAATATGTTTTATTTAAGGATCTAAATTTTTATAGAACGCCAAGTAAGTTTTTCGTTTTTATATTTTAAACATGTATATTTTATATAGTAGTGGAACCAGAACTTTACTACCGAGTGGGCACATTATACATATATATGTTTGTCTATAATAACAAATGATAAATAAGATAATGTAAACCTTACTAAATATTAAATTAAATAAAGTTATAATTAATTAAATATATTAATATAATGTTGACTTATTTTCATTATCAATTATTGAAACTTGGAAATAAAAAAGAAACATACGCTTATTTATGTAAGCTTTTCTAATAAAAATAAGATCAATATAAACTAAGGCAATGTAAAAGAATTGGGGTTAAACAGAAAATATATAAAAGAAATGTCCTTAAAAACAAATATCTATCATCTCTTTTCTATTTCTCTATCTTCTTCTCCACTTTTACTGTAAGTAAAAAGAAACACAACCAGTCAACCACCATTGATGGGCCACCTTGTTTTTTTTTCTCCTAAAATAATCAAACTCGATTAACACTTTCTTCATCCTTCTCTTCACTTTGAAACTAGTTTGTGTGTAAAAATTCTTGAATACTAAACTAAAAAAAATCTTGATTTTGAATAGCCTGTGAAGAAGAGTTCCTGATTTTGGCCCCTCAGAATAACGGGCCTCGGCCGGGGGTGCGGCTCGCCCACCCCCAGGGCCGGCTCTGGTCACACCATATTTGTAAGGGGACAGTCATCAATGCCACTAGACCACTCTATCCATTAACTATTTCAATTAATTGATTTCCGTTGATGTGTTAACAAAACTCATCATATAAGTTTCGTTGTCCAAGTGGTGATTTAATGGAAGCATGTAGGTTGGTTTTAAATTAATAGATAAAACATGATTTCGTTCAAATCATATGAACAAATAGAAATATAATAAACGAATAGTTATATAAAATAATTTTAAATTGGTTAAATTTGCTTAAAAACAGAAAAAAAAACCCCGAAAAATTAGCATGTATAATACATGCAATTGTTTATAAGTTCATTCTATTTATCGGTTCAATATAATTGACTGTTAAATTTTGTTTTAGAATTAATTCGATATAAACAAATTAGAATGCGATGTTATCCGCAGTTGACATAATAAATTAACTTCCATAGACTTTTGTACTATAGTATTATATTATTTTTATTTTATAGATAAGATCGAGAAATATAGAGATATTATTTCGCTATGAAAAAATGAATTAATTAATAGGAATAGTATGTTTACTAATTTGTGGATGGGGGATAACCATAAGTTTTGTTAAATCATATAAGATGCTCATATGATTAAATGATTACTATAAAAGGATTCATCCTAGGTTGTACCTTTTATAAGAAGAAATATCTATCAACAAAAATATAAAATACTGATTGAAAATTAATAATATTAATTAAGAACACTCTCACTTCACTTAAACTACAACCAGCATCCAAGTTAGAAGTAATATTTTATACTTTTACTTTTTAAAGAGAAAATATATGGGGAGTAATTAAATATATAGATAAACGACTATACAGTGATAGATGTTTCATACTAGTAAAATATAGATAGTTAGATTCTTAAAAACTTCATTTATTGGTATACAAATTAAAAAACATGATGTCATTCCACTTCTTTATTTTTTTAGTGAAAAGGCAAACATTTCTGGAATTAATAGAGTTGTATGTTTTTGGTTTTCATAACAAACTAATCCAGATCGATTTAGCAGAAATATTAAACTACTAATTTCAAGATTTCAGTTTCAGTATTATACTAATAAGAACATTCATTTCAAACACACATATACATCTCTCTCTCTCTCTCTCTCTCTCTCTCTCTCTCTCTCTCTCTCTCTCTCTCTATATATATATATATATATATATATATATATATATATATATATATGAACCCACACACACGAGACATACACTGATTATGTATCAATTTAAAATTAGACATGTTCAAGAAAATTTATGGTTAGATAATTGAGTGTGGTCATCATGGCTCATTTCTTATTCTATAATATACAGTTTCGATATTTTATTGCGTTAGTTTATAAAATTTGTTTAATGTTTTAAACACTAAGTCTCATGTTTACCTTAATTTATGTATATAGTTTTTACTTTTTAATCTCTAAACCTCATGTGTGACGTATTTATTTTTTATACATGATTTTAATAAACTGCGTATTAATTACGATATTTTTTGTATGACAGTTGGTATAAAGATCATATTATTATTCGTTTAGAAAAGGTATTTCTAGAAGGAGAACCCATGTAGTCACTAATTTATAAATATGTACACATATGGTGGCTATGGTATAATAGTCCTGGTAGAGGATACTCGGTGCATATCCACCATCCCCCCGTTGTTAATTACTAGTCATGATATTTTGAAACACCATTCCTGCGATTTGCATGTGTGTTTATTAGGAGTTTTGACTAATTTTAATTAATAGTGTGCTAAATTCTTAATTACAAATTTTATTTTATTTTGGTGGAATGTGTTTTTTTTTAAATGTTTGAATTTGAGTTTCTATAAATCTCATGCTTGCTCAATGATCTCTTTTTTCATCTTGTATATATCCAATTATGTATGTCCATCAATGGGTGCTTGCTCATGTGTATAAAATTTGTGTGAGTCCATCATTTGCCTTTAACGGTGACGTGATAGCAATAGCAATGATATAAGTCATCGCTATGCTTGGATTCCTTGCAGTGAAAGACAAGTTGTATAAGTTATTTAAGCGAGTTAAGAGTTGTTTAGTTTTTTACGAAATAAATAAAATAATTTAAAATTTTAAGAACTGGAAAATATTATAAGATTTTTATATTATATCTATCAAGTTATATGTAATTAGTATTTATTTTTTCATGAAACCTGAAATAACTCTATGACATCATATGCCTGTTATATAAAAAGAGCAGGTTACTAAATGCCCATGATGACACTTTTTTTAACGGCTAATTTTTTCTCCCAGTATCACACCTTTTCATACCGCCCATGATAGCACATAACTTGAACTTTTAATTATCATATTTAAACCAAAGTTCTTAATAGATATAGTATGATAGTAGGTTATTTAATGTGCCGTTAAAAAAATAAACAAAAGAAAATGCCAAGTATCGATATGCAATTGATATGCAGTTCAGGTGCATCAATACATGTGATATGCTCATGATACTATATAATATTTTGCCGTAAGCTCTCTTTTTGCATGAAATTCCACATAGTGCATTTGAGCATAAGTATATGATTAAGCCACATACAGATGATATTCTATTACATATATATTAAATTTGTGTTCCTTTTAAATAGAAAGATTAAGTCCTTTAACATGTGTAAAAGTATAGACTTATAAGATAATTATACATAAATTGTAAGCGTAGATATTTAATATATTGTTTTTTTTTTTTTATCACAGTTATTATTATTAATAATAAAACAAAATCCTTCATCAGTCACCATCGTTAGCATTCAATAATCAAGTATGAATCCACTTTTTGGTAAATTTCTGATGAATTCATATACAGTCATGGGACTGGATGTTCAAACAATGACATCATCATATTGTTTAAAATAATCAAGTAGTTTTTTTTATCGGCGAACAACTGTGTGGCAACCACCCTTGCGGGGCGCCGTGCCCAAGAATCGACTACTCGACCTCCAGCAGCCCCCGCCTTCTCCCGATTCGCGGAAACCCGAGCCCCACCCGCCCGAAGGCACGACAGTGTATTAGAACTCGGTAAAACCTCGCCGCCCGTCAGATTCGAACCGGTGTCATCCGTATTCGATCTTCACCCGGATACCAAACCATAAATGATGGAAGTGGGGATCGAACCTTTGATCACATAGGTGAAACAAAAGCCACTCCACCACTATAGATGGATGAAATAATCAAGTAGTTAATACGAAGACTGGAATTAGTAGTTACAAAATTAATAATTAAATAAAGAAAGCGTGTGGGGTCACGGACTTAAGCCAAGATTAGTGATAATTAATAACCGATATAAGGTCCGAAGACAAAAGTTTATTATTATATTATTTAGAAATATATATGATGTTGTCATCGAGATTACCAATAAGATATTCTTAATTATTTTAATGTAGAAAATGACAACGGAACCAGGAACAGGGTAATAGTGGGAACACACATAATTACATAGATCACGAGGTGGAGGAGCGTGAGAGGATTTATAAGAACGTAAACAAAATTAAAATATAAATTACTAGCTAGTTACCCTGTGAGTCTCTTGAGTTTGAAAAGTCTAATATGACTTAATTAAAAAAGATAAAAGTAGTATGTTTAAAAACATATATGCTATTATAACATGATTAGTACTTGCCTATATATGATTAATAAATTACCTAAACACATGTGTTTTTTTTTTCTGCATGAACAAAAACTCACTAAAAAAACATTTTTTTTCCGCTTTTTGTATAGCACTATGGTGCTCGTTAGAATGATAATAAAGCGATTGTTAATTTGATGTAAATTTTTTTTTTCAAAAAAATGTCATACATAAAAGTTACTAATGTTTAAAAATTGTGAGTGAAAAATAAGAAAAAAAATAAAGATAAAAATATTAATTAACATATTTGAAATTTAAAAATAATAATTAACATTTAAAAATGTGAGAGGAAAATAAGGAAAAGATATTAATTAACATATTTGAAATTTTAAAATAATATAGATATAGATTTTATTTAAAAAAAGAAAATAAAATTTTTAAAAATTTATCTTTTATTTAAAATAATAAATTCAATACTATTCAAAGTGCACATGGCACCCTCCATTGAATGCCACCTAATAGAAATTCAATTCTTTTATTATAAGTTATAGATTATGAGAACTTAAAGTGTAAGAGTATGTTTTTCGAATTATTATTCACTCTAATAACTAGTAAAAAGTCATCTCGCTTTAGCACCACGAAGGCACAAGGGCATTAACTAAAACATCGTAACGTTGTGTACATGTCCCACCCTCAAAATCCACTTGCGGAGTTTTACCGCGAGGCGCATGACAAACCAGGATCCAAACCAACGATCACAATAAACAAGTCTAAATGAATATAAATGCAATTTCAAAACATAGTTTAAAATCCCGTTTACAGCGGAAGCTTATTCAAAAACAGTACTCAACAATGAAATAATAGTTCAATGTTCAAAAGACCATGCAACCCTAGTTAGACGCCGTGCAGACGCGTGCGCCCTAGTCCAGTCGTGCTACCTTAGCGACCTGAGAAAACATGTAAAAGTTTACGTCAGCACAAAAATGCTGGTGAGTTTACAGGTTTTGTATCCAAGTACCAAGTCCACCTGTCCATACTATAATAAATCGAAAACCAGTATACGCTAGCTAGGCGTACGTTTTGTTACTACCACGATTGGAAAACCATTACTAACGCGAATACCAAAAGTATGCCCGATGTAGTTCCTGTTGTTCCTGTTGTTCCTGTTTGAGACAATATGCACCCGCCGACCCTCCAAGTCGACGAGCGGGGTTGGTCACTCCCAATAGCGCTATTCACATTTCCCCGTTGTGCAAACCCGCACATTCATGGTTCCCCCCGGGACTTCCAAAGATCGTGTAGTACACAATAGAAACCCATAGTATGACAGTAGTTACCAAATAATCGTTTTAACACATGTTTTCTCCCCCGAAAGTATGAAACCAGTTTAAAAGAGGGGCCGTAAACTCACCTTAAGTTGCGTTACTCCTTAACCCGAGTAAACCCAGCTGCTATGCTAGTCCCGTAAGCGGCAACCTAACATATGACAGTTACAAGTACTTAGACTAATAACCCGCAGGTTAATTAGTCCCTAGATGTCCAGACCATAACCAAGTTTGTTTGAAAACACCGTGACTGTTTAACTGACCCAAAGTACAAGACTCGACATCCCAGTGGTGACCCGAGACTCCCCGTGTTATGTTTACGCTCCAAAACATATAATAACGCAATTACACTTAACATACGTTAACGCACAACAAGTTATAGCACATAGTTCACGTATCACCGAATTACATCCAAACATATGTTACTAAGCTATTATATATGTTACGAGGTTCCTAGCATGTTACTACATGTCAAATCAGGTCTCGGAATGCTAAAATACACTTACAGCAGCAGTACACGCGATTAGGGAGGCTAATCGCATGAATGATCACGCGACTGGGGCTAATCGCCCCTGATGTCACGCGACTGGGGCTACTCGCCCCTGATGTCACACGAGTAGGGCTAATCGCGTGAGTTATAGGCGATTAGCACCCTACTCGCCTATAACACAGGCGATTAGCAAGGCTACTCGCCTGTAACCTTGCTGTTCCGGTTTTTCGCGCGTTTAACGCTCCAAATCAAATCCAGAACGTGTGTAACTACCCAATATCATCCCAATAACTATTCTAAACATGTTTAAACCAAAATCCTTCGTTTAATCTCGTATAATCAGTCCTGCATGAAATCAAGTAATCCAAACACCATACACATAGCATGCAATCATCATACTAACATGCATAACAATAACCCTAATAATCAATTACTGAGATTCCTATCATCATAATATCAATATCAATACTGATCTATCATAATAACATATCAAATCATCATCATGAATCATAAAAACCCTAGCTTTCTAATCATACACACTCATAATGCATGCATATTAGTTATAATCCGATTAACAACCCTTATTGACGATTTTCAGAAAGCTTTTTCGTTTAACAACAGGTCTGGACCCTTAGGGATTGATTAAAAACGTTTATAAAGAATTATGGATGAAAATCAAACCTTAGGATTATGAAAGTATGATGATTCAAGCTTGAAACCTTGTGTTTTGATCAAAAATCGCCTTCCAGAGGTTGTTTATGTGTTGGGGCGGGTTATGGGACGACTAGGGTTTGTATAATGAAGTTTAGGAGGTTAAGTATGGTATTTATAGTCGTTTTTAGTCGTCCAGCCCGTAACTAGCGATGTGCAGCTCCTATACGCGATTAGGAATGCTAATCGCATGAAGGTTCACGCGATTAGGCCTAATCGCCTATACCTTCACACGATTAGCCACCCAATCGCCCCATATGTTGCCTACTCGCCTCCCCTATGGGCGATTAGGCTTCCTAATCGCCTGTAGGGGTTAATCTCGTGTGTTTTGCGCGTTAAACCCCGTTTTAACATATGTTAACACATATTAACGTACCGACAAGTCACATAATGATTGTAAACACATAACACAAGTAAATACACATTTTCACACTCGTTCACCAATTCCCGGGACTCGAGACTCGTATGTTCCGTATGCCCTGACGATCCTACCGATCGTCACCGTTTGTACACTTGGTTAAGGACCGACATCTAATAAACCTCTAGACTAAACCAATAGTTCCCGAACTATAACCCGACTTAACTAACCCAGTTAAGTACAATATACGCGTGACTCGCTAAGGTAGACTTTCATCTAGACAACGTTGTTAACCAGAATTTGCCGGGTGTCACATCATCCCCACGTTAAAAGAATTTTCGTCCCGAAAATTGCACAAGTACAAAAAGAACAAAAGAAATAACGAAGGAAACAAACAAAAAGATAGAAACCAAAAGGGAGATTTACCCGAGTTGTCACATCATCCCCACGTTAAAAGGAATCTCGACCCGAGATTCATTCAGCTGCCGAAGAGACATGTCTCGACTCGAACGCTTCCTTAGGAAAAAGATGAGGATACTTAGACTTCATCTGATCCTCCCGTTCCCACGTATATTCCGGTCCCCGGTTCGAGTTCCACCGAACCTTAACGATACGAATCTTGCTGTGACGTAAGCTACGAATCTTGTAATCAAGGATCTCCACAGGTTCTTCCACAATCCGAAGACGATCATCAACCTTGATCTCTTCTAGTGGAACGATGAGAGACTCGTCAGCCAGACACTTCTTCAAGTTTGACACGTGAAAGACGTTATGTACGTTACCGAGCTCCGTCGGTAAATCAAGTCGATATGCCACCGGCCCAATCCGTTCCAGGATCGTAAATGGGCCGACATACCGCGGATTGAGTTTGCCACGCTTCCCAAAGCGTATGACGCCCTTCCACGGTGAGACTTTTAGAAGTACCTTGTCATTGACTTGGAATTCCAGTGGTTTGCGACGCTGATCAGCATAACTCTTTTGCCGGTCCCGTGCCGCCGCCAACCGATTTCGAATCTGTACGATCTTTTCCGAAGTTTCGTACACTAGTTCAGGCCCAGTGAGTTGACTCTCACCCACTTCAGCCCAACAAAGAGGAGAACGGCATTTCCGTCCGTACAATGCTTCGAACGGAGCAGCCTTGATGCTCGTGTGATAACTGTTATTGTACGAGAATTCTACTAACGGTAGATGAGCTTCCCAACCCTTTCCAAAATCGATCACACATGCCCGCAGCATGTCTTCTAAAGTTTGAATCGTGCGCTCACTCTGACCGTCAGTCTGTGGATGATAAGCCGTACTCATGTCTAGTTGGGTACCCAAAGCCTTGTGCAAAGACTTCCAGAAGTGAGAAGTAAAATGGGAGTCACGATCCGAGATAATAGAAACTGGTACCCCGTGCTTAGAAACAACTTCTTTCAAGTAAAGACGAGCCAAACGATCCATGGTGTCGGTCTCCTTAATAGCAAGAAAATGAGCTGATTTCGTCAACCGATCGACAATCACCCATATCTTGTCATTCCCGCTTGGTGACTTAGGAAGTTGTGTGACAAAATCCATAGTAATCCGTTCCCATTTCCATTCCGGAATTTCAGGTTGTTGCAAGAGACCCGACGGTTTCTGGTACTCCACCTTGACCTTAGCACAGGTCAAGCATTTGCTCACGTATGAGGCTATGTCCGACCTCATGTTTGGCCACCTGTAAAGCACCTTCAGATCTTGGTACATCTTATCCGAACCAGGATGAATAGAATACCGTGACTTATGAGCCTCATCAAGGACAAGCTCCCGTAGTCCCCCGAATAAAGGAACCCATATACGTTCTGCAAAGTAGTGCAGGCCATCAGGCCTTCGCTCTAGGTGCTTATCGGCACCGTGCATAGTTTCAGCTTTAAGGTTTTCCTCCTTCAAAGCTTCTAGCTGGGCAGAACGGAGTTGATCAGGTAACGATGAATGAATGGTGAGCTGCAACGCCCGAACGCGACGAGGTTTAGTAGATTCCTTCCTGCTCAAGGCGTCTGCTACAACATTCGCCTTGCCAGGATGGTACTTAATAGCACAATCATAGTCATTCAGAAGTTCAATCCAACGACGCTGCCGTATGTTCAAGTGTTGTTGGTCGAAAATGTGTTGGAGACTCTTGTGATCGGTGTAGATGGTGCATTTGGTACCGTACAAGTAATGTCTCCAAATTTTCAACGCGAATACCACGGCACCCAACTCCAAGTCATGAGTTGTGTAGTTCTTCTCGTGCACTTTGAGTTGACGAGAAGCATACGCAATCACTTTCTCGCGTTGCATCAACACGCAACCGAGTCCATGAATGGAAGCATCACAGTAAACAACAAAATCATCAGGACCCTCAGGTAAAGACAAAATAGGAGCAGAACACAGTTTAGACTTCAGTTCTTCAAACGCGGACTCTTGTGGTTCACCCCAGTCGAACTTCCTATCCTTCTGAGTGAGAATGGTGAGGGGTTGAGCAATCTTCGAGAACCCCTGAATGAAACGACGATAATAGCCCGCAAGGCCTAGGAATTGCCGCACCTCAGTTGGCGTCTTTGGTGCTCCCCAGTCCTTGATCGCTTCGATCTTAGCTGGATCGACATGAATCCCTAGTTCATTAACCACATGTCCTAGGAATTGAACTTCGCGTAACCAAAAGTCACACTTTGAGAACTTGGCGTAAAGTTGTTCCCGTCGCAAGAGTTCCAAAACTAACCGCAGATGTCCCCCGTGTTCGGTCTCGTTCTTGGAGTAGATCAGAATGTCATCAATAAACACAATGACGAATTTGTCCAAATATGGTTTACAGACGCGGTTCATCAAGTCCATGAAAACCGCCGGTGCGTTCGTGAGACCGAAAGGCATGACCAAGAATTCGAAATGGCCGTAACGTGTTCGAAAAGCAGTCTTTGCAACGTCAGCCTCCCTGACGCGCAGTTGATGATAACCGGACCTCAAATCGATCTTGGAATAATAACTAGAACCCTGAAGTTGGTCGAATAGATCATCAATATGCGGAAGAGGATAACGGTTCTTGACGGTCAATTTGTTCAGTTCTCTGTAGTCCACACACAACCGGAAACTTCCATCCTTCTTCTTAACAAATAGAATCGGGGCTCCCCAAGGGGAAGAACTTGGTCGGATGAAACCCTTGTCCAAGAGTTCCTGTAACTGACTAGACAACTCCTGCATCTCGGGAGGTGCAAGACGGTAGGGGGCCCGAGCAATAGGAGCAGCCCCTGGTACAAGATCAATACCGAACTCGACTTGACGATGAGGAGGAAGACCAGATAAATCATCGGGAAAAACATCAGGAAATTCGCGTACCACCGGAATATCGTCGATCTTCTTCTCATCACTAGAGGAAACAGATAAAAGCGCCAAAACGGCTGGATAACCCTTTCGAAGACACTTAAGGGCTTTCATGCTAAAGATGATATTTAGCGGAACACCACCCTTGATACCGTACACAGAAAGAAATTCTCCATCAGGGAGAGGAATCCGAATAACCTTATCGTAACAGACAATCTCCGCGCGATACAAAGATAACCAATCCATTCCTACCACAACGTCAAAACTACCCAAAGGTACCGGCATAAGGTCGATGGGGAACGATAAACCCGATAACTCTAATTTACACTCCCGAAGGATACTAGTAGCTTCAATCGTTTTCCCGTCAGCTAACTCAATAATATACTTGGTTTCTAATGGTACGGGTACTACATCTAGCAGTCGACTAACATCCATGGATACAAAACTCTTGTCGGCACCAGAATCAAATAACACACTAACAGAACGATTATTGAGAAGAAACGTACCGGTGACTGTGTCAGGGTCCTGTCTAGCCTCAGCGGCTCCAATGACGAAGGCACGTGCATTTCTGCCGCCGCCCCCGTTGTTCCCATTCCCGTTGTTCCCACCCTGCTTCAGTTTTGGGCAATCCTTCTTGTAATGCCCAGTGTCGCCACAGTTGTAGCATCCTTGTTTCCCTGTAGTCCCCTGAGTAGTCGGAGCTGAGCTGTTAGTCGGAGCCTGAGTCGATGGAAGTGTAGCCCGACAATCCTTAGCATAATGCCCTGTTCGCTGGCAGCGGTGACAACGGTTACTGTCGCAGTTCCCTTGGTGATGGCGTCCACACTTGTTGCATTTGGGCAGTTTTCCCGCATAACCACCCTGCTTGTTACCCGAAGAAGATGAACTCCCATTATCAAACCTTTTACCCTGCTGTGCAGACCCAGATCCTTTCCCGTCGTTTTCCCACTTGCGCTTGTTGTTCTCTGGGGCCTTAACTATTGAACCCTTCGCAGGCAAAATCCCCTCATTCACTTTTAAGTTGGTCATCCTATGGGCCGATCGAACTACCTCTGCATACGTAGGATGATTTCCAGCAGCCACTAACCCTGCAATTTCCGGTACTAACCCTGAGACATAGTGTTCAATCCTACGATATTCTGGCACGTGCAGATCGAGACACAGCACTGCCAACTCATTCCGCCTCACAGTATACTTCTCAATTTCCGACCCAGTCATCTTGAGGTTCCACACCTCATGCTCCAGTTTCTGTACCTCTTCCCTCGGACAATACTCACGCTTCAGTAACTGCACAAAATTCTCCCATGGCATAGCATATGCCTCCCCAATACCCATGTTCTGGGTGATGCCATTCCACCAAGTCAATGCCACGTCCTGAAATAACGCTGCCGAATACTTTACCCGATCTTCTGGGAGACAGTTACACATCAGAAATACTGACTCCACTTTCTCCAACCACCTAAGCAAGCTAACCGCACCCTCAGTGCCAGAGAATTCCTGGGGCTTACAGTCCCGGAACATCTTGTAGGTGCACATGGGTGGGGGTGGGTCAACAGGACCACCTGAAATGAAACGTATGAGAAACCACGAATAACGTAAACAAGGTTCACCAATGAGGCAAAGAAAATGGATAAAACAACTTACCACCACCGTTGTGCCCTAACTGAAAGGCAGCTTGGAGCAAGTTGTTCAGATCAGCCTGTGATAGGTTAATACCTCCACCACGACCACCAGCACCACCGCGACCACCACCACATCCACCATTGCGACCACCTCCACGTCCTCCACGCACTCCAGACATGATTCTGGCAGAAAGAACGAGAAAATTTAGTTTCGCAGTTAAAGATAACCACTAATGTTCACAAGATCAAAGCTAGATCCAATCCAGGACTATCCCCTCAAACCCAGAGCTCACTAGGGCTTCCATGCATTTCGTTTTATGATTTTGTGTGCACCCAAAATGATAAAACGCTCTACATGGTCCTCCAAGTGTTCTCCTAGTTCAAAGTTCAAATCACCGAACATAGACTCTTAGCTACACACCGTAATACTACGGTAGTTTATGACAAGTGTTTCTATTGGAGTGCGAAAGGGAGATGTCCGAGCCATGGACAAATCTCAAGAGCACACGAGTTACTCCAATAGACTACACTGCCTAGATAACAAGTAACCCAACCTAAGATAGAACGGATGATGTAACGTAGAAAGACCAACGATTTAGAGACACCCCGACAAGACCATACGTAAACCACTATAACATTTAGTACCATGTGATCGTCTAGTGTGTGCGACTCGGCTATAGACTAGACTCTACATGCAGTCCTAGTTCACTATAACCATTGGCTCTGATACCAATCTGTCACACCCTCAAAATCCACTTGCGGAGTTTTACCGCGAGGCGCATGACAAACCAGGATCCAAACCAACGATCACAATAAACAAGTCTAAATGAATATAAATGCAATTTCAAAACATAGTTTAAAATCCCGTTTACAGCGGAAGCTTATTCAAAAACAGTACTCAACAATGAAATAATAGTTCAATGTTCAAAAGACCATGCAACCCTAGTTAGACGCCGTGCAGACGCGTGCGCCCTAGTCCAGTCGTGCTACCTTAGCGACCTGAGAAAACATGTAAAAGTTTACGTCAGCACAAAAATGCTGGTGAGTTTACAGGTTTTGTATCCAAGTACCAAGTCCACCTGTCCATACTATAATAAATCGAAAACCAGTATACGCTAGCTAGGCGTACGTTTTGTTACTACCACGATTGGAAAACCATTACTAACGCGAATACCAAAAGTATGCCCGATGTAGTTCCTGTTGTTCCTGTTGTTCCTGTTTGAGACAATATGCACCCGCCGACCCTCCAAGTCGACGAGCGGGGTTGGTCACTCCCAATAGCGCTATTCACATTTCCCCGTTGTGCAAACCCGCACATTCATGGTTCCCCCCGGGACTTCCAAAGATCGTGTAGTACACAATAGAAACCCATAGTATGACAGTAGTTACCAAATAATCGTTTTAACACATGTTTTCTCCCCCGAAAGTATGAAACCAGTTTAAAAGAGGGGCCGTAAACTCACCTTAAGTTGCGTTACTCCTTAACCCGAGTAAACCCAGCTGCTATGCTAGTCCCGTAAGCGGCGACCTAACATATGACAGTTACAAGTACTTAGACTAATAACCCGCAGGTTAATTAGTCCCTAGATGTCCAGACCATAACCAAGTTTGTTTGAAAACACCGTGACTGTTTAACTGACCCAAAGTACAAGACTCGACATCCCAGTGGTGACCCGAGACTCCCCGTGTTATGTTTACGCTCCAAAACATATAATAACGCAATTACACTTAACATACGTTAACGCACAACAAGTTATAGCACATAGTTCACGTATCACCGAATTACATCCAAACATATGTTACTAAGCTATTATATATGTTACGAGGTTCCTAGCATGTTACTACATGTCAAATCAGGTCTCGGAATGCTAAAATACACTTACAGCAGCAGTACACGCGATTAGGGAGGCTAATCGCATGAATGATCACGCGACTGGGACTAATCGCCCCTGATGTCACGCGACTGGGGCTACTCGCCCCTGATGTCACACGAGTAGGGCTAATCGCGTGAGTTATAGGCGATTAGCACCCTACTCGCCTATAACACAGGCGATTAGCAAGGCTACTCGCCTGTAACCTTGTTGTTCCGGTTTTTCGCGCGTTTAACGCTCCAAATCAAATCCAGAACGTGTGTAACTACCCAATATCATCCCAATAACTATTCTAAACATGTTTAAACCAAAATCCTTCGTTTAATCTCGTATAATCAGTCCTGCATGAAATCAAGTAATCCAAACACCATACACATAGCATGCAATCATCATACTAACATGCATAACAATAACCCTAATAATCAATTACTGAGATTCCTATCATCATAATATCAATATCAATACTGATCTATCATAATAACATATCAAATCATCATCATGAATCATAAAAACCCTAGCTTTCTAATCATACACACTCATAATGCATGCATATTAGTTATAATCCGATTAACAACCCTTATTGACGATTTTCAGAAAGCTTTTTCGTTTAACAACAGGTCTGGACCCTTAGGGATTGATTAAAAACGTTTATAAAGAATTATGGATGAAAATCAAACCTTAGGATTATGAAAGTATGATGATTCAAGCTTGAAACCTTGTGTTTTGATCAAAAATCGCCTTCCAGAGGTTGTTTATGTGTTGGGGCGGGTTATGGGACGACTAGGGTTTGTATAATGAAGTTTAGGAGGTTAAGTATGGTATTTATAGTCGTTTTTAGTCGTCCAGCCCGTAACTAGCGATTGTGCAGCTCCTATACGCGATTAGGAATGCTAATCGCATGAAGGTTCACGCGATTAGGCCTAATCGCCTATACCTTCACACGATTAGCCACCCAATCGCCCCATATGTTGCCTACTCGCCTCCCCTATGGGCGATTAGGCTTCCTAATCGCCTGTAGGGGTTAATCTCGTGTGTTTTGCGCGTTAAACCCCGTTTTAACATATGTTAACACATATTA
The DNA here is from genome assembly GCA_030844895.1 of Ambrosia x helenae. Classification (NCBI taxonomy): domain Eukaryota; kingdom Viridiplantae; phylum Streptophyta; class Magnoliopsida; order Asterales; family Asteraceae; genus Ambrosia; species Ambrosia x helenae. The sequence continues at coordinate 137,967,051 of CM061229.1, read as the reverse complement.
ACGTACCGACAAGTCACATAATGATTGTAAACACATAACACAAGTAAATACACATTTTCACACTCGTTCACCAATTCCCGGGACTCGAGACTCGTATGTTCCGTATGCCCTGACGATCCTACCGATCGTCACCGTTTGTACACTTGGTTAAGGACCGACATCTAATGAACCTCTAGACTAAACCAATAGTTCCCGAACTATAACCCGACTTAACTAACCCAGTTAAGTACAATATACGCGTGACTCGCTAAGGTAGACTTTCATCTAGACAACGTTGTTAACCAGAATTTGCCGGGTGTCATAGTACACGTCTTGGTTTTAAAAAGCGTGAAGCGCACAAAAGCGACGAGGTCTAAAATCGAGGCGCAAAGCGTAAAAACGGTGGGTTTTTCGTACGCGAGGCGCAAGACAATTATCTAATTGTTTTTATATATGCTATAGGTTTTTAGCATTATTTACTCAAAATATAGATACAAATAAGGTATCTATATGATTTAACTAAAATGTACAACCTTTTTAGCTACATGTATAACAAATTTAAGCACAAAAACATCATGTGTACAAAAAGCGCGCTTTACTTGCGCTTTTTGCGTTTTTCTTGCGCTTTTCGTACACTGCTCGCCTAGGGTTACATAAGGCACGGATTTACACCTAGGTGCGCTTTGCTCTTAAGCGCGCTTTTGAAAACCAAGGTACACGTTAGCATTGACACTTTTAATAAAAAAAAATGGTGTAGTGATTTGACCCGTTTCGCCAATGTGGAGGTAGCCCATTTTGATAGATGCTTATGCCTCTTAGAGGGAAGATACTATGTTCAAATCTAGACAAGAGTATCGGCTGTAAATATATTGCTAGCAACATTAGCCATTCAAAAAAAAAAAATTCGACTCGTTTCACATGCCTTCAATCATTATATATATACACACACATGTGTGTGAGTTTCTTAAGGCTTCCACAATTCTTCTCCCCCGAGATACAAACCACGCAAGAAGCTTTCACACGTCAAAGCATGAGATGGGGTGGTGTTGGCATGGTTTGACTGCGTGAAATCCTTAACTACGAGACCACTACACATGTTCTTATGGAATAACTAAACTATAATCAACCCTCAAGTATTGATTTATACAATTTATATTCTATTTATTTAAATACGAATTATATTTTATTTATTTAAATACGAATTACAAGAATAAACTAAAAAAACTTACAACATAAAAAATTACTACAGTATTAAAAAAACAAAAGGTTTAATTGTCAGCCTCGTCGTCGTCCTCATTCGGGCGATTAACCCATAGATGGCTTGTCAAGTCCACATGAAGATTGTTATATGTATCGCGACAACGCAATTTCATAAGGATAGCTAGTCTTTCTTCCGCGTTTAATGTTGACGGCGGTAGTTCCATGTCATTTGCATTAAAATCTTGACAAATCGCTTAGCCAGAGTCCTCCAAAATCATGTTATGTAAACTAATATAAGCATAATAACATTCTTTAATTTTTCTTTATCCCAAATCCTAGCAGGTTGGGCAACTATACCCCATCTTTTCTTCAAAACCCCGAACGTTCTTTTAATATCTCTCCGTGCAGATTCTTGTTTTTTCATGAAATATAGTTGACTTAAGTATCCTTTGACAAACACAGACCATCATCGATAAGATAATACCCGTAATCATACTCCACATCATTAGCATAAAATCAAGTCCCAGGTGCAACTCTGTTTATAACATCGTCAAACAGAGGTGATCACATCTATGATCTCCCTTCCACAACACACAAACTCAACCGGATCTCTCTCTCTCTCTCTCTCTCTCTCTCTCTCTCTCTCTCTCTCTCTAAAGGATCTAACAATGGAGGTGTAGGGGAGGAGAACTTGTGAATTGTGTTAGTGATTGGATATTTATATGTGAGGCTCGATCATTAAGGGTCATAGTGATTAAACTGCATCACTTACATCAAACACCCGATCACTAAATCTCGTATTACAATACAAGCACTTATTCAACACCTAACTATTCCTAGTCTATTCGCACAACAACTGACAAACCCGAAATTCACTAAAAGATTTCCCTTGGACATTTCTGTCGAATGATGTGTTGAATATATTGCAACTTAAGTCAAGTCTTTCGTTGATGACAACCTTGTTGGGTCAACGGATTCCACCTTTACTGATGTTTCTGATTTTGCAGTTTCTTTGACTCGAGTTTTGCAGCAAAACCAAATCCTTGAAGTTTTTGTATCAGACTTCCTCTTAAGATAAGCATGTCTTGATTAGTCAGTAACCCAAACTTGATCAACTACCATAACATCCACCCCGACTAGCTTTACATTAGATCAAATGGTTCTACTAATCGGCAAGTGATAAAAGTTTATCTTTCAACGATCGGCAACAACTCATCATTTTTGTCTCGAAAACTCTCACACATTTAACAAATCAATCTGTACGGTAATGACACCATCCCCTAATTATCTCACTTCAATCTTCATGATATCTGACACTGACAAACACTGCATTTCTTCATGATATCTGACAAACTTTAAATCAAGCACTGCAATTTCTCCATCTCAACATTAACTACATCTGAAGTTCGGTTTAATGCAACATCCTAGTTGCCTCGATCATGTGACCTTTAAAACCCAAGCAGCATTTGAATACCAAACTTGAATTAGAATGATCTTAGGAGGACCAAATATTTTAAAGACATTTATCATGCTATATTTAGCAAGTTAGCTTCCTCTCGCATAATCCACTATTGCACAACAGTTCCTCTTCCATACAATAATTTTGGGTGCATGTTTGGGTTGTACCGGATGCTTTGGGAGTATTTCAAAAAAGTTTTAGCCAAACGCCCAAAAAAACCTTTTCTTTTTTCATTTCCAATTCTCATCTCCCCTTCTTCTTCCCAAACAATACGTCACCACCACACACACCAAAAACCCTCTTATTCCCTCTTCTTCAACCTACCCTCCGACGACGACCTCCGTTCAGCCAGCCACCAGCAACCCCACGCTTTCTGTTCTTTGAAAGGCGGCATAAACATGGTTTCATGCTGTTGCAATTGATCCCCCACGAAAGCCCCCCACATAATCGATCGATTTCACCCAGGTTAGCGACTGTTAAGTCTTTTCTAGGGCTTCGCTGTATGTGAGAGCTTGATTATATGTATGAATTTGGTTTTTGATTTTTATCTTTTTAGGCATGTAAAATAGATCAAAGATAATAGGCTATAAATTCTGGTGTAAACGCAAAACAGTGATTGGAGCTTTCGACATAAAGTACTTGGTCCGCATAGTTTTGGGTATCGTCCATTTCAGGTTATCAATTCCTATAGTTTTCTTTTTTGATATTCTTATGACTTTAATTATTCACGAATTTCAAGTAAATTTGTTGAATGAAGTGGTATGAAATGTTTATATGGTTATGCACTTATGCTAATTATAAACAATCAATACAGGAATTTTTTTCCTTTTTTGTTTACGGTGTGTTTTTAATCAGAATCGGTTGAGGCTTTCGACGTTCCCTTTTGAATCATTATATTGATTTTTTTTTTGTTGCAGATTAACAACATTGTAAAGGAAAAATGCAGATGCGAAGTAAAAGGTCAAACTGCATGTAAAAGGTACATGCTTTAAGTAATTAATATCATAAGGAATGTAGGATTTAGGATCTATGTTATTAGTTTATAATCAAACAACTACCTCGGCTGAGGCCATTTGCCACCTACTACCATTTTGTTGACGCTTTCTCAAATTTTATTACATGGGTCGAACGGGTCAGTTTTATAGAACATGTAAAACGCTCATTTTCTCTTAAACTCTCCTAAAATTGTTCGAATGTGTTATGTCTATTAAACGGGTCAAAAGGGACACTTTTGTTACACGACCCAAATGGCCCAGTTTTAATGACTTGATGTCTTTTTATACACGTTTCGAGTAGTTTCAAAATTGAGGGCATCCAACCATCTAAGTTTTTAAGTAAAACACTCATGCCTTTTTGTTGGTAAACATTCTGATTTTGTGAATAATAACTTAATTTTAGTACATTATACTTGAAACAATCTAACCATGAAGTTCAGATGCACTTAGTTGTATACTTCTAAATAGTCACATACAAACACATGGTAACATATATTGAGTTTATATGTTGTATAAGTTTGGACATGCATGTTCTCAGACAAAAGTACTTAGCATGTGAAAAGATGTATCATCACATTTCAGCTGGACCATCAAAGTAACATAGACGTCACTCGGTAAAAATTGTACTCTATATATCTCAACTATGTTTTTATACCTTTATAAATTTTTATTAATATAAACATATAGAAGGGTCATGTTGGGAAATGGGAAGATGTGGCCGCATTATCAGAGTGGAACTGTCTTTAAGAAGTGAAAAGAGATATTATAATTCATTTATCACTACAATGTTTTTTTAACTGCATAGAATCAAGAAACCCTCTCTCTGTATATATATACACACGTAGGATATGCATACATTGGCTTGCGTGTGTTGGAGCATAACGGACCAAGATTGTTGTTAATTTTGAAGATCAATGATAGAATAGTCTAAATGGGAGTACTGAAAGTCAAAAGAAAGATGAGATGCTCTAAACTCTGCTCTTCATGTGGAAATGGTTACTGATCATAATGTTTTATTATGCTTGAAGAGGTAAATATATTTTTATAAAAGGGTGTGGAGAGCTCTCTTTTTCCATTCATTTGATGCTCATTTTTTTATAATGCACAGGTAGGAGAATATCATGATGTATACACAGTTAGAATTTTATGCTTCCCAGTTCTTTCAGATTCAACTAAAGGTAGCAAATGGGTCAGTTCTGTAGAACTGGTAAAACGCTAATTTTCTCTTAAATGGTTCCTGGCGCAACGCGCAGGGTAAATTTACTAGTTGATAGTGTTATAACTTTAAAAACGCATTCTACAATTCACTTTCTGTAGAGTTGGATATGAGATGTTTTTAAATAAATAAACTTTAAAGAAATAATATTTTTAAGTTAAATTATATAGATTGAGATAGAAACTCGAATTAGAATCATCTTAGAAGGACCAAATATTTTAATGACATTGATAGTTTTATAACTTTAAAAACGTATTTTACAATTCACCTTCTTCATATATTATTAAAGTTTTACTTCATAAAATAATCTTTTTTAGCATATGTATTTTTCTTAAACTTACACTCATGATTTATAATAATATCTTTGGATGCCTTTCAAAAAAAAAAAATTGTATCTCTGGATCCTTGATTTGATACTTTGACTTGAATTTATGAGAGTACATATGAAACATACAAGATCAACAGAAGATCTTCTAAAACTCAATTGTTTCAGTGCAAAGATTTTCTGAGGAATCGTGTGTTAAATTATGTTTTTTGACACATGATGTGATAGAAGTTAGTGATTAATGTCGTCATGTTCAAATAAGTTCATTAATTACCCACACTCCCACAGCCTATCCCCACTCCTTATAACAACATGATAACCTGATGATAAAGGTATCGGTGTTTTAAATAAAAGATTAAGAGTTCAAACATTATAAGAGATAAAAATGAGTGTATTTAAAAAGAGAAAGATTTAACTGTTCAAAAAACAAAACTATCCACAGCCTAAAATATTAAGTCTAATTCTCTATTAAAAGCCAACAAGAATTACAAGTGAGCGGCGGGTAAACGAGCAACAAGTTGTGCCGCTACCCCTTTTTGAATAATAAAGCCTACTCTATCAAAAATAAAGCGTGTGTCCTTGGCCGCAGGAGAGTTACTCTGCACCATCCTTTGCACTCGATCTTAAAACCGGATTGCTTCGAGAGCAAGGCCCCCAAATGTGTCAAAAGCGAATGGCACAAAGACATGTTGATTTTCCAGACAAGCAGCTTCATGTTTAACAACTTTTTTGGATTTAGCTTTTAAGACTGCTTGCCCTACCACAAAACCCGAATCCCGAAGTACCACCAAAGGAGACACCACTGTGAGATCAACGCACGCGTGTTTGCCCTGCACACACCCGAACACAAGGACGTCCGCTGGCCTTAGGGTGGACCGCCCCTCAAGTGGATCTGCCAAAAAGTTAACCGGTACTTCTTTCCTAGCTGAAATCCCTGCTTTTCGTAAGACGTCCCATAAGACATCCCTGACCAGGTCATGTCTGTATTTAAATCCTGACAGCTCCTTGTAGTGGAGGGCATGCTCCCCAAATTTATCTAAACATGCCTTTTTACAAACAGGACACGACTCATCAACTGGGAACATGGGAATCATAAGTCTATACTTAAGGATAGCCCGATATTCAACAGCCGACATGTATTGCCCAAGCCCATCAATGGGAAGGACAATCAAGAAATCTTGAGCATGCGCTCATTTAAGGCATTCAAACAACGCTTTCTGGCACGGGGACATAGCAAACTTCTCTCCCATGGTCTGAAGGGTTTTACCGGTAAAAGCACTCGCCAAAATCTTTTGAGGTTTTTTACGGGCGGTGTCCTTATCCATAAACCCGTCCAAATCAAAGTCCGTGAGAGAGCTGCGAATGTTGTCCAAGGCAAGCTTATAATCCAAATCCATCCCTACCAACCCACTATCCCTTAAGATGTGGTCTAGAAGGTTCCATGACTGCACCCGGGAGGTCACAAAAGCATAGGCAAACACGTCATCTACCGAACAAAGACCAAGCCCTCCCAACCGAATAGAAAAAGACGCCAACCGCCATTGAAAATCCCCAAAGAACGCCCCTGCACAAACCACAATATCCTCAACCGCTTCACGAAGGCCTTTGTCAAAAATGGATACGGTCTCATTGGCAATGGCCGGTGGACATGTCCGAAGGCCGAACAGCAGTTTGGCGACGCCCATACACGAACGAAGCAACAAAAGTTCACTCTGGGTCCCTCAACTACTGCAAAGAGAGTTTAGTTCTGTTGCCTTTCTAGCCCTTTTAACAACCAACGAGCTAATATACCTCTCATCCCGACTAACAGCCCATCCTAGGAGTTTCACACCCCCGTCTGGTCTCCCTATCTTGCTAGGAAATAAACTAGTCTTCTCTTTTGCCCCGTTGCACGATGGTCAAAAAATCTCAGATTTCTTAATATTAAGCGTAAGGCCCAAATTCGGTCATTCAGCTCGGATGATATCAAAAGCCTTAGCCACTTCCTTGGCCTCTCCAATAATCGTACCATCATCCAAGTACTAAGCATGAAATGGGAGGGAACAACACTCCTCCAGCTGACGAACCAATGGGTGCAGGACGAGCGCGAAAAGAAGCGACCCTAATGGGTCCCCTTGCTAGACCCCGGTGGATAAAGGAACTGAACTCAAGGGTAGATAGATGGGCAACGAACGCTCACCTCCCGCAGGAGAATCGTCTTGTCCACCAGGTTTAAAGCATTCAAAAAGTCGACCGTGAGCATGACCATGACCATGGATCCTTTATCGTGGAACGCATTCAGAAACATGTTCGTGCTATGAAGAATGGCCTCAACCCCATTGGAAACCCCAACCCCAAATTGGTAATCACCCAAGTATGTCGCCATTTCCTTCCCAACTTTACGTATAGCGACTTTAGAGACTAACCTTCAAGAAATGCTCCCAACCGCGATAGGCCTAATCCCATTATCGGGCTTCAGTAATGGAGTCAGGGCGCGGACGCAATAAACTCGGCCAGGACCTTAGGGCAAAGCCCCCCCCCCCCCAACCAAATGTTAACCACGTCGGTGGTAGCCAATAGCATATTAGAAAGCAGCGAGGACCCCTGCCCATAAACAGCATCCAAGATATGTTGAGCTCTAAGGCCATCCCTCCCACACGAAGTCCCTTTAGGGAAGGATTTAATATTCCGTAGCACACAATCCGCATCGACTTTCCAAATAGCTAACCCTTCAGCAGAGGCAAGCTGGGTGTTGGGCCTCGTAGCTAACCCTTCAGCAGATTGCGCTAGGAGCGGGATGGCAAGCTCCTCAATCCCATTCCCGTCTTTCCAAATAGATAAAGCCCTCATAATACTGCTGCACTGTAATGATTTGCGGTTCCCAGACCGCCGCTCCTGCCTATAGGATGGTCGTATCACATGCAGGGTGCAACGGGGCAATAACAACAGCTTAACCAAAGACTCAACAGACCCAGGGGCGGCTTTTGACAAGAGGATGGAATGCTTTTGACAGTCGCTAACGGCAAAGCGAAGAGCTATTCCAAAAGGCCAATACCTACAGTCAACCTCCGTCCGGGCTCAGGATTAGGAACATTTTGTGATACCGGTGGGCAGGGCTTGGGGATCCCCAAAATGAAGTCATCGACACTATTGGAAATATGATAGAACTTCGTGACCCCGTCTTCGTGGTGACACCTCCTGCTGAGAGCATGAACGGACATGCACCGCGCACACAACCACTGATCAATACTCCGCAAGGCTTCCCCGACTTCTCCGAAGAAGCTTAGGTCCCCAGAGATTGCATTCCGAAAACCCTTAAATAAAATCAGTTTTTACAAATAATTTAACTATTTATAAATAAGATATCTTTATAAAATCTAATTTTATATAAGAAATTATCAAACCCCAAATCCATCCAACTCCAACAAAAAAACATTATCCAACCTTCATATGATGCATATTGGTTAGGTATTTAGGAACCATACACCCCTTAATTAGGAATCGTACACCCTGGCTCACATCATACACTAATAGAAGGCTGCCACATACCCAGAGTGTGATGTCATATACCCAAAAATGTGATGTCAGGTGGTGTATGAAACTCATAACCCATTGGTTAATACGTATCATATAGTGATCAGATGCGTGTCAAAATAGCTTTGATGGGTGTCCAAATAAATTTTTATAATGGGGTTGAAGGAACGTGGAAAAATTTAATGATTTGCTTATTATTAATTTGAACGATTTCAAGTTTTATTTGTATCTAATTTTAAGAAGTTTGTAAAAGTATATATTGAAACTTTTATGTTTTATTATATGACAATGTATTAAATCAAACTTCGTATATTTTAAACAAGTGGATAATATTAAGCCTCTAAGGTCAGTTGGGGTGCTCCGTGATGGTGTGATGGCCGTGATACACCGGCCCGCCCTAAATTTTCACAGCCGCGATAAGAATTTTCGTGATACATATCACGCTGGCTAAAAGTGAACGTTGGCTAAAAGTGAACATTGGCCAACGGTATTTTGACCGTTTAATTTAAAAAAAAAAATCCATTCACTATATATACATATCAATACAAAATCAAAATACTACACAATCAAAACAACACACAATCAAACATATACAATAAAAAAAATGGAAGGGTCTAGCAAGAAACAATTGGCTACCAAACGAAAGTTTAGGCCAAAGGTTCGGCCTAACTTAGGTGAACCGGCTCAATATCGTGAAGACGCACCACCAACCCCACAACCTACACACCATTCCTATCAAAACCAAAGTTTTCAAAACCTTATGTTTCAAACTCAACAATTCTCGCTTCCAAACCAATATCCACTGCACTACCCTTAACCCAACATGCCAACCCAAATTGCATCCGGAGTGTTTCAAGCACCTCCCGATCCGATTGATCTACCTATGTTCGACCGTTATGGGGTTCGCGATCCAGAGAACTACGGTCCAAGATTCTGAGGAAGATGATGATGATGAATAAGAGGAAGAGGAAGAACAGGAGATACCGGTGCTAGCAGCACGAGGGAGAAGATGAGGAGATACCGGGCCAAAAGAAAGAATTCCCTGGTCGCAAGAAGAAGTGGCGTTGACCAAGTCATTTTTACATATTTCCGAGGACAAACGCGTCGGAAATCAACAGCCATCTGACACCTTTTGGCTGCGAGTAAAGGTCCACTTTAAAAAACTTACCGGTATGACGAGAAGGCGGATGGATCAAATAACCAGTAAATGGAGCGATTTACAGAAAAAAATGAGTAAATTCAACGCCCACTACGCCACACAGGTATATATTATTGTATTTTTTTTATAAATCGTTTACTTTATATTTTTTTTATAAAAATTGTTAACTATATATTTTTTTTATAAATTATAGAAACGTCTTTGGCCAAGTGGGTCGTCGGATGTGGACATCATACGTGCGGCCCTCATCGATTATCAGCGGGTGTACGTTAGGAATGGTTTTAATTCGTTGGACTCTTGGGAAGTTGCAAGAGTCCATTCGAAGTGGGTTCCCCTTGATATTCCGGAGTTAACCGGACTTGGGCCGACCGGCCCTCGTGGAGGAAGGGGACAGGGAAGGGGAAAGAGAAGGGGAAGGAGTGGTCGTTCTAAAAAACGATATAAAACCTTCGACTCGGGAAATTGTACACCATCAACGGATGGGCTGTCTACCAACATGCCCGAGCTTAATTTAAATGATAAATTTCCTGACCCCGATGACGAAACTACCCCGACAAGAACCATGGCTCGAAGGAAGAGTGTCGAGTCGTCAAGTGGCAAAGGCAAAGAGCCTTGGGTGGAGGTGATGACCGAATACAAGTCGGCAAAGATGGTGGAAATTGATGAGAATCGGTGAAAATACAAAGAGAGAACACCTACATGAAACACTTGTCCAAAATTGAAAAAAATAAAGACTTGAAGGTGTTGAAGGAGTCGCACGAGGACGCCGAAGAACCATACAAGTTGATTCTCATCGAACGAAAACGTGAAATTTGCCACAAGTGGGGTTGGGCTTATAACTTTTAGTTTTTGTCCCCTTTTTTATGTTTATTTTTCTATTTTTTTATGTTTTTAGGTTTATTTTTATGTATTTTATTTAATGTATTTTTTTAATGTAATGTTTTTTTAGTTAATGTATTTTTTTTTAATTTAAATGTAATGTTTTTAGATTATTTTAAAAAAAAATTAGTGATGAAAAGTGCACACTACACACCACTCCTTGTGTTTAGTGATGAATGTGATAGCATGTGATAAAATGAGATAGAAAAATCTGATTAGTTGTGATAGTGTGATGAAAATGTGACCACCCCTTGTGGCCTAAAGAAAATTATTAATTTATAATACTATCATTAATGACAAACATATGACTTATAAAATATAGTACATAAATAAGCTTACATCATTTATCTTAACAAATAATTGAGAAAAGAAAATCTAACATGCTTCTGTCAAAAAGGATATACGAACCTCATATCAGGGTATGTGTAGTGGCCTCCGTTGTGAGGCGTTTTTAACCCCTATAGCGCCGGGGAACACCGCCCCCCCAGGCGCTATAGGGCGTTTTGGGTGGGCAGAGTTGTGGTGATAGCGGGCGTTTTCAGCCTCTGACATTTTTTTTTTATTATTATTATTATTATTATTAATAATAAGAAGATGTTGATGATGATGTTGATGATGAAGACGGTGGCTGTGATGGTTGTTACGGGAGCCGGTAGTTGCAGAGGTGGTGGTAGGTGTGATGGCAGAGAAGGTGGTGGTGGCGGCGGCGGTAGAACTTCACGGTGGTGATGAAGATGATGATGAAGATGTAGGGCATCTCTGTTGTGTGTGTTTTTGAAAGAGATATATCAGCCCAAGATTAAACAAATATAAGGCCCATATAAAGAATAAATCTTAGACTCGTACATTGCCGATTTACTGATATTAAAAAAAAACTGAAACTATAAATGAGTAATACAACAAATCAAATACGGTAAGTATTTAACATTCTTATTTAGGGTTTGTAATTTTTTTTTTAGTATTTGTAATTTTTTTTAAGTACTAGTAATTTTTTGTTTTAATATTTGTAATTTTTTTTAAGTATTTGTTGTTTTTTACTATTTTTATCTTTTATTTATGGTTTGTAATTTTTTTTTTTAGTATTTGTATTTTTTTTTTTGTTTTAGTATTTGTAATTTTTTTATTTTTAATGAAATATTATTAACTATTAAATATTCTTATTTAAATAAAAAACAATAATTAACCAATCATTACCAATCATTTATAACCCCAACATAACCCTCCTTCCCACTACACCCTCTTTTTCCATAACCCCAACATAACACCTTTTCTATTACTTTTTAATATTTTAATCCTATAACCCCAACATAACTATCCACCACTACACATACCCTCATATAAAGGCCATGTATGACAGGGGAGAGGTATGGTGTCCTAAATTTCTGGGGGTTTTTCTTCCACTGAAGGGGACATAGACCCAGTTTTCTTCCGGGTTAAGTAATCAAACTATAACATCGTAACACATCAACTTATGGTTTCGATAAAGTAAATATATCAGTTTTTGTCAACTTTGTATTTTTTTTTCTGTTAAAATTATACCGCAGGTGTTCATAGATTAATTATAAGATCCTTGCCAGTTTAGTAAATAAATAAAAGTAAATAAATATTTGTGGCACAAATATTTTAAGTTTTACCATCATACAAAAATAAACTTAGTTGTCGGTATCAGAAGCCAAATTACCCATGACCATATTTCCGACGGTTTGTCACTGACTATTCTCGTCGGTAACCACTTTCACTTGATGATTTCTCAACATAGTTATCCATAACTGGTATTTTTTTTAACGTCCAACTAAACAACGCCGGGTACTTCGTACGCGGCCTCCCAGTGGCAAAGACAGGGGCACAGCCCGGCCCACCCCGCTTCCAAGGAAAACCCGACCCACATACCCGCCAAAAGGCACGACAGTAGTGAACCGGTAAAACCTGACGAGATCAGGACTCGAACTCATGACCACAGGCCATGAGTCATCCATCATTTCTCATTATGCCCTTCGTGAGAATCGAACCTGAGACCTCCAAGAGAGATCCCTGGTTCATTCACTAACTGAGTTACACCTGAAGGACCATAACTGGTATTTTAAGGAGTGTTAATTAGTCTTACCTTTCGTAAATTAATTGTAACATCAATATTGCTTACTCAGACATGACACGTATGGTCATTTTCACAAAGTGGCATTAATAGTATTGCTAATGTTTAAATGACTATTTTATTGTTGGTATTAGAATGGATATTTTTGTTTTATCTTATTATACAAACTAGTCATAATAAACTACATTCTACATTTGTTCATTCCTAAAAACATCAATGTTTGTATTTTCAGTTAAAATAACAAAATATCTTCTTTTTCAAGGGACACGAGTGTGTGCTTATTGATATCTTGAGCCGTCAAACTTTATAGTGGATTTGTTTAATATCTAATTTGACATGCACTATATGTAGTTAAGTTTTTTTATTGAGTCGACCAAAAGTTGTAAACTAACTATTAAAAATGAATCCAACTTGAAATAACTTAAATAATATTAAACTAGTGCAAATTAATAAATCCTGGTTTTGCTGTAAACGTGGATATATGGAGTGTTTTTATTTTTATTTTTTACACTCTGTCCAAAATTTGATCATGAATCTTTCCTCAAAAAGACATTGCCTCTTATCATTGAAACCCCGAAGTTACAAAATTAAATCACGAATGTTAAACTCACAACATCTAATCCCACTTGAGATTAACATATTTAGATCTGCTAGTAATCCATAAAAAGTATTTTGTTTAATAAGATCCTCCGTTCGATTAAAGTAAATGTGATGATTATTAAACATCCTCTCGTTTCTTGCCTTCCAAATCTCGCACGTCAGCAAGTAACTAGAACCCTGAAAGTTAGATGGGGCTGGTTGAAAGTAATAGATAAAAAAAAAAAAAAAAAAAAAAAAGATGGCACGTGAAGGAGAGTTGAGTGGAGTGGGAATGGTAGATGAGGGAGGGGTGGGTTTAAGGGCTCGAAGTACTAATTCCCACACACACATAGAGGGAGAAGATAAAACCTCGTGGCCGACAACCATACGTCTCGCTTTACGCTAACACGCACTTTCAATCCATTCTTCACCCAATCACACTACTTCTTCCCATGTGACGACACGTGACCACTTCTCTCAAACTAACACTCTTACTTGCAGTCAGACCTGGGTTCTTTCCCCAGCTTAACCTTGGGTCTTCCAACTTATTACACAATACGCCACTGAACTATTTTTTTGGGTTTCGAGTTTTTCGGGTCGGGTTATTTAGGTTTTAGGCTGAGAAAAAGTGACCCGATAACCAAATCATTTAAAGTTTAGAGGTTGGTCGGGTTGAGGTTATTCAGGTTCAGACTAGTTCGGGTCGGGTTATTCGGTTTTCAGGTTTATATGTAATATGAAAAAATATATTTTCTTTCACAAAATGTCATCAAAATCCATCATGTTACTTAAAAATACTTATCAAAATTCAAACATCATTTGACTATATTTATGATATACATATAATATTCAAAAGTCCTAAACTACCTATTGCTGATAGCAAATACCATAAACTTAAACACATATATAAAAAAAGACATTAGATGTTCGCAATTTTTTGCGGTTTTTTTTTGCTCGGGTTGTTCAGTTTTTTTCTGGAAAAAAATGACCCGATAACTGACCCATTTAAGGTTCGGGTTGGTCGGGTTTGAGTTATTCAGGTTCGAGTTTTTCGGGTTTAGATGGCCTCGAATTCGGGTTGGGTTTTGGGTTGCGAATAAAAATGAACAGCCATACACTGAACCAACTTTGTAATCTAGAGTTATCCTTTGGTTAAAGGGTCTCTAATAATAACGTAAATTCATATTTTTTGATTTCTTAGATTTCATACGATCGAATGATGGCTCATTTCAAATAATGCTTTCTACGAAGCAAACGTATGGCAAATAACCCAGGTGTTGTTAACAAAAGTTTCTCAGTTTGACGGAAGTTTAACCAATTAAAAACCATCGATCACTACACTTATTTTATCGTGACGAAGCTTTAACTTTAGATTGTGAAGTCCGAAAGTGTGCGGTCAATTTTTTCAAGATCGTTTTGATGCATGTCAGGTACGAAAACATGTTTTAAGAGTAATTAAAGAGTTAGAACCCACAGTAACATTGTACCAGGACATGACAGGCACATCTAGAATTCTTGTTCATTAACACATATTTGGGCAATACACCCACTACAATTGACTATGAATAGTTGATTCACAGCCCCACACGCTGACTTCCACCCATACATGTGCTAGAAAGGCTCCAGCTATTCATACCACCCACCTTCTATTTCATCTCTTCCTGAAGCGTCTCGTTTTGATCAAAGCGAAGTGCTTCGGGTCAAATCAAACGAGGGCATACGAGGTGGCAGAAAAAGCTGATTTTTTGATCCAAAACGCCTCGCTCTGTCTAAAGCGAGGCGCTTTGGATCAGGGTTTTAATTTTGGTTGTTTTTTTGATATTTTGAAGTGTTTTTTTTTTTTTGTTTCTTTAATTTATTTAATAAAATAAATAAATTAGATAACTCTAAAATTGTTTATTTATTTATTTTATTTTTCATTACTTCCGGGAAAAATAAAACATTAATCTTCGTTATCCTTTATCTGCAATATTCGAAAATTATCATTTCTTAGTGTTTATTTTTTTTAATTCATTACTTTTGGGAAAAATACAACATTAATCTTCGTTATCCTTGATCTGCAATATTTAAAAATTATCATTTTTGACATGCTTGGTAATAGAGAGAAACACTTTCTTCAAGGGATCCGCTTGGAGTCTAAAGTTTCGCGTGTCATCTCTAAGTATTCAATTCTGATAATCCACACCTTTCACCTAAAGCAAAACCTCCCTAGGTTTACCATCACCAAACGGATTCACCTTAGGCCTCGGTTTGTCCACTCCAATTCCTAACATTAATTCCAATTCCAATTCCAATTCCACCGTTGTTTCATCACTATCCACAATGTTCTTACCTAAAAATCAAGTTTCTCAACTTTACAATGACTATCAAGAGTAACAATCAATCAATCTCAACTACAAGTAATAAATAAAGAAATAAACTTTTATTTAATGAAATTTAATGCGCATGCCGTATTTGAATATCCTTGCATTGGACACAAACCCATGGAATGTATAGATGATTAACCATGTGGACTTACCTGAACACTAGATTCAGTTGTAACACCCCAACCGATGGCGGAAACATCGGGATGTCACGTATTGATGATTGTTCAGTAGCACGTGGTAAATAATAAGTTTCAATAAATGATTTAAATGAACTACATACAATTGTTCTAAAAATTTGTACATCAAAATGAAAAATACTAGCTACGCATCTTCAAGCATTAACTCTAATCTTCGAATAAGCCATAACCTGAAACATGTTAAGTTTGAAAATATTTTGGGTCAACAAAAGTTGGTCTATCCCATACGCTCATGGTTCACTCGATTATGTTATAAATTCGATAACAATCACCCACGCTACCTATGTAGGAGGTACATGTATCCGGGTGGGATTGTCAGTCCAATAGATCTATCATTGTATACCGTCGGCTGATCAATGTTAATGATTATGCTAGAATATCGTGCTTACCCTAGTAATGTTTAAGACATAATGCAACATAAAATAACACATAGACACTTGTGATTGAATTGTAAATTGAATGTTGTAACATGTTTCACCCCAAAAAAAATAGTGAATGGAAAAGGGGCTATGTAAACTCACCTTAGGTGCATAATGAGTTCGTGCATTTTATTGAGCGTGCAAACACTTAGTAATAATGCTTTGGAAAACTCGGAACTAGCTAGAGGAGATAATGATGGATGAAAACTTTAGTATATGGGAGATGGGATAAAAATGTTTTTTTTTTTTTATTGAATGGTATAAAGAGTTGAATGGGAGGCTATAGTATTTATAGTGTATAATTTGGAGTTGTAATTAGGGACTACTTTGACTAGGCTAGAATTTAGGAACAACTATGACTTGACTAGAAGACCATATTTACCAACACTTTGACTTGACTAGAAGACCATATTTACTAACACTTTGACTTGACTTGACTAGGAGACTACGTTTGACTTTTCAGGGTTGACTAAGGGACCTTGAAAGGGTTTAAGTTTAATTGGTTTTAATTAACATCACAAAACACCAAATGGTGTAGTGGTTTGTGTGGTGTGGTTAAGGTTTAGCCCGCCAGGGACTCGGGTTCGAATCCTGGCACAGGCAAACATTTTTTTAACATTTTTAAATCAGAATTTTTAATACAATCCAATTTAATATTGATTATAAGTCATTATTTAAACAAAAAAAAAATTAACAAAATGGATGGTAAAGATACTGTAAACATGAATCGGATGAATAAACGATGGAGTTCTATATATGTATATATATATATAAAGAAAATTTGTGTGATGTTATGCAATCAGAATCTGAAAAGAAGTTATTATCATCATCATCCACAATGTTCTTACCTAGAGCTACCAACCATACTGAGATCCATCTTCATGGAAATTGAACTCTATCTACAAAAATTGATGCATGCTTTGACTACTTTTGAAATATTTTCCGGCGAAACCTAGTTCCAGACATGTTTTATATGTTGTTTCAGGTTGGCTTCATCGTTGACAGATATATCTCCGACAACAACTTGCTCTGTACCCGATCACAATGTCCAACAACTGAATTTTACTTGCTTGCATGAACAGTTGTTTCGGAATTGAGCAGTGATCTAGTGGTGTGGTCTACCTTTTTGCTTATGATGTCCAACAATTGAATATTACTTGCTTGCATGAACAGTAGTTGTTTTGGATTTAGCAGTCGTCTAATTGTGTGGTCTACCTTTTTGCTTATGATCCAACACCAAATCTCATCAAATTAACGAATGATCCATCCATTTCAACTTTTGTTTAATTATTTTAGCAACTTCAAAATGAACTCCCCATTTCAAACATGGTCATTGTATGGTATTAGTGGTTGGAAACTCTGATGAATGGTGGCCCTCTGGCAATTGGTTACTTAATGTTCTTTATATACGAATAGTGACCCCCTGGCAAACCTGTGTAAAGGACTAAAGCCATATATGTTTTGTTTGCAGATTTACACTGGTGTAAATAATTGCACGAGTTTAAATCATCCTCATCGTATGTTTTGTTTGCTTGGTTGGTTTATATAGATGTAAATAAACACGAGTGTAAATAATTACACCAGTGTAAAAACGAGAGTGAGATAACAGAATGTACAATTTGATTTTTTGTTTTAAAAAGGTAAATTAATAAAAAAATAAAATAAAGTTTAAAAAAATGAATATTTTAATAATGGAAAAAAAAATTAAATAATATTATATTAATTTTTTCTCTTCCATGATTTTTTACCTAAATACCCTTTAAAGTACGTTAATATATTACAACAATACTTATTAATCAAGTCAAAACAAAAAGTCTCATCCATTGATCTCAACCATTGGATCAACAAAATCAATGGTCCACATGGGTTCTCTAGTTCTCATAACTCAAGTGAGTTCTCATATTATCCATTCCCAACATATAAAAGTTAAATATAATGAAAGGAATATTTTATCGTAAACTTATGGGTAAAAAACTTCATAAATTTAGAGAAAAAAAATTACTTGGAAATTTCCAAATGAAATAAATGGAGGGTTAAACCTTAGTGCGCTCTCTTTATTTTGGCCTTCTTATAATTTATTTACTTAATCAAAAAGTTAATAAGAAGAAAATATTATTTTGGTAATGGGTTGAAAGGGAGGTTTTTGTAGGTTGAAAAGGAGATAAGTTATAAGTTAGAATTTATAACTTTTTGATTAAGTAGATAAGGAGGTAGAAAAAGGAGATAAGGAGATAAGGAGAAGGAGAGCCAAACATCGCCTTAATATGAATGTGCATAACGACATACTTGACCCCCACGAACAATCTAAACATAAGATTATGCGTTTTGGTCCGCGAGTGAGCTGTCGCGAGTCACCCACCAAGTCACGTGGCTCATGAGCACCACAACTGACATGCGCTATCATTCACGCAAGCAAGCACATGCAATGGCAATCGCGTCCGCTAACGACTGGAAAAGTCATTTGACCGTTGAATTTTTTTAAAATAATTAATTTTTTGTTACCATTTTTCATTAATTATTTTCACCCAATATATATTTATCTTCTTCTTCATCTCCATTCTTCATCTTCTTCTCATTTCATCTTCTTCTCATCTTCTTCTCTTTCCACAACAATTCAAAATCATTCTTTAAAAATCATTCGAAATCATGGTGCAATAGACCGAATTGAAGAGGAGGAAATCGGGTTAATAATCACGTACAATCAAACGCACGACATTTGCGCGTCGACGATCCGTGGTGTTCGAAGTCGCGGACCACAGTGGAGTAAAGTGCTAGTCAAGTTTAGTAACCTCGTCGGGGGAACCAAACGTACTTGTGATTCAATCTCCCACAGGTATGGGAATCTCAAAACGAAGTGTAAAAACTTCGAAATCACGTATAAAAAAGTCTCTAGGAATCTCCCTGGCGAAACAGAAGACATGCTCTTAGCTTTTACTCACGTCGAGTATCTTTTGAAAGTTGGGCATGACTTTCATCACGTTTCGGTGTGACAAATGTTACGCTCTACCTCAACCTTACGTTAGTATTTATTTATTGTAATGGTTTTTATTTTAGTGTAATGTTTTTATTTTTTTAGTTTAATGTATATTTTTTAATTTAATGTAATTTTTTATAATTTTATGTAAAATATTTATGTTTTTTATTTATTAATGATTTAAAAAATGAGCCGTTCACCTTAAGCCACAACAGGATCAAGTGAACAGGATTAAGACTTTAGCCAGTACCACGTTAGCATCCAGTTGTCAACATTTAATAGGATAAAATTTTAACTCACCTTAAACCAACGGATCGTCTAATCGGTATCTAAATTCAATCAAGACTTAACCTTTTATGACTCAAGACTCCTAATATCTAGCAACCTTAAACACACCGATAAACAGAAACAAGAGAAAGTATTTGGTACAAAGTTCCTTAACCTACAAACTGTAGGAAGCCACCAAAAGTGGCCACGTGTAACTTGACGGTTACAACATCTGAAGCCAATTCAAGGGTAATATAGACTTTTCCGTCTCTCATTTAATCACGTAATAATACATTCCCTTTTTATCGTTAAATCCGAATTCAAAATTTTTATAACTTATTTCACAATATTCCATCATTGTGATGTTTAATTGTGTATTAGATCTAAAGAAATCATACTCTGTAAACAAAAAAAAAAAAAACAGAGCATTCATCAAATGAAGAAAAATCATACTCTGTAAACCAAAAAAAAAACAGAGCATTCATCAAGAAGAAGAAATCATACTCTGTAAACAAAAAAAAAACAGAGCATTCATCAAACGAAGAAGAAATCATACTCTGTAAACCAAAAAAAAAAGCAGAGCATTCATCAAACGAAGAAGAAATCATACTCTGTAAAAAAAAAAACAGAGCATTCATCAAACGAAGAAGAAATAAAGTTCAGAGATGAACAGAGGCTGATAGATAACTGTTTTATATTGTAGATATTACTGAGTGCGTTTAATGATATCACTGAGTGCGTTTTATGTTTTATGTTTCATGTAAGTGCGTTTTATGATATCAGCGAATGCGTTTTATGTTTTATGTAAGTGTGTTTTATGATATCACTGAGTGCGTTTTATGATATCACTAAGTGCGTTTTATGTTTTTACACTGTAAGTTAATTATCATCAACATGTAAGTGCGTTTTATGATATCACTAAGTGCGTTTTATGTTTTTACATTGTAAGTTAATTATCATCAACAGGTAAGTGCGTTTTATGATATCACCAAGTGCGTTTTATGTTTTTACATTGTAAGTTAAATATCATCAACATGTAAGTGCGTTTTATGATATTACTAAGTGCGTTTTAACAACATGATCACGTGAAATCAATAAAATCAATGAAAAACTGAAAACGTGTTTATAACTTTCATCAAACGCACGAACAAGCTCATTCATTCTATTGCTTCACATGTTTCATACAAACGTAATTTTAGGGTTTTTATTTCTTCATTTCTTCATTTCTTCTTCGTTTTGATGAATGCTCTGTTTTTCTCTTTTTTTGGTTTACAGAGTATGTTTTTTTTTTTTTTTAGTTTTAAATTTGTGAATTTCACGATTATAGCAATTGATAATAATTGTCCATAAATGAGATGATTTTGGAAACATTATTAAAAAATCTCAAATTATTATACTCGCACTTTGTCTAATTTGCCCTTCTAAACTAAAAACACGCGTGCAATTAATTTAGGATGATGTTTGATTAAAACCCAGATCGACGGTCAGGATTGCTTCTTACACTTTGTATTTTAAGGAGCCTTTGTACAATAGCCTCTCTCACGGAAACAAATAAACTCCAAATAATGAACCAAATCAAAACTTATCTTCTTTTCCTTTCCTTGAATATCGACCCCATTAACTTTAATCATTCTCCAAACCTTAATCATTCTCCAAACCTTTTTTTTCTCATGTGCATCAATTAGGATTAACACCATCACAAACTAGTTATTAGGGAGTGTTAAGTTATCATACATAGTATAACAAAAATTAGAAAGGTGAGAATGATACAAAAAAAAACATAATAAAATATATCACAATGAGTCACAAAAAATAATACAATACCAATAAATATAACACAATGCCGATGAAAAAACACACAATGAATCGCAGAAATGACAAAATGACGAAAATAAAGAAAAGACACAATGCAACATAAAAGACACAATGATATAACACAAATTCTAAAAATACAAAAAAGTCGAAAACCTTAAAACTAAGATTGTAGGGTTCGATGAGACGATTCAAATCCCGCTTGAATGAGTTTAATCGAACTCCGTTTGATACCTTTCCTTAGACTTCATATTTTTTTTCACTGTGTATTTGATCCTAACCCTATTATGGAAATGGAAGATCTACCGAGTATCATCAAATTTGCTATTTGAGATGTTATCAATTTGAATAGATGCAGGGGCGAAGTATTATTTGGGCCAGGGTGGCCCTGGCCTCCCCTGTTTTTTGGCGCAGCAGTGAAAATTTACGATTTTCATAGGTAAATTAAGTCCGGGTTAAGTCCGGCCCCCGCCAATTTTTCATTACCGATTGAAAAAAATTGAGTTCGGCCCCGCCGATTCCGAAACCAAGCTTCGCTACTGAATAGATGTATTATAAATATTGCGCGTATTTGTTTATTATTCAATACTAGCAGGGTGTCCATGCAAGGCGGAAGGAAAAACATACACTGCAAAGTTGTGCATTGTACGGTCAGTACGGTTATTATCCTCAAGCAAAGCTGAAACCAAAGTCGTCGGCTAGTCTATTTTATTAACTAATCGGTTTTAGGTTAACCGGTTCGGTTTATTCGATTAAATTGATAGTTTTGAATCCAGTTCGTGTAATTCGGTTAGTGTAATTAATATGAGAGATTAAAATGTAGTTAATGTTTAGAAGATTAATTACTCTCATTTTAGAGTCATGGCTTCTGCATTGAATATGAAAAAAAAAATTTAACTCTTGATATTCTAAAAAATTCTTATAAAATACATTATACAC
This sequence comes from Ambrosia x helenae, assembly GCA_030844895.1. Classification (NCBI taxonomy): domain Eukaryota; kingdom Viridiplantae; phylum Streptophyta; class Magnoliopsida; order Asterales; family Asteraceae; genus Ambrosia; species Ambrosia x helenae. The sequence goes on along the minus strand of CM061229.1, from coordinate 137,944,681 downwards.
ATTCGTTGGAAATTTATGTACTCGTTTTTTTCGCTTCTTAAGTCCTTTTTCTGAGGACTTTTGAGCGTGTTTTAATGAAGTTTTCCTTTAAAAAAATACACATTATAATACAATAACAATCAAACTGTTTTTTAAGGGTATTGCATATTAATACTACAAACTTTTACTCATTGTCCAACAATAATATATGTATTTGAAAAATTCTCAACAACTATTCCAACTCTCAGACATTTTTTCTCTGGCGAACCCTTTTTAACTAATGACTAAGACTAACTAAGTTAGTGAATGCTGACATGACATGTTATGTCAACGTCCACGTCAACATCTATGTCAGCATTAACAGGCCATATCAGCGTCCACGTCATCATCCACGCCAGCGTTGGCATACTACGTCATCATCAACATCAGCGTGAGCCATGAGCATGCCACGTCAGGGTCCACATCAGCATCGGCTAACTGAGTTAGTTCTCAGTTAATAAAGGTTCATTGTCGAACAAGACGTTGAAAATTGGAATCGTTGTTAGGAATTTTTGAAATACAGATTATTATCAGTCAATGAGTGAAACTTTGAATTATTAAAATCCAATATCCCTTTTTTTAATCTAACCACTTGAGTTTCAGATCGAATAGTTAGACGATTAGGTATGGGGACCGGCATTGGGCCGGCGTTGCCATGCCGCCCCGGGCTACACCGCCCCCCAGGGCCGGCATCGGCATAGGCGGCAACCATTTGCCTCTCTTGCCGGGCCATGAAGATGCATTGGTGGATGTGATTTGAACGTTGGGACTTTTTTTTTTGACCGTTGGGACTTTAAAAAAAAAAAAAAGTTTTTTAAAACAATATATAAACCCTCAAACAAATCCAACCTTCTTCACCACAACTTTTATAAACTCTCTCCCACTTTTATACAATCTCTCAAACACTCTCACTATATTTATAAAATACAAACCCTCAACCAACCATGTCGTTATCATCTTCTACGACGTCTTCGTCTTCTTCGGGTTCGTCATCTACAAACGAAGCCGTAAATTTTATTATAAACATCGTGGGGCAAGCGGCGCAGATTATTGCCGAGGAGCTAGGAGATGAAGCCGATTCAGCACCTCGAACTAGGAAAGCGGCTATAAATAGAGACCGAGAGGGTAAGTATTATATTTATTTTTTTAAACATTTTGTAATTTTAATTTGTTTATATTTTTGTAAATATATTGTAGAATTTTTTTGTGTTTATATTTTTGTAAATATATTGTAGATTTTTTTTGTGTTTATATTTTTGTAAATATATTGTAGATTTTTTTTGTGTTTATATTTTTGTAAATATGTGTAGGTGCCCATAATAGATTGGTGGCCGATTATTTTGCCGACGAACCGTTATACTAGGCGGAATTATTTAGGCGTCGGTTCCGAATGAGTAGAAGATTGTTCTCACGTATAGCCGACGACATGGCTAACTTTGAGCCATATTTTACCTTACGATACGATGTTAGAGGCAAGAGGGGGTTCACCACCTTACAAAAATGCACGGCGGCACTTCGGCAACTAGCGTACGGGACCATGACGGATGCGTGGGACGAGTATTTACAAATGTCGGAAAGAACTGCACGAGAGTGCCTGTACAGGTTTAGCAAGTGTGTGGTGAAGCTTTACAGCAAGAAATATTTGCGAAAACCAAACTCCAGTGAGGTCCAACAATTGTATCAGTTTCACCACCAACAACATTGTTTTCCAGGAATGCTCGGTAGCATTGATTGCTACCATTGGCCTTGGAAAAACTGCCCCGTAGCATGGCGCGGAATGTTCAAACGAGGGGATCAAGATTATCCATCAATAATATTGGAGGCGGCGTGTTCACAAGATCTATGGGTTTGGCATGCTTTCTTTGGCATTCCTGGTTCGAACAATGACATTAATGTTATTAACCAGTCGCATATTTTTGACGATGTCATAAAAGGCACCGGTCCGGAAACCAGCTTTACAGTATCGGGGGTGGAGTATAGGCGCGGTTATTATCTTGCTGATGGAATCTACCCACCTTACTCGACGATCGTTAAAACTATTCACCACCCGTTCGATGAAAAAAGAAAGAAATTTGCCAAGTATCAAGAGGCGGCAAGAAAGGACATTGAACGATTTTTTGGTGTTCTACAAGCAAGATGGCACATCATTTCACACCCGGCACGTATGTTCACCCCTAAAAAATTACGTTACTGTATGTATGCCTGTATCTTGTTGCATAACATGATACTTGAAGACGAAGGCGCCGCCATTTGTGTGTATGACGAGAATGCCCCGCCGGAGAATACGGTGCCTGTCAACCCACATCAACAAGATTTAAACGAGTTCTCGTTACATAACGAGTTCACGCATAAAAATCTTCAAGCAGACTTGGTTGAATATATTTGGAACAACGGGCAAGAGTAGATTATTTGTATTTTTTTTTTTATGTCGAGTATGTTACTTTAATTTTAGTTATTTTTTTTAATTATTTGTAATGGTTTTATGTAATATTTACTTTTTAATATTAATATTAGAATATTAACTTTTTTATTGTAACATTAATATTATTTAATTAAAAAAAGAAAAAAAAAGGAAATAGCATTAAATGATGTTGGGCCTCCTCCACACCCTTAGGAGCATCATCTCATGGATGCTCCTACCCCACGCTGACGTGGCAGCTGAGGTGGAGGCAAGGCATGGAAGTTGGGCATCCTCCACACCTAATGGTCTTACAACCTTTCAACTTTTCTAAAACTTTGTAAATATCATTTTATCACCCTTTGTCTTTTTAAAGTTTCAAGTTTTATTTTTTTTATGTCGTGTCAGTATAAATTCAAATTGCTTTATGTTTTAATGTTATTTTTTTTTTTCGGAAGTGAGTCAAATCAAATATAACGTTTTCATTCTTATTTTTATGTACTTTTTCCGTTGGTTGACGAATTACGTAAATTTTCATACCGTTTTTGTTGTACTACTATTTTATATTTTTAGTTCTCTTTTGGTTGCTAACAGTACCGTATATAGGTATACTTTTTCGGTTACTATGTTCAGTTTCGGTGTAATCAAAGCACATACGTACATGTTATCATACCATAAATGATTTGGTTTAGTGTGTAGCAGAACGCGCCGATTAAATCCTAGTTTATATAAAAATACAGGAGTGTTATAAGATAATTTTTCACGCTGGGTTAAGAAGGATAGCTTAAAACAATAATGAAAACATTTTTTTTTACGGAAATCCAAAACCCCTAGAAATCTTTAGCTGAAGAGGGCAATTATTTTAGCATTTTTGGTCACTAAATATTATGAAAAACCGTCGCTATAAACCATCTTCACTAAAGAAATTTATGTCACTAAAGCCTAGCTGGGTTTGAAACTTCCTTTACTTCTTCCTTTTAGACCTTTTGAGGATGGATCTACCATACGAATTGATGAAGTCCGTCGTTAGATATAAGGATTTCTGATGGTTATACATATATCCATGAATACCCTATGAATTCTTGATAAAGCAAATCTATGACCGGTGTTCTTTGTTAATTGTTCTTTTGATCATCCATTCAGAGACCATTTATGTGATTGGTTAGTGTTTGGTCCAGAAGGTTTCATTGCCGGAAAGGAAAACAATATGGGTTAACCTTAGATTTTAGAAAGGCCTTTTTATAGTGCATATATACTCAATAAACAAAGTTTATACAAAGTCACTTTAATAACATATATTACTTTACCTAATTGGTGGCTTTACAAGTTGTTATTACAAAGAATCCATTTCCTATGGCCATTAAGCTTCCTAACAGCCACTAGTTCCCCGCCCACACAATTATTAAACTTATCATAAACCTCTATATTTAATTGAAAACAATAAAAAAGATAACGTCTCATTAGTTTATTTGTAAAGGTCATAATAATAAAAAAATTACTAGTACGTACCTAATATTTTATGATCTGTTATAGCCAAACAATATATTACAGAAGAAATATTACTATGTAGAATAGTTATTATATTAATACTTTAGACGTTTCCTTAAAATAAATACTCATATATATATAAGCTAACTCTATTTTATATTAACGAACTTCAAGTTAATTATTAAAAGTGTTTTACATGTTTAACATAATGTTTCTCTCAACTTGTGCTTAATTAATTAATTTTTCTATGCCCAATATGATCATTGTTCATAATTAATTATTTCTTTAACTTTGAAAATCATTGAAACACATTATTATGTGAACATGTTCATGATTTAAACTTTAAAGAGCATCTATATGTTATCCCATCTAGCAAACAGCATCTATCCATCGAATCCATATGTAACCAAAACTACTAAACTCGGAACAAAGCTAGTTGAGGCAAAAGTGAATTATTTTTGTATAACGATACAGAAAACCCCTATGGTGGAAACTTTATCTAGATGGGGCTAAACATTAACTCTTTTGACTACAAGTTTTGTGATGCAGGTATGGAATCGGCAAATTACCTATTGGTAACTTGCCAATTCACGAAGAAAATCAAGGTCCCCGATGAACTACACCATGATTCCTACGTAGAGCACGTAATGACAGGGTATAAACAACCATCCGGCATTGGAAGCCAATGTTTTGGGACATATCAAGACCAACTCGTTCATAGGGATCGATAAGAAAACAAAGCAGAAATCCCTTCATTAGAATGATCATCAGTGACGGATTTACATTATATTTAGGGGTCGCCCACACTACCCCTCAACTCTCTTGGCGAATTGCAATGTTAATGCAGAAAAAAAAAATTTTATCTTCTTTGTTCAATGTATCGAATACCCTAAGCGCAAAAAAAAAGTTTAACATGCGCTACCCTTGAACTTTTTCGAGACCCGCAACTTATGGTCATCCAAGTGCAATTTTAATATTTCTAATTTTCCTATGTAGGACATGTGTAGCATGCATAGGATATGAATTTCTTGCTGGTATCTTTTTGTTTCTTTTCTATAAACTTATCGCCTTCGAAAAAACAGATTTTGCATATAATAACTAACATTGACAACATTGACATGTTAATGGAAGTTTGCTTAATTACCTTTGGTTATTGATACTATGAGATCTGTCTAGTTATAACGTAAGGGGGTTATTTTAAATACACTCACTCTATTTTCCATTTACATCCTACACTATAAAATTAATTATGTATTAATAGCAGAATATACATGACCCTAGTCTAATCTCATTTTTTTTATTAAGTTGTTCAAGATTAATACTGTTTTTAATCTATTATATCTTAAAACTACTTTAACATATTTTTAATCATTAAAACTATATTTACAAGTCGTATTATTACTAGTAATATGACACACATGTTCAAGATTAGATTATGATCAGGGGTGTCTTTGGGGATCTAAGGAGGTCAATCGGACAAGGTCCATAAATATTTAGGCATATTTTAAAAAAAAACATCACACACACACACACACACACACATATATATATATATATATATATATATATATATATATATATATATATATGTATATATGTACACAGGGGCGGATCTTGAGAAGGAGCAGGGGTAACATCCATTACCCCTCAACTTGTTTAGCGTAGTGTATTTTTAATTATTTTTACGTGTTTTGTATTACGTTACCTGTGGAAATTATGTAACGTTACCCCTAAAATCTTGGTCTAGATCCGCCACTGTATGTATATGTTTTTATATAACTCATTTAACACTTAAACTTAGACCTAATTGGCCTATTTTTTAACCGTTCGGATATGGTATGTATATTTTCAGAGATTTTCAGGGACAGCTCTGATTATGACCATGCTGCATAAATGTAATTTAACTTACATTCACTAGAAAAATAAAAGTTCAGTTTTATTTTGTTAGTAACAATAGGTTAAAATGTTACTCCCTCTGTCCCTATTTAAATGTCTATTTTTTCATTTTTTGTTGTCTCAAATTATATGTCCATTTTCAAAAATAGAAATACAATTTCTAGTTTTGCCCATAAAAGACAAAACACAATCACTACTTTTGAGGATATTATTGTTATTTTACCACATATAAGACCATAAGTAATGGTTCATGCCTCTTATGGGGCATTTTCAGCTACATTATTATTATAAGGCCCTTCAAAAATATGTGTAATGGTTAAAGCCACTTAATGCCCTTTTTATTTATTACTTTTCATATTTTTTATCCTATTTGGGCATTATACTAGAAATGCCTCACCCTCTTAATGCCCATATAATGCCCAAGGAGATGGTGTTAGGGGCATTATCATGCTTATTTATCCCTTTATAATGCCCATTACACATTGTCTAAACAAAAGATTTCTTAAAATGTATGTAATAATTAATAAATGATTATAATGATCATAATTAATGATAGATTAAAATGGATTTATTAAGAGGTTTTCTAGAGTATAGGGTGTAAATAACAACATACTTCAAGATCATTAATTCGAATTTAATTCTTTGAATCTTTAGGCCATGGGGTGTACCTTCACACCAAGAGTGTTAACGGTTAACATTTTAACTTTCAGTTTACACCACTGCCTTCCATGTTAAGGGGCATTAAATTGACACTAAGTTAACATGTTAACATGACTTAAAAGAGAGAAAGTTAAGGGAATGAAGTAGAGATAAGAGGCGTTAAATCATTTCTTTAAAGTGAGCTAGTGTGAAAAGAGACAAAATGAAAAATGTGACATATAGGTGGAGTTAAAGATGGTTAGAGTATACCCCATGACCTTATTGGACAATTTGTGAAATCAAAGAAATCCTAATTAATTATCTCATCCTTTTTTTTTAACGGCACAACATCTATCTATCTATAATCGCTATTTAGGTTATAGCCTAGCGGTAGAGGGGAAATCCTCTATTGAGTGAGGTTAGAAGTTCAATTCTCCTTGAAAGAGTTAAGCTTCTCAAACTAGTGAGTTGTATTATTCTTGTCTAGGTGAATGAATGAATAAATAACCATTCTTATTAAACACACACATGTTTGCTTTGCTAAGCATAATTTAATTTTATGGCACAAGTGTGTATTTTTTATGCCTATTTGAATTTTTAGGTTGTGATGTATGACTCCGTTCACCCCACCCCACCCCCTCTCTCCTCTCCTCTTTCCCCTTTTCCTGTTCTCATATATCCTTTGTTTTCTAATCTAGGGTTCAACTTCCTGAGCCTTTGTTTTTTCTATAATTTTCCCACTAATAATTAAAAAAAAACCCCGTACTTTTATATATATATTTTCTTGCTTTCATTTTTTTATAATTTTCTTGTTTTCTGTTGCTTGATGTTTGTATAATCATATCCATATCCATGGCTGGTTTAGATTTAGGCACTGCTTCTCGCTACATCCATCAACAGCACCAACACCAACACCAACACCAACAGCTCCATCTTCCTGACCTTCAACTCCACACCACTCAACCAGATAACCACCACCTCTTCTCCGACAACACCACCTCCCTCCACAACCACCACCACAACCAAGATGACGACGACCACCATGATCAACTAGTCTCACCCAACTCCGGTGGTGGTGGTACTGGTGGCTCAGGTGATCTTTCTGGCCGTCGTCCTAGAGGCCGTCCACCTGGCTCCAAAAACAAACCAAAACCACCGGTTATCATCACAAGAGAAAGCGCTAACACACTCAGAGCTCACATCTTGGAAATAGGAAACGGTTGTGATGTCTTTGACTGCATAGCAACTTATGCAAGACGACGACAACGAGGGATCTGTATCCTTTCTGGTAGCGGTATTGTGACCAATGTTAGTCTCCGTCAACCATCTGCAACCGGGTCTGTCATGGCTCTTCATGGACGGTTCGAGATCTTGTCTCTTTCGGGTTCTTTCTTGCCTCCACCTGCACCACCAGGTGCCACTAGTTTGACCATCTTTTTAGCCGGTGGACAAGGACAGGTAGTAGGTGGAAACGTGGTCGGAGAGTTGACTGCAGCTGGTCCAGTCATAGTAATCGCTTCTTCTTTCACTAATGTCGCTTATGAAAGACTCCCACTTGAAGAAGATGAACCAGAAGCCGGTGGGTTACAGATGCAACAACAGGTGGCTCAACCCGATGGAACCGGTAACAACCCGTTTCCTGACCCCTCATCTGGGCTACCCTTCTTTAACCTGCCGATGAATATGCCTCCCAATGTTCAGTTGCCGGTGGATCACTACAAGAATCATAATAATAATCCGTTCTAATACGGGTCGGGTCAAACGTACGTACCGTACCCATTTGTTGTTTGGATCGGGTTAGTTTAGCTTCTTTTGGATCATAAACAATATGTATTCACTTGAAAATGATTGCATCAAACTACTACTATTATCTTCTTATCTTTGCTACTGCTATCTTTGTGTGTGTGTGTGTGTTATTGTAACTTAAACTGTTCTATGGAAATAGTTTTTTTTTTTTTTTTAAATTATGTGTGTTTTCTTTTTATGAATCTCTTTTTTCAAGGCATTATGTTCAAGATTTGGGGTTATCATGAATGTGTCATTGATGGTTATAATGAAACTAAGAGTTGATGCTTCCAGAGAATCAACTAGCATTGATGATAGAACTTAAGGTTTTGAGGTAGTTGGCTGTTTTTGTTTTTGTTTTTGTTTCTGTTTCTGTTGCATTGGTTTCAGTAAGTAGAGTAAATATAGCAACAAGTAAAAGAAACATGAAACTGAATTGTTTATGCAGCTTTTGAATTTTGGTGACAATTAACAATAAGTTATTGCTTCCTTATATAAAATCAATAAGTCATCTATATGTTTATTATCAACTATACTAAGCAAAAAAAAAAAAAAAACTCCTTTACTTGAAAAATATTAATTCTAGCTATGAACTATATCTTTTATGATTTATTTTTGCCATTTAGAAAACATAGATTTCAGGAACATTAAGCTCTAGTTGTGCTTCTTGACTTGTTTCTTTTTACAGGCACACCTCTCAATCGATCTAATGTGTGTTTTCCATCTTAACTAGTATCCATTGGATGTAATAATTAAGAAGTTTGAGTTCTTGAAACTTAATAATTATGTCCTTTGATTAGAGTATTGAAGTATAACTTTAAATTTTGAAATAAGCATTAAGGATGGATGAAATTCATCACTTAATATAAGAGAGACTATCCTGAATATAGGTCATGATTAATTTCCTATTTGGGATTGCTATCATTGCTAGCTTAAACCAATATTCACAATTTTTAATCTTCTTCTATCTCCTTGTTTATTATTTTACTGCTTCGTTTTTATTTCCTGAAATATTGCCAAATTGTCTCTTTCTTTTTTCACACACGCACATGAACACGAACACAAGGTAGCATTTGATTTTAGCTATGTAATGAAAGAATATAGTTAAAATTTAGAGAAAGTTTGAAAGCCAATTGTGGGATCCAAGTGCTACCCTAACAAAGTGTGAGCTTAATTATAGTTACCAAACTATAATCGGCTAACTTTCGGTAGGTATTCATGACATGATGAACTTTTTGCAGTTTTTAGACTAAAGGAATATATCCCCACGAGGGGTAACATATGATCAAGTCTTATAATAGTCGCCCTCATGATGGTTATTTAAGTGCTTTTTAGTCTCATACATGAGCTGCTAAGGCTTAGTTAGCGACAGTAAAAACATTAATCATGGAACAACGGAACATTGCCATCCATATAGTTTTACTTGTGATACATAAGGTGGTTATGTAAAACCGCATCTTTCTTTGCCTAACTAGATATGATGATACTACGTACACGTGTTTAGCTGGTTCTCATAGTTTTCTACATTAAAAATGTTGTGTATTCAATGTGACTATATATATATATATATATATATATATATATATTACAAGGAAAAGCATCCATTTTTCTATTATAAATTCATGTGTTAAAAGACATAAGATCATGAGGAAAGTTTCTTGATCAACACCAATATTTCCACGTTATTCCTTGGTCCAATTTTTTAATAGATACATGAGCACCTCTTGCAAAAGAAAAAAAAAATATTGTTTTGTTTAACATCCTAACACGTGAAAATATGATGACTCGCATATTTTTTTGAATATGTAATTTAGTGGTTTACGCAAAGTTTCACCTTTGAGTACTAAGGTTTTTTAGTTTCAGGTTGAGGTTTTATAGTTTGTTTTTGTAACATATTCGGGTATTAGGACTAACGAAAGTTAAAAAATAACTGGGTTCACCTATTTAACAAGGGTATTTTTGTCAAATCCAATTTAATGTCTAATTTTTAACAACATTCAAACCCATGGTTCAAACACGGCTACCTTGGTCATTGTTCAAAACCACATACACCCCTACCATCGTTCAAACCCATCAATGGATTAGTGCTACTGTGGACTTGTGGCTGTGGTCCGAACTTCGTGGACAAACATGGACACAAGTTTTATTGTTTTCCCCAAATGGTAGGATTTTAAAGCCTAATTTCAATCCCTTTTTTATTTCAGCAATGACTCCTGAAACGATTTAAACTCATATGTTAACCCCCTTTTGATTTCAGCAAGGATTTAGTTGTGAATTCTTTGTTTGGGTTGATCCCCAAAGCGTCACATATCTGTTGAAGTATATACAGAAAATACTTACGATAAAAAAACATTTTTATAGTGATGATCTGGGCATATTCCTGAAAAAAATAAAGAACCATTTAAAAAACTGAACTTTTTACAGTGACGAACTAAATACTAAGAGGTAGGTTATTTACACAATAACAAAAAGTAAGTTTGCACAGCCCTCTACGACCCGTAGAGGCCTCTACGGGTCGTAGAGGGTGTCAGTGTAATAAATGAGGAACCCTCTACGACCCGTAGAGGCCTCTACGGGCCGTGGAGGTGGGTAGGTCGTGCATTTAAACCCTAGACAGCCCGTAGAGGCCTCTACGGCCCGTTTTTTGTTTTTTTTTTTGTCTACGACCCGTAGAGGCCTCTACGGGCCGTAGGCAAACATAAAACATCCATCCCTCCCTTCTTCATTGTCAAAATTAATAAGACTACTTCTACGAGCCGTAGAGGCCTCTACGGCCCGAAGGCAATCATTACCATGATTGACAATCATACAATCATTGGTAATGAGGTCTACGACCCGTAGAGCCCTCTACAGGTCGTAGAGGGTTGTGTGAATAAAATTGTAACTTGTGTGAATATCCGGAGCCAATACTAAAATTACTTATGATATATGGGTTGGGTTATTCTACAAAGGCTACAAAAAATGAGAAGGGTGAGAAGCCACTAGAAAATGACATGTGTCCAAAGGATTAACAAGTGGGAGGGGTAATTTTGTCAAAAACATATGCACATGCAAGTCACATGCCATTTCCACCTTCATTTTTAAATGCCCGTAACTTTTTTATACGGCATCCGTTTTTAAAAAAAATTATACCATAAAATTGAGCGTCTTTTTATCTTTAATATGAGTACCATATTGCTATACTTTTGAAAAAAAAAAATTCAAAACCCACTTGCGTATGACACAATGAAATGTAAAACACAATGAACACCAATTAAATATAGGGTATAAAACACAATCAAGAGTCTAGTAAAACACATGGACGACATACTAAAGACACAATGAATAGAAGACTAAAACACAATGAATACTTTTGAAAAAAAAAAGTTGAAAACCAGTTGCATAAGACACAATGGATGACATACGAAAGACACAATGAACAAAAGACTAAAAATACAATGAATACTTTTGAAAAAAAAAGTTTAAAACCCAATTGTGTAAAACACAATGGACGACATAATAAAGACACAATGAACAGAAGATTAAAACACAATGAATACTTTTGGGAAAAAAAGTTGAAAACCCAGTTGCGTAAGACACAATGGAGATAACGTAAAACACAATGAGTACCAATTAAATATGCAATGAACAATAGGGTATAAAACACAATGAACAGTCTAATAAAACACAATGGACGACATATAAAAGACACAATGAACAGAAGACTAAAACACAATGAATAATAGACTTAAACACAATGAACAACATAATAAAACACAATGTACACCTAAATACAAAACTCATTTGCGTAAAACACAATTAAAAGCATACTAAAAACACAATGGACAAAGTTAAATCATGTGTAGACTAAAAAAACATAAATAACATATTTATAAAGCACACATACATACTATAACACAATGAACGTGCAGAAGACACAACGGAGAAAAAAACCCATTTAGCACGAATTTTTTTTTTCAATTTTAATGTAGCAATGTGGTACTCATATTAAAGATAAAAAAACGCTCGTTAATATGGTGAAATTTTTTTGAAAAACAAATGCCGTATGAAAAAGTTATAGACGTTTTAAAATGATGGGGGGAATTGACATGTGCATTGCATGTGGAGAGAGAAAGTCAACAAATGTTGTTTTCCTTTTATGCCCTTTCTCTAATTTATTATTTATTTTTTTCAAACAAACTAATCTCAACCCTTCAAATATATGATCAATGGATCACAATCCTTCTCACCCTTCCTAGAAAAAGTGTCTTGTGTATTTGATCCTAACCCATGATATATATCATCCTCGCAATCCAAATCATCATCGTTTTTCCAAATCATCATTCGTTTTTCCTAATGCCCGACGATGTTACAAAAACAAACCATGAAACCTCAACCTGAAACTAAAAACCTTAGTACTCTAAGGTGAAACTTTGGGTAAACCACAAAGAACATTTGTGTATTCAACTCATTTATAAAATGCACGAGATATATCACACATATTAGAGTTTGAGTGAAAATGAAAGCCCTTCCAAATATATTGATTATTTCTCCTTCTTAAAATTGAAAATTAAACGAAGTTAAACACTAAATTTCATATTCAAATCCATTTTGTGAAACACAAAACAAAGAAAAACTTAAATAAAAAAATCACAGGATAAATGCCAGAAATAATATCCCAAACACTTTCTAATATATTTGGCAAAACCAAACTAGCCGAATCATATTTAAATAATTGAAGAATGATGAATGATTTTAGTATACAATCTAGTAAACGGAGGTCCTTAAATGTGAGAGGCCTAAGCTAGAACTTATTTTTCTCTATATAGTAAGCCATGCCACCTCCAACAATTGGCAAGTGTTTTTTTTTTATTGTGACAATAAAGTTTAGTTCATTGCCATTCTAATATTCTATCAATTTGTAACTCACAAATGGATGCTTAATTTAATCTTTAACAAAACTAAAAGCGTATATATAATCCTAGTCCATTACATTCCTTGTCAAACTAATTAAAACTTATTTGATTTACATGACAGCTTGATAGATCTAATTTCTCAAATTAACCACCGAAATTGCCAAACTAGTCAGAATCGTTCAAGCAATATGAAGATAAACTATAGCCAATTTTATTCTTATTGAACAAATCTACGCATCCAAGTGCTTTATTCTCCACTATGTTTTATATTACGACGATGTACGATTAGTGTATTTGCATCCGTCGATCAAGTATATCATCACTGAAGTTGAACTAAACAAGCAAGTGCCCATAGTTAGCGTGCTTCCATAATGCTTTAATTAGATTCCTTAAACAAGCATCTACGTCTTATGGTCATCTTTAAGTAACCTTAATTAAAGTTTGTGGTACACCACAAGACTCTTGTTCTTATTATGAAATATTGATGTATTTGTGATGATTATAACCTGCCTTTAGGGTTACCAAGAATAAGGTTGAATGAAGTTATGTACAGCTTTGAGCCTCAGAAAAAGTAAAAGTGGCATTCTTTGTATTCTTTCTCTTTCTCTTTACATAATTTTCCTTTTTTGTATTTTATTGGGTATTGATTAATGATCAGTATATAAACTATTGAAAAGCCATATATAGCTCAATCTGGCAATGAAGTGTCATTTGCAAGAGAGGTTAGGAGAACAAGATTCCTTGAATTAAAGGAGTGGTTGGTGCAAAGCTACCAACTCATAATTTGGGGATATAAATAATTAACTTCTCAAAGTCATTTATTTTTAGGATTAGGGTTTGACTTCAATTCATGACGATCATCCATTCGAGTCTAAAGACTTGTAGATGATAAAAATGAGAGCGCACTTTGGTGCGTAGTGATAGGTACACGTGGGCATATATAAACTCGCGAACGTAGGCTCGTATAAAAAATTCAGAAGTTATACATAGTCTAATACCAAATGTTGCCAAAGCAACGGTTGTCAACTTAATTAATAATCTTATCAGAGTTCAATATGTTTATTAATGATTTGTTAATAATGGAACTTAAATACATAAACAATTATTCTAGTTACATCGTTGACATGGCATGAAAATGATTGATACAGACATTACTTGTTTTCATTTTGTATTGGAATATCTATGGTTGAAGTCGAACAAATCAAAGGACAATGATACATGTTACATAAAGAAGTTTTATTGAACATAAAAAGTTGACGTTATGTTATAAAGTTTTTTGTTGGGAATTAAATTGTTACCCCACTCAGTTATCATCCTAGCTCGATGCGTCAATATTGGTCGTATGTTATAGACAAAACATATCATTGTTACCAACTACAAGAGTTCACAAAAAGAAGGATAAAAGGTGACTTTATTACCTTGACAAATGTTTGAGGAACAAATACAGCAGAATGGATAAAAAAAGTGCCTTTACAAACCATCGAACCGCAATGTTAATTATCAAGTGATCTACGCTATTTACGTCCTATCATGTTAATTTACCATACGAGGTGTTAATATGTTGTTAAACCTCATGACAATGACTTAATGACATAGAAACATATATAACTATGTTGTATAGGCACTAATAACACCAATTCAATAGAAAGTTGCAGAAATCAGAAAGGGTAATTTGCATTTAATTGGAATGTATGGTCTCGTTAATTAACAATTAATGTGCAAAAAGCTGTGTATAAAACTAAGAAGTAATATGTAGCCCAAGTGGTAGGAGGCATGCCTTTCCTTTGGAGAGGTGCAGGTTCGATCCCCACGAGTTGCATTTGTGGGACAAAGGCAATGATGGTGATGTGTCTTGACCCGCAGTTGGCGTGGCTGGTCCGGACATGATCCTGAGCCACCCCCGGTTTTAATCCGATAGTTACTCTAGCGATTCAGTTCGTGTGGAGGCGACACGGTTTCCGGGCGGACACCATAAGACCAAGTCTGATACTTCGAGGACGCGGGCCCAGTTCAGACAACGTAAGTTCCGAGGGGCAGAGCTTGGTCTGGGCTGTTGTCGTGGCAGTGCGAAATCAATCGTCTGCTGTTGTAATTAGCCGTCCAAAAAAAATGTTATATTTCTGACATTTCCTTTTATTCCATCCTAGCTCTTGATATGAAGATGATGACACATAATCAAGGATATATGACTTAATTAATTAAGAGAAAATACTAAAAAGAATTAGCATTCTTCATAGCATCAACTCTAAAAAAATTTTGGCCAATATCCAGCTAGCTATCTAGCTATTTGGATATCATGTGAATATTCACGGACAATAAAATGTTTTAACTTAGCTAGATGGGTAGCACCTTTGTAACTTTGTTAACATGTGTCGTCTAGAATAATAATAAAGCTTAACCAAGAGGTACATTATGAATATAAATCAACTTTAATATACATGACATTTTGCAGGATTCAGAACACAAAGCAAAGTAATATCCTGTCATGTACTTGTGCACTCAGCCTTAATGAAAGATAATACAGCAGTAGGTTGTAATGGATTTCCAACTAACTAAAGGTTTTTTTTAATCAAAGTCTAGACAAAACTACTTAGTGTGTAATCTTATGTTTCGCACCTCATGGGAGTTCTTTCTTTTTGGGAACCCCTTTTCCATTAGCTAGCCTTGCTAGCTTGCTTTTAACCTTAGACAATTCATACCTGGAATTATTCCTCTGTGATCCACCTTCACCCTACATAGCACTTTTCCCGTAAGGGTTTCCTTCTGGGGAGGTCCCGAGTTTTCAATCCCTACTAAGTGTGAAATCTGTACATATTAGGAGTGCACTAGTGAGAAGCATTCGAGGTTGGGCAGGGTTTAAGATCAACTTTTTGCCCTGAAAGAGGTAGCGGGTGTCTTCGGAGCCAATTACGCTAGCCGTTCAAAAAAAAAACTTAGAAATGGCGTTGGGATAAACGCGAGGATTGGTGGTGATCCTAATAAAGGTTGCTACCAAGTACCAAGAGGGTTGCTATCGATGCTAAAGATACCAACCGAAGTAATTTAATTATTACCAATATTAAAATTAGTCCAACTAGATAGCTTATACAAAGGTAGATCATAGATGTCAATTTTATCATCTACCTCAATGAGCACAAGCACCCATAAGACGGACATAAATCTAATTAGGTAAGAAAACCATGAAACAAAAGAATCATATGAAAACTCAGAATATCAGAAAAGGAAGTTCAAATAATATTTCATATACGTACCCTAGGGTGAAAAGGTTTGTTGTGTCAAGGACTTGACATATAAGTACTACAGAAGTAGAGAGATAGGACCATACCTTAATGGGGAATCACAATAAGTAAATTATTAAAACAAACACGTACATAAGCCTGCTTCAAGTACCTTGGGAACCTGAAACATCTTCGTTTCAAATTTTCATTCGTTTACACTTGGTTACAATGTTTGGTTCGTTTCTTAACTAGATTCCCAACGACAAAGATTTGGAAAGTCAAAAATTTATAAATGTGTTAACTCTTTTCCACCATGTTAGAATGTTATTCCTTTCTAGTATGTATCTAAAGATGGAACATTTATTTGGAAAAATCATAAAAATAAGTCCGTTAACCTAGACTTTTAACAAATGGGCATTGAATTTGTGGATTTTTAAAATAAGCAAACCAATAAGAAAATGATAAGTAGAGGCAGCACCTTTGTAGGACCGTTTTCTCGTTCGAACGTACGCTACAACAAGAATTGATTCCGAGTGTTCGACTCATATGATGGTGCGCGCTTTTGATAGTTGGTTAGAAACAATAACAGTAAAGACTAACACCTCATTGTATCTCTAACACAATTTCGGTAGGGCTTCACCATTGTACTTAGTACAGATCAAAGCAAGAGTTAGAAAATGAGGAGCGCAAGTCACCTATTAATAGGTGCACCTCTTGTTCGCCCATGCGTCCAGGCGAATGGGTCCATTCGCCCAGGACTCATTCTACACTAAACATAAGAGTTACAAATGACCAAATTAACTCTGCCAATTACGCATTAAACATAGAAAGCAACTAGTATAAACCTATCACTAGCTTTGGACATACACAAAGTGCATTTACAAACTCACCCTTTGACCTAGCTAGTGATCTTCCGTCTTTAAAAGCTTTAGCTCATCAAATCTTCAAAATCTTGCATTCTTCAACTGGGGGGGCACACAACGGTGCATTTACAAACTTTCCCTTAAGACTTGAATACTTTTTGTTTTCGCTTGTGTCGTTGCTTGATGAGATCTCGTCTTGCTCTTGTACTAGCTTTGAGACCTTGGGGATTCAAGGAGCCTCTGTTGTCTTCGTTTTTCAGTTCTGTGACGTAGAGCTAACAAACAATTATCAACAGTTTCATCAAATTTACTTTCACTTCTCGATTCACATATCTTCTTCAGCTTCTAATTAGAGATTTACCACGATTGATGGAAGGGGTAGTGCATGTTCAATAATGTGTTTAACTATGTGTTTTTTATGTGGTTTTGATGGTTATATATGATGAATAAGATAATACGCAAGTTTGGAATGTTTCAGGTTTAATAGCGAAATTGGAAGGAATTAGAGCCAACTGTGATGAAGCATAGTGTCTAAGGGTGAAGGTTCGAAGGTATTGAAGTGTTCGGGATCTTAATTGAAGTGAATTGGAGTTGGAAAGGTGCTTAGATGAGAAGAAACGAGTTTTTGGGGATGTTTGGATGATGACTTTTAAGAAGAAAATGGAGTTGATGCAATTGTAAAGACATGTTGTAGCCTACGATGTGTACATCGTAGGTTACGGTTGAGAAAGAGCCTTCAAAATATTCAATTCAGCAGGGTGGAACCGTAGGAGAAGGATACAAGGTGTAGCATACGGTGTAAATCGGCAACAAGAACAGTCCATCTGAACCGTAAGCTACGACTACTCAAGCATAGCTTACGGCGCGTATACGGGGAAAAAGGAAGTTAGGTTTTGTGAAGGTATAAAAGTGAGGTTTTCGACCCTAGGACTATGAAGTTGTCTTTTATCGAAAAGAACCATCCTTGGAGGCAATTTGGAGCTTCATTACAATTGACATCATTCAAGCAAGATCATCATGTTCAACAGTAGTTATCAATCTTTCGTGTTATTTACTACTACCATGAGCGGCTAAACACTTATGTAATCACCTCTAAGTGTACGGTTCGTATGTGAAACCTTAAACTTGTTCAATTTGGTATTTGGGATTGTTTTTCATTGTTCGAAGAATAGTTGTGGTTTTAATCATTTAAACAATTCATGTGTTTTGCAATTATTGGTCTTTGATCATTCGCATTCGGTTTTCTTGCATTGTGATCAGTTTGATTATCGGGTGGGTAATTGATGCATGTGGTTTGGTAATTAGATTGTACAAGTTATTATTAAAAACTTGTGTTTGATTATTACTTGGTTTAAAACTAATTAACAATGCCATGTGTATGTGGTATCATATCATTTGACTAGGTTTTGGTAAATCATTGAACCGGAAATCCGGTGGGGTTACGACTTTCTCATTATTGTTTAAAACTTTTTAATTTCGTTTTTTTTCTAAATTTCCAAGCAAACAACAAAACAATTAGGTCTTTAATTTAATAGCTAAGTACATAAAACTGCAATTGTCCACCGATTCCCTGTGGAGACGACTCACTTGCACTATACTATATTTTCACTTGTTTTTTATTGACCACGCGACGTCAATCAACGATCTAATTACTCTGAAGATGGAATATCGGGTACATGTAGTTCAGGTTCATGTTTAGGTTGTGGAGAGGTTCATGTTCAGGTTGTGGAGAGGATGGTTGGCGGCTTATCGTTAGAAAATGGCAAACTGAATTCTTGGTGATTTCTGCATATTCAACTTCATACTTTGTCGTTGATTCAAGATGAACACAAATGTTGTGTTTCAAACCTGTAGGAAATTTTTTCCATAACTCCACAAACTACAACACATGTTAACAATGACAAAAATCCAAACATAAACAAAATTTCCAGAGTTTAACTTTTGGGGCGAACGACACTCATTCGCCTCTTTGTTAGCAAGCCAATGGCTCATTTCAATCCCTTAAGTTTCTAAAATGTTTCATTCCAACCCTTATCCTCCATCTGATGAGGTGAATGGATCATTCCGGACCATGAAGTTTTAGGAATGTCAATTCATGTCCTTATTTCAACCTCTTTTGAGTAGAATGGGTCATTCATTTGGAACTTTCAGACGAATAGCCCATTCTATTCCTTAACTTTCTGAAATAGATAACAAAGTCTTTATTTTTGTTTGGGTAGAATGTCTCACTCGCTTGATAAGTTTAGGCAAATGGCTCATTCTATCATCTGAACTTTTCAAAAACTACAATTTTAACCCATAACTTTCAAACCTTTCCATTTTAAACCCTAAACTTTTGAAAATTTGCATTTTCAACCCTAAACTTATAAACTTGTCAAACTTTAGCCGTTCAACTTTCCAAATTGACATTTATGGCCCTTAAAATTTGTGACCAGTTGTGTTTTAGCTTTGCTTTTCGAAAATTGATCAAACATGTTAGTATTCCAACGTCGGTTAATAAAAAATAAAGAGGAAAACAAAATCTTTTTATATTTTTCAAAGTTTAAGCTAAAACACACAAATTCTTTTTGGTATATTTTTTAATTTTTAAAAGTATAAACATTAAATAAATATTCACAAACAATAAGGTTGTGAGTATCACGGGTAAGAGAATCATTTCAGTATACGGACATGTCAAAACACACTTTTTGTTCATTTATTTAGCATTATGATAAACTAGCAGGAAACCCGTGCGTTGCGGCGGAGTCGACAATATAGGGCGGAAGCGTAATTCAAACGATAAAACGATTAAAAGAATTAATATGTAATGTGTATGTTTGTAAGCACTTGTGCTACGCAGTGGGGTATGTTTTTAAAGGCTACAAGGAGACGTGATAACATGCTACGTTCTATATACCATATGCAATTTGACCTACGTGCTGGTAAAAAAAATCAAAGCAACGGTTTGACTCATTAGCAACATTATTATACTAATAGTCCTACTCAATATGTTGAAAGTGCCAAATCTGGAGAGATTGCCGGGGAGAAGAAATGATAGGGACCTTTATAAGATTCACATTAAGATAATGTTGGAACGACTCATATGTAATCAACCTGCAAAGAAGCATACCCATAAGTTTTTCTACATGATAAAAGCAATGCAATACAAGTGCTAATCAAGTGCACCATAAAATTCTATCAGTGGCATCGGAAAGTGAAATTGAAAGTTAGGTTAGTTGAAAATATTCCAGATAAGACATCCCAACCTAAGAACTTTATAGATGTGCACAAATCGTTTTTTATAGGAACCGAACCTGTTCCAAACCAATTCGTGTCCAAACCAGTTTTGGTTCGGTTTGGGTTCGTGAACCAATTCATACGCACACTTTTTTTTAAAGAAAATGCATCACATAATTTTTATTTTTACGTAAAGTTATACTTTTATTGATTCTTACAATTTTTTAAGGTGTATAGGTATATATTTGTATATGTAGAAACCTTTTTGTATAATTTTGTTATATATAATTTTTTTATATAAAAGTGTATTTTTTTAAAAAAAATGTAGTAATTATTTAATTTTGTTTGATACCTTTCTCAAATGCTTTATAATATAATATAGATTATAGATATAGATTAATGATAATTGAAGGTTATTATAAAAGATGTGTACATGACATTTAGGTTTTAAACATTTGTAAGCATCTTTCCTTCTTTATAATATAGTATAGATATAGATATTCTACCATGACTATCGGTATTCTTATCCGCTTAAACTCAAAAATGAGATGTAATTATTAAGCACTTCCGGATATGATTAAAACCGTGCTCAGGTTAGTACTAACATACAGACAAAGAGACGATATTCGGCTTAGGAGATAGAAAGCAAGTTCGTGTTCTGGTTAGTGTTTTTGATACAAACAAAGAGACGAGACTTCACTTTCGGGATTTGTACCTATCGGGCCTTTTTTTTCTAGCAGTAATTATGCGTCAATGAAGAAACATTTGGTTATAGGGGTTAAATAGAAATAGATCTCTATGGATATGGAAGTGAATGCATTACAGTAGACATAGGCTTACGCATAGTTATTATATCATTAACCAAACAAAATTAGTTATGAATTTCTAATATTTTTAAAATAAATTATATTTTTTTTTACCTAAAACTGTCTATGTAAGTCTCAAAATATCAGTAAGGGCTATTTGGTAAAATCTGGCTGATTAAGCGCTGAATCATTAAGAGTGTCTGAATGGTTCAGCACCCCTTATTAGCTAAATGGTTAAAAGTTTAATGGAACCATCACTGTCAAAATATCATTAACCGGGCGGTCTTATTGTAATTTCCTTGGCTACAAATAACTTTATTTGTGGTGCCAAACCGGTTTTTTTAATTACAACCCGATTTTTAACCTATCGAAACAGGGTCCAAATCGATTTTTTGGTACAATTCCAAATTGATTACAAATCAGCAGGCTGAGTTAGGTCCAAACCAAGTTGGGCTATAGCGGTTTTCAGGTGTAGCGGGCCGGGTTTTAAACCGGCTAGGTA
This sequence comes from Ambrosia x helenae, assembly GCA_030844895.1. Taxonomy (NCBI): domain Eukaryota; kingdom Viridiplantae; phylum Streptophyta; class Magnoliopsida; order Asterales; family Asteraceae; genus Ambrosia; species Ambrosia x helenae. The sequence goes on along the minus strand of CM061229.1, from coordinate 137,922,957 downwards.
GACCCAAACTGATATTGTTACAACTCTAGATAAACAAACCAGCCCAAGCCCACTATGTCCAGGCTCGTTTAGAGATCATTAAACATTAATCATAGATTAACCAAGCCTAACCTAACCCATATGCAGAATCAAAAACGGAAAGCGATCGGCCTTAGTGTGGTTTCGGTTTCGTTTGGTTTGAGCCCAAAACCGACACAAACCGAACCGAACCAGTAAGACTATGAAACAAAAATAAACCACATTTTTTATTCTAGAAGTACATTCAATCTTGATTTCCAAACAAAGCTTCACATAGATACTTTACTAATAGATAGATTAATATCTTATGCTAATCAACTAACCAAGTTCAATCACTGATTCAAGACTAATCCACAGGAAAAGTTAAGGGAAGAAATTTTTTTTGAAATCTTGAAAATAAAAAAGATTGTTTTCAAGCATAACGCGCGTTAGCATATGAAAGGAACGAACTGTATACTAGATGCTACAAGCACCACCACCACCGCAACTACCATCATCCTCATGATGTCGGATTTATTGTAGATAAATTTGGAATTTGTAGTCAATTAGGGAGCATGTTCATGGTGGAGCTAGGCCAGCCCATGTTTGAGTACATGGGAAGATTTTGCATGTGCTGTGGTTGCGACGGCTGCTGATGTTGCTGCTGTTGGTGTTGGTGTTGGTGTGGGTAGCATTGTTATAGGAGCCAGGGATTCTATGAAGAGGGCTGCTCCCGCTTTCATCGGATGATTCGCTTGATGGACCTTCAGACGGAGGACTTATACCAGGAACCGCCCCTCCACCACCACCGCCGCCGCCGAAACTCAACATGTTTTGTGGTGCAACTGGTGATGGCCCAGCACTAGATTTCGGTTTCTTTGCCTCTGCAATGAAGCTACCGACGATAACCTGATACACAGACCATCGTTAATATACACACATAGTATAGCGTCTGGTGTGTGTGTATAGAGAGAGGGAAGGAGAGGGACCTGTATAGGTGATGCCGCGACCAACATCCCAGCAACACTGCCACCCAAAACTCGGCCATCTGAACCAGCAAGGGAAACACTTAATCCACTAGGTTTGCTATTACCGTCACTTTCTGAGTACACAAAGGAACCTGATAATGATATTATCTCAAACCGTCCCTGAAGTTTACAACATGAAATGAAACAGATATTTAGTAATATGTGATGGAGTATTAACTACAAACGGGTTAATTTGAGTTGTGTGTTTTATCTCCCAACTAATCAAAATGGTTGAACTAAAACGGTTAAGTGGTTAACTAAACATAAAGAATCAATTACACAAGAGTCTCTTCACCTAAAGCAGTTAAACATAAAAGGTAAAAGTAAAATCACGATAAACTATGGTTTCCAAAATCTCATCAAGAGCCCCTTATATAGATTTTTTAAGTTCCATGTTTATCTATCTATAATTGTTAATAATGGGTAAGGTAATTAGTTTTTCTTTAAACAAAGTAAATATAAATTTTACGTGTGTTCCTAATTTCATATTAAAAAAACCAATTAGCTTGCGGTGTGCACATATAATGTAGATATGTGTGGACCCTCAAGGGGAAAAAGTAAAATTGCACTAATTTTAACGTTATTTTACTAGTTTCCTGAAAATAACGTTAAAAGCGGTGGATGTTTAATCATGCATCAAGTGGTGGCATTGATAGCCGAAAGACAACGGGTACATGCATAGTTACCTAAATCGCTCACATAGCCACGTTTTTCGTACTGGATCGCGATGTACCAGATCGGAAGTCGTTACGTACCAAATCGCCTCCGGTACGCGACTGAAATCGGACCTCCAGTCGATCCAATCGTTGTGTGGTACGTTCAAGGAATCGATTTTATAGGTGTGTGGATAGTATTGGAAACGCGAATGGCACGATGTTTTCTGCTAGAATTCTGGAAGAGAAGGGAAAAAGAAGAAGGAAGAAGAAGCAGGAAGCAGAGAGAGCGGCTCACATCTGTTCTTTTAGCATATTAGGGTTAGATATGCATGGATATTTCAACATTTAGCCCCTCTACTTTTATCAGTTTACATGTGTTTTCCCTAAAATTTGTAATTTTTTTATTTAAAAAGGGTAAAGTAACTTTGTGTATTTAAACATCTAACCCCTCTATCTTTACTAGTTTACATTTGGTACTTTAACTTATAAATTTATTGTAAAAAAGTATAAAATTAACATTAAATATATAAATATAAAAATTATAAATAGGTATTTATGTTTTAATTTAGGCACACTGTACTGGACTCGGTGGAACACCGTACCGGTTCGTACCGAAATGAGCCTACCCCCCTCCGTACCGAATTCATCCAGCCTAGCGAATTGCGTATTCGTACCGCGTACCCGTACCGTTGCGAACCGCGATTTAGGTAACTATGGGTACATGCACCAATCGGTCTCTGTCCCAAGTGCTGAGTGTTATGTGCCTTATGTCCAAGACTTGATGCAAAACTACTATCGAGTCAGGGGTCTTACTAGAAGCAGTCTCTCCATTCCTACAAGGTAGAGGTAAGGTTGTCTACATCTTACCCCCTCAGACTCTACCTTAGCTTTGCTATTGGAGGGATTGAAGAAAAAAATAGAGTTGGAGAAAGAAATATACTCCTTTTACACCAAAATGGTGTGAATGCTTGGTGTGTAAATTGAAGCTAGATGAAACGCAATTAAAGCGAGAGTAGTTAAACCCCTTATTTGGTGTTTAAGTGACATAAGGTGAAACTTTGTTACCGTTTAAGTATCACAAACAGAAACCACTAATTTGAGCAATAGGTAAAATACTCAGCGTACTCGTATTCATAAGAACTTAAATTGTAATGTCTTGAAAACTGTATGTATAGTATAAAAGAGGAGTAAGTAAAAGTATAAACCTCATAAGTTACAGTACCACCAGACGATGCTGGCTGGCGAAGTGTGACATTGCTGATGGCACCATTGGCAGATAAAATACATACTGTACGAGGTCCTTGTTGTGAAAATGACACCATCGTTGAGCATATATCCTGTTACAATAATAATAGGAATCAGGAAACGTTAAGCATGTTCCATATAAAAGATAGCATATTGTAAACTGTAACGTAAAAATTATCAAAACAAGTAACATGATTACAACAAAAAATACATCCATTCACAGTTACCAAAATGGGTGAGCATAACTTTCACTTGGAAATTAACCATTAAGTACATTATACATACTTAAAAGGTAAAAGATAAAACTTTCTAAGCAATATAACATAGCACTTTTATAAAGCCACAACTAGTAAACTTGGTTTTAAAAAGCGACGAGGTCTAAGCGCAAAAGCGGTGGGCTTTTCGTACCCAAAGCGCGCACTAATTCTATAATTTTTTTTATATATCTCATAGGTTTTTAGCTTCATTTACCCAAAATATAGCTATAAATAAGATTTTTAAATGATTTTACCAATATGTACAAGCCAAAAACACCAAGGTACAACATTTTAAGCATAAAAACACATGGTGTATGAGAGGCGCACCTCATGGCCAAAAACCAAAAATTAAAGTCAAAAAATGTGTTTTTTCTTGCGCTTTCGGGAAAATGGGTAAGCACAGATCCCTGAGGCACCCTAGGCAACGCCTTGTTGCCCCTCGCGCCTCAGGCACGCTTTTTAAAACCCAGCTAGTAAAAACTAAAAAGAACTAAGATAGGTCTAATGTGCTACACAAATTAGGTAGTTGAACCTAGCGGACCACTGAGCCGATGCTAGAGGATATTTACATACATAGAAGAATTGAGTTCATATGCATAAAACACAAGCAGTGTCTACAATTTTAAACTATCTATGTCATGTGCATACATTCAATATTGCATTAACTATGCATTATTAAAAGTATGGAAATTTAAAATGGTCAAATAAGCAACACTTCTGATTAATACCTCTTCTGTCTAATGAAATTCACAAAACTTGACAGTGAATGTGCCACGATACAATTTAAATGCATAGAATACATTTTTCGTGATATAACTATCTAATAGATCCACAAAAAATCATCAGAAACTAAGAAGAAATGTTTTAATTTAGTCCATAGTTTTACATATATACTTTTGCCACAATAGGCACCTAGAAGTACAGGTCCTTCAGCATAAAGTGTGCACAAGCATCAAAGCCAAAAGAAAATTGTAAAACTTCTAAACAAAGAGAAGAAATATGTATGCACCATAGTTATCAAAGGCGCTAGGCGCACTCAAGGCGCATAGGCCTCGCCAGGGGCGTAGGTGCGAGCCACAAAGAAAGCGAGGGCCTGAGATTAAAAAAAAAAGCGAACAAAGAAAATAAAGTAAAAATATATTAATATAATACTATTTTTTCATCTAGTTAGTATCAAAAGTTTTAAAATATTGATGTATTAGTGTATAGAGGTAGTTTTCCTTAGATAAAAGTAGAAATTTGGCTGGAATCTAGCCATAATTTAATGAATTTGGCTGGAAACTCTCCGAAATTTGGGAATCTAGCTAAAATATGCGCCTAAACCATCACCTTGAGAATTAAAGCGCAATTTCCTCGACTCAAAGCGCAAATGCATCGCCTCGCCTAAAAAATGCGCCTAGGCGCAAGAGGCGATGACTTTTAACAACTATAGTATGAACTAGCAAACTTTGAAATAAAAACCGTAGATACAACTATGCAAAGTAGGTGTGATTCACAAAAAAACCCAATATATTAACCGAATCACAAGCCTCATAATCATCAAGATCACCTAATCTAACAATCTTTCTTTCAAAAGACCACAATTTTAACTTGGCTACAGACCCAACTAAGCTCATCAAGCCTACTAATTTAATCAAGCGATCAAGCTAACTAGAAGCTAACGCTTATCTATAACTCTCATTCTTCATCAACTAAACAAGTAATTTAAAAAAAAAATGATGCATAAAGAATAGCATTACCTCTCCTGCTTTAACAACAATGACATGAGGTGTAAACCCTACTCCAGGTAAACCTGTCCATTATATAAAATAAATGCATAATCAGTTAATCACTATAACATTCATCCTAAAAACTTAACATAGATATATACCTAAAGCATCCAACTGCCTCTTCCCCGAACCCGGTGGCCGTCCTCTCTGTTTCTTGGCAGCCGAATCCAAATTCGGAGTCCCACCGCTCGCCTCATTCGAATTCTCCAAATTCCCAGCACCAGCAGCATTAGAAACAGCATTAACCGGAGGCGGAGACAACCCGAGGGCAATGCCGCCATCATTCGAAGGCGAATACTTCCTCGGCCGCCCTCTCTTCTTCTTCGCCGGCTCAGTTGAGTACCCTCCAGCCCTAAACCCAGCACCCGGAGACGATCCGTCATTATAGTGATCAGAATTGAAGGGGAAACGTTGCTGAATTGAATTGGGTGTCATCAAGTTTACATTTTTAGTGTTTCCCATTGCAGCAGCAGGGTCATGGTGGTGGTGGTGAGTAGGGTATGAGTTGGGTGGCATCATCATGCCAGGTGGCGGCTGCTGGTGGTGGTGATGGGGTTGTTGGTGGTGGTGATCCATGGATTAAAGAAAAGGGTTGGTGAAATGCAGGTGGATCTTGAATCTTGGGAATCTAGTTCAAACAATCGAGTTGAATTTAATTGAATTGAATTGAATTGAATTGAATGGGAGGCGAGTGTTGAAGGAAGAGGTGAAAGAGGGAGGTGGGATTGTTATTATTATTATTATTATTATTAATATTAATATTGTTAGGGTTTGTTTATATATATAAAGATGAAAGCAAAGTTGGGCATTTATTGAGTGCATCTACTACTTGTGCTCTTCAGATACGCTTTGGCTTCAGCTTGTGAGTTGTGACATGTTTTGTTTGCCTACATTGGATGGTTGCCTTTTTCAACAACTTTGAACTATCTTCTTACTTCTTTTCTACAGCCGAAATCTTCTAAAGTCAACACTTTTTAAGTTTTTTTTTGAATATGTTTTAGGTTGAATTAGAATATTAAAAGTGTGATAGCTATAATAAAGCATGTTCTATATGTTTGTAGCAACAAGAAGTATATTCTTTGATACATTTATGGTATTATTTTTCAGCGTCTCGTTTTTCTACTTCCTTTAGTTGGTAATCTAGTTGCACATACTGATCGTTAAGTTGGTCGTTTGGATACTTGTAAGTGTACCTTTGAATGTTGTTTGTTTCTTGGTTATGATATTGTCTTTTTGTTCTCGAAACATGTCATGTCTCGCTCTAGTGCTAAAACTGAATATATATGGGTGTGGATTGTAATAATCTTCTTCTTGGTTTACATTTTCCTCTCTCCAAAGCAACCGTAGTTTCGTGCGGTTTACTTTACGTGTCAAGTAACTCGCAGTGGCGAAGTTTCTTTAGGGCCCGAGGGGGCCTCGGTCCCACCGATTTTTGGCGCAGTGGTGGAATTTTACGATTTTCGTGGGTAAATTGAATCCGGGTTGAGTCCGGCCCCTACCGATTTGATCTTCCGGCCACTACCGATCAAAAAAAATGGAGTCCGGCCTCCACCGATTCGAGAACCAAGCTTCACCACTGCTCATTAGGGCATGAATTATGATTGTCCCACACTCCCCCGATACTACATCACCAAGGGGGTACCGAAGGCATGGTGTTGTGTTCCTGGACACCCACAGATGCAACCTCACCAAGTACTAAAGGTGCTCTTTTTTTCATTTCTTCTTCATCGCCTAGAGGCTAGCGGCACCTTCACCTCGTGGGGAGGCCGTCTTGCAGTGTTTGAACCTTTAATTTCAAGGGAGCAACACGTTAACTTCAATGGTTTTTGCCGTCTAGGCCCAACCCTCCACCCAAAACCATACTAATTATCTTAAGAAGCAAAGGCCATTTAACTTCAAAGTCAAAAGTGAGTGGCTACAGTACAGTTGTACAACCACAAAAGGAGTACAAGAAGGGGTCCTGACCTAGAAAAGGCCTGGAAACTTTTAAAGCTTCTAACTTACCCTTGTAAAGTTAAATGTTAGAATTTTGTATAACATTTGATAGTTTTTATAAACAGAAACAAGAAAGTCTTGTCAAACACAATATTACCACTTAAAATTCTCCAACATATCACAAAGTCTGATAAAAGAACATGCCTTTATAAAACAAAGAAAAATCGAAGTATCAATCCAGTCCTTTCTATAGCACACAACTTCAAGAAAAAATGTGGTTTAATCTAGCATCTGATCTCATATGAACCTGCTTTGGTGATATACCTGACCCACTCAACTGTGTTGTACCCGCTCTTCTCCCATACCTGTATAAAAAAATTAAATTAAATTAAATTAAATTAAATTAAAAATATAATCAATTGTAGAAGATTTTTAAAATATTATGTACCTTGAGAAACCTGACTCTTAATCCAGATGCTGTAAACATAGGAACCTACAAAAACACAAATATGAAACCATTTCTTATTTTGGAAATTAAATTTAAATTCACTGTTTTTCTTATGATTATTAATAATGAAAAAAGGTTATCACCTGAAACTCCATTTGTATTGGTGGCCTAGTCCATGATTTCTTTTCTACGATCGTTGAAATCAGCTCCACTTCTGCACTCAAAGTTGATTCTGTTTGTCCTGGGAATTTTCGTATCCTGCAAATTTATTATAACAGGTATTAAAAACCACCACCTAATTACAGTGTATTCATAAAGAGAAATTACAAAAACAGATCACGATGTTTAGATGATAGATACTCACTTCCACATCAAACAGTCCATAGAAGCGTTATACTTAGCTCGCCCAGATGTCACTTGAACACTTGTTTTTGCTGTCTGTTTCGGTACTGGAACCTTGATCACAACTCCAAGCGCAAACATTTTTGCACCAAAAACACTCTTCACCTGAAAAGCCAGTAAGGTTAGAATATAATAAAACTACACTAAGCTAGCTCATAACATAGTTGTTTTACTATTGGTGACAATTTTGACCCGTTTACTTACTAATGGGTTGATTCAGGTCATATTTTTGTCTCTAGCGGACTCAAAGTTGTCCAAAGCATGTTTTTTAATGCATACAGCATTCAAAGCCATTTTACTCAGAAAATTAGAGTAGATTGATATAATATACTACTGTACTACTGTAAATTGTAATCCTACTTGATTCGCTCATTATTTATTTACAAAATAAACTTCAAGTCAAAAAGTGTTTCTGGTCAACCCATGTTGACCCATTAGCTAGCCCTCTCATTTTGCTATCTTTGCTGTTTACGAACCTTAACATTAACTTCCATGCGCGTCCTGCCCAATTCTTTGATGTTGGCAATACCCGGAATGGAAGATTTACACCTTCAGTGATACGATATCTGTTGCATAAATTATTACATACATGTTACAATGTTTTGGATCAAATATCAGATCTATATATCAACAAAATGGTGAGATTACTTCATTAGTTCGAATTCACCATCTGGTGGCACAAAGCTGACAGTTTTTTCAGAATTAAATCTGGTCAAATTTACACACTGATGGAAGGTAACATCATCCAGCTCAATAGTTTTCCCACTGCATTAAATAATAAAATTACGTGTTTTAATCAAACCTGGAACAAACATCAAACCAGTATATTTAACATTACAAAAATCGGTAATTACCTCTTAGTAGGGCGCGACTTAAGCTCGGCTTCTTTTTCAAGACCAATTTTGTCATTTAATCCCAGCTTCAAATCAGGCATACCAGAAAGGAAACACTTCATAAGAATCTTGCCCGTCACATCACAACGTAGTACACTACCTGTTAACATTTGTGTTATTTAGCAGGGAATGATAATATCAACATATGTGTGAAACACGTTTAGATTGTACCTTTGGAAGACATAAGAAGATTAACACTTTCTACAATATCCAAAAACACTTCATTCTTTTTATAAGAAAGACCTTCCCTACGCCACCCAACCGCACCAGTTACTTGTAAAGTAGCATTGGGGACAGGTTTATCTGTAGGCTGTTTGAAGTCGTTAAAAAAAGATACAATTCAGATAATATTTAATTTGTATAAAAATAAAAACAATCCTAGAGAAGAATGAAAAGGATAATAGGTGACCACTAACCTTAGATGAGAATGGCGAGCGTACACCTTCTTGAGTAATGTAGAGTTTCAATATCTCTGGTGATAGATTTTGTGGATAACCGAAATCCATAATTTCTGCAAATAAAACAAGATACATAGCAGACTGAAACACAATATAATACAAAAAAATAATAATAATAATAAAAAAATAAAAATATGATTGAAGTAAAGCAAGTAAGCGACTTTTACCGTCTAATAACTCATATATCAATACAAAGTTGTTGCGGATGGCATCCTCATCAAAAGCACCGCCAAAATACGATTTAAATAAATTAACTGCCTGCATGAGAAGAATATTAGTTAACAAACATTAGTCTTAGGAGTTTATAAAAAAAGAATATAAGTTTCGGTTTACTATTTTCTTGACAAATTAAGAGGTTAAAAGGTTCAAAATACTACATTCACAAGTCGTAATATTTCATTTCCTAAACAAGTATTAATTCAAAAGATCTTTGTAGATTAGAAGACAACAAAGTACCTCAACAACAAACTTGAAGGCGCATGCTACATTGGCGTTACTGCTGACAACAATGACAATGTAGACATTGCTAATTCTCATATAGAAAAAAGAGCAACCACCAATCTGGCGAACAGGACATGTACCTAGCTCCTTTGTTTGCATTATGTGCAGTCTAAAAGCATCAACCATATTTCCCCTAAAAGATGCAACAGTAAAGCACAAACAGAAACAAGATAATGAGCACATTAACATGTCTGCATTTGCAACAACTGAAAAATATGACCGTATAATGCAATCACTCAATAAGATCCATAAATACAATTTATTAAAAATAACAACTTTGACAAGATAATTTATAGAACATAGATAAAACTAACTGTAGAAATATGATAAAGCCATCAAACTATTCAACTATCTTGCATACATTACAACCACCATAACCGTAAATCCCACAAATAGCAAAGCTATTGGTAGGGTGGGATGCAGGCAGACCTTGGACCATACTTCTATCCCTGGGGATAGAGAGGTTGCTTCCAAAGACGCTCGCGATTCCAAAACAAACAACATACAAAGTAGTTCCAAACAAACTACAACAAAAAAAAAAAAAAAAAAAAAAAAAAAAACAGAATAGAAGTCTACCAATAACAAAAGGAGTGGTGGGAGAGTAGCGTAGTAGAAACATAGTTGTTAAAAGCCATCGCCTCTTGCGCCTAGGCCCATTTTTCAGGCGAGGCGAGGCGATGCAATTGCGCTTTAAGTCGAGGCAATTGCACTTTAATGTTCCAGGTGATGGTTTCGACGCAGATTCCAGCAGGATTCTCATATTCTGGAGAGTTTCCAGCCAAATTCTCTAAATTATGGTTATATACTTATATTCCAACCAGACTTATACGTTTATCTAAGTAAAACTACTTTTATACCCTAATACACTAATGCTTTAAAACTTGGATACTAACTAGATGATATTAAATGTTATATAATAGCTTTTGTTTATTTTATTTGTAGAATAGTATTATTTTTCTAATACAGGACATATTTTTACTTTTTTTCTTTGTTCACTTTTTTAGGCCCTCGTTTTTTTTGCGCCTTCCGCCTAGGCCCCAGGCGAGGCCTATGCGCCTTGAGTGCGCCTAGCGCCTTTGATAACTATGAGTAGAAATAGTAACATATATAGATAAATACAAGCAGACAATCACATGCAAAGTCTCACCTAAAGCCTAGGAAAAACTAAGGAGCTGTTTGGTTGATTAAGTGCTGAATCATTAAGAGGTCTGCATGGTTAAGAGGTCTGCATGGTTAAGAGGTCTGAATGGTTAAGCGCTGAATCATTAACTTGGACCTCTTAATAGTTAGTTTTTTTGTCCCACATTGGTAGGAGAGCCTCATTAAGGTTCAGCCCAGTTCAGTGCTTAATAGTTCAGTGCTTAATGGTTCAGCAACATCTCAAATCTTAATGATTCAGACTCAACCATTCCATTCAGAAGCTGAAACAAACGCGCTGAATGCTTAATCATTCAGCACTGAATGGTTAAGAGCCTCATTAAGAGGTTACCAAACAGCCCCTAAGCCCCTAGGCCCGAAGACACACTCCCCCCCCCCCCCAAAAAAAAAAAAAAGTCATTAACCTTAATCAATCCTGCATCTCCACAAACTCATGTCCATAACCATATTTTCATAAAAGTGCAACTCTAGCAAATCCCGTCTAATCGGGCAATCGGCTCATCCCAATTCAATTTAGACCTACCTCTACTCGTCCTAACCTCCACATAACACATGGAATCAATAATATCATAAACAGAAACAATCCCATCTCCTACATAATTCCAAGTAGTTAAATCTTGATACAAAAACAGACCCTTTATTCTATTCCTAGAAGAAACAAATAAAAAAGAATCAAGATCCTAAATTTAACAACAAAAAAACAAGAAATGTAAACCCAATCTTGAATAGAATAATTAGAACATACCCAACATCGTCTCGATAAAGACGATTGATGAGGACATCGCCGCGAAGATTCAAGAAGTAGATAGCGGAAGCAGCCACCGGCATCTTTACAGCAGCCGGTGAAGTCAAGACTTGAATCAGAACCACCCAAAGAAGAAGAATAAGAAGAAGATCGGATCTGGAATGTTTTTTACAAATTGGGTTTCATTTCTTGGATTGCAGCTGTCTGTCTGTCGAGGCTAGTAGTAGTAAACGGACGAATTGGGGAAGTTTTCGTTGAATTACACGTTTTTTAATCTTTTTAGACCCTTTTTTTTTGTTTTTGTTTTTTTTTTTTTTTTTTTGAAAGAGAACAAAGTGGCTCTCATGTGAATTCCTTTATTATGAATTCAGGATACCCACAGGACATCTGGTTCTCCAGGGAAAACCTGACCATCCGTTTGCTCGAAGACACGACAATGAATAAGCGGTAAAACCTGTTATCCTTCAAGGCTCAAACTTGTGACCATTAGGCCCCAAGTCACATATCATTAGGCCTCCATACCACTTCACCAAAAGATGGGTGGTTTAACTTTTTTTAGATTAATCCGGTTTAAGGAGTGTCTTGTAAAAAAATACTATATTAATTCGGTTGACTTTTTACTAACATGTGGTTTCCTCTGGAATTAGTGAGTAGTGACGGGCTTGGTTATTAACGTTGTAGGCATGAGTGATATTTTACATATGGGTGTACTCATATGACTGGGCTTTATTGTACGTTGAAAAAAAATATTCAAATCGTTATTTACTATTAATATAAAGTGTAGTTAGTCATTTTACATGGGATGTGTAAGTGCATCTCTAGTGGTGTCAATGTGGCATCGTTCGAGATTTCAAACCCAAGCCACAGACCATCACCAATTCACCATTACAGGGGAGGAGTCCGAAAGGTTTGGTCCGGGTGCATGGACTTGCCCGAATGATGGTATGTGGGTCCCCCTTCACACGCTCGCTCCCCTGGTCCCAAAATAGAGACGAATGGCGTCAGCTCCATCCCATCTCTTCTCTTCATCGTCTCGAGTGAACCAATTTTTCATGTTTTTTTTATCTCAATCGTTTATGATAATCTTTTTAGTCTCTTTTAACTAAGCAGGTTTGGAAGCGAGGTTTTTTCAGGAGTTATATATTTGATGTGTACCTAGTTAGTAATTTGAAAGAGTATATTGTTGAAAATGCATGTCATATCCATGTTATCCGAATAATCTTTTCATCAATTAAAGTTTTGTATATGTTCGCTTTAGTAGTATTGAAGAAAAGGTCAACATTACTCATCGCCCTTCGCTCCGTGTTACTTAAAGTGGATAGAGTGCAATGGGGTTTGTTTTGAAAAAAAAAAATCCATCACAAACAAAACGTTACCAGCTCCGTGTTACTTAAAGTGGATAGAGTGCAATGGGGTTTGTTTTGAAAAAAAAAATCCATCACAAACAAAACGTTACCAGTGTTTTCAAGTTGTTTTGTAAAGTTTTAGTCATGGTTATCACAAAATGTATGCATTTATCATTGGGACGGGCATAACAAACTAGACATAACACGATAAGACAATGATCTGAGATGTTAGACACGAACACGACACAATAACTTATCGTACCATTATTTTCCAAACACGAACATGACATGTTTAAAACATGTCAACACAAAACGACCTGTTAAAAAACATTTTTGTTGACACGATAGATATCACATATCTATTGACTTGTTTATTTTTTTATTTTTTTTTGAAAGGTTTAGATCAATGGAAATCCTTATACAACCCTAACCTATTGGTCCCAAGTTCGAATCCCTACCCACACACCGGTGTCCTCCTTGCCTAAGCTCAAACCGTCACGGGGAATTTTTTTGTGGTGTGCATGGATTGAACTTGTGACATCCCCCCAGGATGGGAACCCCTAAGGGAAAACCCACCCTACCTCAAACCAGCTGAGCTGGAGATCATTGGCCAAAAATTGCCAAAAGTTCATAAAAGTCTCAACTATATAATCTTTAATATATTAATACTTAGCAAATTTAAGACAAAAAATCCATTAAAGTTAAATAATACATCCATTAAAAAAGTATAAGTTGGTCACTAACAAGTCATTAACATGTCAACAAGTCTTTAACTTGTTTAAACACAAATTTTATCATGTCCTAAACGTGTCGACCTGTTTAAAACACAAGACCTATGAAGCCAAAACCTGTTAAGAATGTTTTGTGTGTAACATGTTAGTGTTTAAAATTGTCAGCCCAAGATTATTGTATATAAGGAAACATCAAAAGCTTAAAATAGTGAATTTTCATATAGTATATATAAAGGTATATTATCCTGAATTTCTAATCAATAAACCTAGAAATTGAATTATTAAGTTATAAATTAATTCAAAAATACAAAATATACTACAGTCTAAATAGGGGATCTCAACCCAAAATACTAGTCTAGTGGATGAGATAACCCATCTAGTCTATAAACCTCACATTTATTCTCCATACAACCAAAATAAAATAAGTTTTATACCTTACGATGATTTCAAACCATAACAAAATAAAACTATGTAAAACGTAAGTTACATAATATTACATATGATGTTAACCTAATAACCTTCATAATGTCAAGGTTAGCTGCATTTTATTGTATATTTACATCATATACAATGATTTTGTTTTAGGTTGACCACTGTATTTTGTGTAACTAACATGTCGTGTTTTTCAATTGGTTCATCTAACACATTTGATAAATGAGTTGTCAACCGTATTTGAGCGTGCTAAAATTAAACGTCAACATGTCAATCGTTTAATAACTATATTACGATCCATTTACAACACATCAAATCAGTTTGACTTGCTAAGCTACTAGTGTAAACTGCAGGTTACATAGTTTCATGTATTTTCTATTTATAGTTAATGCTTTTAGGATGAATAAACATGTGAGTCATGTTTGAGTTCAAAAACAACAAAAAGATCTTATTATATATATATATATATATATATAGGGGAAAGTTAATTTGAGAACACCTATATTTCGTGTGAACCGTGAGAACGGCATCTAAAACCATTCAAATTCAAAAATTCTTTTTACACTTGTCTTTATTACTAAAATACAATCCCAAAAACACAATTCATGCGTAAAAATTCAAACATATACGGATATAATTTGTTTTTACACATGTGTAAATTTACTGTTTATACATGTGTAAACTGCTTCATTTACACATGTGTAAAAAGTTAATTTGAAAGTGTTTTTGCAAGAAAAGATGAATTATTTGGAAAGAAAATTCATCTATTAATATTGTATCTTGATTATAATGAGGCTTGTATTAAAAAAAATTGTTTTTTATTGATTTTTTTACTTGTTCTCACGGTTCTCACGATATTTAGCGTTCTCAAGATAACCCTCCCCTATATTATATATATATATATATATATATATTAAATGACAACAGTCGACGCAACAGTATGTGAACGGATGTTAAAGCGGTAATTTCGTGTGTGAACGAACCGTTTTGCCCTGTACCTACTAGTTTGTATAAATTGCTATCTACAACATAAAAAAAGTGCCTCTTTTGAATAAAATAAATTTAAGGTGGTTAAGTTGAGTTAGTTTTATAATTGGAGGGTTTTATATACAATCTAAGATAGTACGAGTGTGTAGAAAAAACCGTTTCTTTATCAATTTATTTTCCTAATTGCATACATGAGGCCATGTGTTTGTGGATACTATTGTCAAGACTTTGACTCCAAGAATTTTGTTGTTTCTTTATACAAACCCAGTTTTATTTTATATACGATTGTTAGAATATACGGTAGATATTGAATGCCTGTTAACTGTTTGATAAAATGTCTGATCCAAGTGAGGTTTCTAAAAGTTGAACAGTTCAACTCCATACAAATCGCAATCAATTTCTGTTTTTGC
Source organism: Ambrosia x helenae (assembly GCA_030844895.1). Classification (NCBI taxonomy): domain Eukaryota; kingdom Viridiplantae; phylum Streptophyta; class Magnoliopsida; order Asterales; family Asteraceae; genus Ambrosia; species Ambrosia x helenae. The sequence continues at coordinate 137,907,559 of CM061229.1, read as the reverse complement.
TGATCAGGTTTCTCTCTTAGTTTTTTATTAATGCAACTAGAAACAACAAGACTACAAGAGGCACGGACAATTAGACGATGCAATTCCCTATTGGGCTTGGAAGATCATGGAAACTATCGGGATGAAGTTGGGTTAAGACGTTAAGTGACTTGCATCATTTGATGGATCCATCAAGGAAAATGCTCCACCTGTTTTCAGGGTTAACCTGTCAGTAAATAAGAGAACAAGACCTTTCAATGATGACTTTTTGTTGCTCTTAATGATCTCTGAACGGTTGTAAGATATTTTTAAAACTTTAGGAGGCTGGATTTTCTCCAGCAATTGCTAATTGTGGGCATGACATATTATGCGTGCCAAGTGTAAGATTTAGTAGGAGCAGACAAGGCCCGTGTTGATGCAATTGAATGAAGTACACGTGCTGAGTTTGTTCTATAACTATCGGTATGATCATCTCTCACACCTTTCGTCTAGGCTATGGGGTGTGAAGAGATGAGAAAGGTCATGTCTTCATGCCATGTAGGATGTCACATTGGATTGTTGGTGTCTCAACATTCTTGAGACATGGGTGGGGTTTGAAATACATATAGCCGTTGGTGTAAAAAAAAAAAGGAAAACACGTGATTGGTGCGTCCTTTATGTTACAAGGGGGACGGGGCTGGGTTGGGACGGGGCATAGGGGCGGTGTTGGGTTGGGGGACGGGGGAAAAAGGTGGAGAACGGGGGTGTTTGATGTCTGTGCACCGCTCAGCCTTATATTATTACCTCGGGTTTCGCATGAAAAAAAAATGTATATTATTACCTCAGGTTTCGCATGAAAAAAAAAACATGTTTTCCAACTTGTATAATCTGCTGTTGTAAATTTTCTTTTTCATGTTTTTATAAATTTTCACATGGTTTTATACTTCATCTTATTGTCATCATACATGTATTCATTGTATTGTATTCTCAATAGTCATTTTCTTCCTTGTACTCTCATAATATGTCATGCCCACAATAAGAAAATGACATAACTAACCTTTTTCCATGGGATTTAGTCTCACATTTTACAGGTTAATATTAATTTGAAAAATTCAAAATAAAAAAGGATAAGCAGAAACACATGATTCTTCTTTCATCTTTTTTTCTTCAATTCTTATCTTTTATGATTTTGAGTCATTTTCCATCCAAGATTCAACCATGAAATTTCAACTTTGAAACTTGAATTAAAAGTCAACAAAACTTCCCTCTTGCCGTGTTATCTACGGCAACAAACCGAACATGTTCAAGTATCAACATTAACATTCAAAACCATAATCAAACTTGTCACTATCGGAAAAACCAACCACAAACTTACAACCATAAGTTTCTCACAACATGTTTCTCGTATCCAAAACTCGCCTGCCAAAACCTAGGCTTATTCTTTAATCACTATAAACATTTATAAGAAAGACAATGATCGTCTCAAGCAAGAAGAAATTCATAACTCTATACGTCGTGCATGTGGTCACCATGGATTTGAAGCCATTATGTTTTTAGGTGTTGAACTTCTGTTCTGTAGCACTTGTGGATGCCTGTGCATAAAAAAACACACGCGCATATACACACACACATATATATACATATGTTATAAGATTGTCACACGTTAATGATAGTTTCATTGACACAAATAGAAGAAATTAAAGTTTTGTGCTAACCCCGATCGAGGTAATAAATTGGCAAACTGCGCATTTCACACAATGAGCACCATACTGGTACATCAAAAGCATTCTACAGCTTCCACAATTGACATGTGCTACTTGATTTGCTGTCGAAAAAATTCAAATTTTTTTTAACAAATTTAATCAAATGATTGTGAGAATTGTTAGAAGTTAGATTACCTTCTATAGCTAAATTAATGGTATGACAACAAGAACATTGTACACTTGTCGCACCACGGATGTACATGAGCAACGTGTGACAGCCTCCACAAACCAGTTGTGCCATTTCTGTGCCTAAATTCAAAAACATATAGCAGAAAACCATAAAAATAATAAATTTTATATGTAAACATGGATAAACTGATCAAATTGTGACCTACCAGGTGGAGGAACAGCAGTGACAGCATTGCAAACTGCACAGCATACTGAAGTTGCTCCAACAGGGTAAAGTAGAAGATTTTTACATCCTGAACATACTAGCTGGCTTTGAGAACCTGTTTCACAATAGTTTTATAATGAAACAAAAAGATCTAATAGAAACAAAAAGAAAAACAGAGCACTCTGTTTTTTTTTTCCCATCATTCTGGGAATTTTTTGTCAAGTAGCATGGGAGGCTTTCGGGTGAGCCGAAAGGCCAACTGGCTAGGGTTTACAAATCTTGGGGCACATTTAAAAAAAATCCTATATATATATATGAGCCCAATACGTAATACCGTATGTAATGTCACTCATTTTACTACTATTATTTTGCTAATTGTCATGTTTACTGCTATAGCATTGATCGTACATAAAATTTAGTTTAACTTATTTAATTCGTTAAAGACAAAGGGATGTATTTTTTAACGCCTCGAATATGACACCTAAATCGTCAGGGACGCCCTGTCAAGTAGATATGCACTAACTATACTAATCATCATGATATTATAAGCATTAATCTTGTTTCTTTATTATTATTATTATTATTATTATTATTATTATTACTATTACTATTATTTATTTATTTTTTTAATCTTTTTGACTAAATTATCAAACATGTCATATGCTGAACTGTTTTCATGAACATGGTATCTTATCAAAACAAACTTATGAGCTAGTAAACATTAAGATACATAAACTGTATAAAATAATAATAATCAATAAATAAGTGATTCAAGTTGATGAATGATACCATTTTCAGGAGTTGTAAGTGGCACAGGAGGAGATGGATATGGAGCTAGAGGAACTGGCATTGTGTATCTATCTAATAATAATAAAAAAATGTCTACTTTCTTCAACTCCAAGACTTCAAAAAATATTTACAAAATTAGAAGCTTCAAGACTTGAATTCTATATTTAGGATATATATTTGTATTTTATACATTAAAGTACAAGTTCTTCTCTTCTACTCTCATCATGCACCTGAGATAATCAACAAAGAAAAAAAAAACAAAGGTAAGTTTAAGTTTTCATTAATAATATTATTCATGTTGGCATCATTCCATAAGTGTACACACACACCTTTGCTGGTTTATGCAGAGAGATTATATGGAAAAAAATGATGAAGGTGATAAAAGGAAAATTATAGGTTGGTGGTTTAATATGATGTTATTTTGGTCTTAATTACAAGACCTATTGTATATGGTTGTGTTTCACTCACGGTTTTATATCAGTGAGTCCGCACACTGAATTGTGTAAAACCGGTTTTATGTTTGGCCTACCATCATTTATGTTGTTAGGTCCCACCAATGCATCATGCATGTGTGTATTATCCATCTTCTTAAAATATATATGTCATCTATATGATTTATGATAATAATACCTTTACATTTAATACATATACATAGTACAAGCTTTATTGAATTTTTTCTCTATTTGTTTTTATTTTTTCATCAAAGTATCTATCTAACTTTTGAGTTCAACATCAAAGAATGGTTACATGGAGTGGAGATGAGATAGAAAGTTAGAAACTGACCGACGAATGGAGGATTTGTCGATGATGAGAATGAAATAAAGGAAAACTTGCGATTCAGCGTAATCCAGTCAAAAAATGTACATGAAACATGCGTAAAATAACGTATCGAAGAGGGAGTGCAACGCAGAGAGTGTGATGACGAAAAGAACTTGCGTGTTAAGGTCGTTTTATTATAATGTTAGATCAATACTTATATAGAGGATGCTTGACAACTGATTGGGCTAAATCTTCAAACATGAAATAGTGTGAAGATAAACATTGAACATGTTAAAGTTGGACTTGGATATCTTTGTTATATGATCGTTTCAAACTTTTGACTCATAGAATAATAATAGTTTTTTACAAATTTAAATATTTTAGAATAATGATTTTAATATGTTAAATACAATTTTACTATTTCTTGCAAAATTTTACACCTTTAAATATTTTACACTTTTACTATTAATCCTATTTTTAAAGGTCAACGTAAAATATTTTAATTGTTATATCTTGATATGGTTGTAAACCTAAAAAACGGAGACATAATTTTGTGATTAATATTGGAACACGTGGGAATTGTCCTGTGCCATCCAACAACTTAGATTTGCCCACGTCATCTTTCACCCCAAAATATTAAAAATTTATTAATGAGTATCTATTATTGGAAATAAAAATTGTGCACTAGGTCCCTACTTTAATTGGAAACCGAAGGGCGAAGGTCAGGCTTACGACACTTCCATGTAGGGGTGCTTAACGGATCGGGTTTACGGGTTGGCGGGTTCAACCTGAATCCAAAAAATTTATATAAACCCGAACCTAAAAATTGTGACATACATATGAACCCAAACTGAATATTCTCGGGTTGACCCGAACCCAGCCTGTTAACCTGATTTTTTTTTATTTTTTCGTGAACTAGTGTATTAAAATTAAAATTTTACTAAAAAAAACACTAACATATATAAAACATTTATGTTTTATTTATAAAATCTCATACAAATTTCTATTTTAAGTTATAAGTGTAGCATAAAATACTTAACCAATTTAATTTATAACATAAAACATATTGTAAATAAACAATATATAGTATAAATAGGTTAAACGGGTCAACCCGCCCGGGTTGACCCGAACCCGACCCGTTTATCTAAACGGGTTCGCGGTTTCAACCCAAACCCGACCCGAACCCATTTAAACTAAACCCAAACCCGCTAATTTCGTGTTAGGTTCGGGTCGTGTTTTCGAGTCTTGTCAGAAGTTCTCACCCCTACTTCCATGGCCATGATTTCATAAGGGATGGGGCACTGCTATTGAAAAAAGTTGTAGCTCAACCAAAACTAAACGAACTACAACGGTTGAATGAATTTAATTATTTGAGTGTTTTGTTATTTGACTATACAACAACGGTCTAATTCATTTAATTTTTTTCTTTTTATCATTTCTCTAAATAATAACCAAACCTTATCCCATTTTCACTCACAAACCCACTAAGCTCTAGTGTCACGTCATCAAACCTTCACTCTTCATCCATTTTCACCCCAAACCCACCGAGCTTCACTGTTAAACATCATCACCGAACATGGTTCGTTGGACCGTGGAGAAGGACATAACGTTGGCCACCGCGTATACAGAAGTCAAAGACGCACCGACACCGCTACGGCTATCCTTATAGCCTTGTGTACTGGCTCAATTCAAAGAGTTAGTGGGTAGATCCAACCGCATGGTTGATTCACTTCACCAGAAGTGAGACGACCTCCACAAGAAATGTGAGCGATTCAATACTCACTATCGAATATCCTTGGAGGAGGAGGGTATGAACACGGCCGAAGACGTGGACATTCGGGTCATCCAAATTGAGTACGGCGTAACAAATGTTAAAGTCGCGCTTAGATTAGTTTATATATTTTTAGTTTAGTTGTGTTTTTTTCTAGTTTATTTGTGTTTTTCTAGTTCCATTGTATTTTTAGTGTGTTTTGTAGATTAATGTGTGTGCTTTTTTATTTTTATGTATTGTTTATGTTTTATTAAAATGAAAAAAATTAAAAAAAAAAGGGTTCTAGGCAAAGTACCCTAGAGTGGTGCCAGTGATTTAGTGGTTCTAGGGTAATTTTGAGTCCAATTTGACGTGGCACTCTAAAAGTGGTCAATACTAGGGTATGTGCCTTGGGGTGCCCATTCTCCCCTAATGATTGCCTCTGTTTTTTTTGTTTAATTTTTTTTTCTAATGACCAACGAAAGCCTGATCACCCGTGTAAACCCAATGGCAAAATGTCACCCACACCTACAAACACGGATGATGTTGGTGACCCGGTTCGCCACCATTTAAAATGAAACTATCACCAAAAGGTCCATTGTGGTAAAACCTCTCGCTCAACCCAGAAAATTTTGCTTCAAGCAAGACTCCAACTCATAGCCTCCAAATCAAAAGGTCATGGGCTGCCAATACACCCCAAGGTCATCGACATGATTTTTAATTTTGGTATTATATTGTTTACTAGGTTATAGAGTTGTATATTACATAGGGTTGTATAATAGAGATTAGAGAAATGAAACTATAAAGTTGGGTGTTTTGTTTGTAACTTTTTCCGTCTTTATCTATCAATTATTGATTACTTAAATCTATCCATGTTTTGTTGTTTACGCGGGGAGTGAGCATATTGTTGGGACCAGACCGAACCGAATCGGGTCACACCCGACCCGGGCCGAAACCCGAAAATGTGGATAAATAAGAACCGTCGACCGGACCAAAGGGATCATTTCGGGTTCTGGTAAAGCCGGTCTTGGCGATTCAGGTAATGAATGAAGACCGAAACCGGTGAAGAATGATAAGATCTCTTAATTCTCTTTATAACGTTAAAGTTTAAACAAACCCAACTCACCTCGAAGAGACGAAACAAGTTGACCGTGAACCAGTAATTCTGAATCACTACATGTTAATTTTAACAAAATACACATTCATAATCTTGAAGAACGAATGAATGTTGCGGAGAACACGTCTTATGTGTTCTTGATAAGGAGTATAATAGAAAAGTATGATTAGAGGAAAAGACTAATTGAAGAAAAGGGAAATTAAAGAATTATTAAATTTTTTAGTTTTTATCTGTATATATATTTTTTAATTTTTTTACTCTCTCACTTAGTTGTCAATTTCCTTTTTGAATTAACTCTTTGTTGGAACTTTCATTTTCTCTTTTTGTTCACTTTTATTAACAGGTTTCTTATTCTTTCTCACTTGATTCTTGCTTTCTTTTTACCTTATTTCTTACCGAAAGCTTACGAGTGTCATATGTTTGTGATAATCCTAAGGCTGCAACATAAGATTCTCAGAGATCCAGACAACCACTAATAGTGATGAAGTTTTCACACAATTTGTTTTCCAGTTTAACAACTTTGGTCCTACTGTTACAAAGTCGGTTACCCTCTGCCCAAACTCAAGAACCGACCCGAACCCGAAATATGCATGGTATAGGAACCAAAGCCCTACTTGTTTACATCATATCGTTCAGTTTCAGGTATTTTCAGTTCGGGTTTCCGGTTTTCTCGAGTAAATCGAAATTCTGCTCACCCCTAGTTTACGCCATGTTACCAACTAGGTGGGTAAAAACAATATATAGGCTGATTGAGACCATCTTTTGAAACATGAGTAGCCTAATAGAGACCGTAAAAAATATGAGTGACTTAATTGAAACAAACATGAAATCTAGTCACCTTTCTATAAAGTTTTCCTTTTTAATATGCGCATACACACATACGTATGTATTTTTAAGAAAAATAATAAATAAATTGTTTGTTTCCTTAATAAGTAATAATTAGAATTCTAATTTTATATTAGTTTTCTAAAAAAACATTAATATAATCAGATTTCAAATTCTTACTTAGTTAAAAATATGAAAAATTAAAAAAAATTGATAAGAAAAAAATATAGTATTGACACCTGGTATTCTTTAGAATCATTTATTAGAAACTATATTATTGCTCGTGTGGACTGTGAACACATGATTCAACAAATATTAATATTTTGAAGGTTAAATTTCTTAATTGAAAATAAAAATAAACATGCATAATAGAAACCTAAATATATTGGCCTCAACAAGTATTAATATTTTGAAGGTTTAACCAACAAAGATAATGGTTGGGTAAGTAAATAGCTCTCATTAAACTATATTAATAAACAAACGTAATGAACAGTTATCTCAAATGAACAGTGATTTTTATCACCTACGTGTTGTCTTCTCCATTTGCCACTACCATTTTATCTTTCTCATTTTCTCTCTCTATATTAACAATTTCCATCGCCTCTTTATCTCCTTCTCTGCTTCTCTCCCCACCGCTCCGGCTCGAGTACAACCAAGCAACAAACCTACTACCCATCTCATCCCTAGCCAAATCATTTAATGTAATTCTCAAACCTGTCCTCATATATTATATTCGTTGTATTTGTTTTTGCAGTGAAGATGGTGTTGTTCTAGTTGAGAGCATTCACAATAGGTTATGTATATTTATGTGAGAGAAACCTCCATATTTTGATATATGGTAGTAAATGGTTGTGAGTGAAGGATATAGAGAAGTTACTGTTCATCTCTGTATTTGATATGGAACTGTTCATCCTCCATAATTTTTTAATATTTTTGAAAGTGGTTATGAGTAGAGGAGAGAGAAAATGTAATGATAAAAGTATAGAGTAAATATTATTTAATTGAAAAAAGTGAGAAAAAGTAGTGTTTTTAGAGTAATTATGGAGAAAATATGCAGAAGCTACTGTGAATGCTCTGAAGTTGCTACTCTTGGTGAGCCAATAGACATCATGCTTGCTTTGCAATGCTTAGAAAATCACTAGCGCATGTAGGTCTGTAAACAAACCAAACGTTCAACGAACGGTTCGTGAAATGTTTGGCGGGAAGTTCGTTTGTTTTTGTTCGTTTAATAAATGAACGAACACAAACAAGAAATTTTGTTCGTATAGTTAAACAAACGAACATGAACAAATGTCGCGTTTGTTCGTTTATGTTCGTGAATGTTCGGTAATGTGTTTGTTTATGTTTGTTAGTGTTCGATAGTTCTTTAGGGTTTTTAACTTTTATTTTTAATTTAAGTACTTCAAATTTCCATGTGGAAGAGTATTTAATATATATTAATGTATCACATATTAATATTACTTTAACTATTTTTATTAACTGTTATTTTGGGTGGATTAAACGAGAATTTCAAGTTTAATATGATAATTTTGTGAATTTATGAGACATTATGTGATCAAAATTATGTCTAGCATATTTGCGTAATTGGATTAGTATATTTTAGGCGGACAATGTTCGTGATGAAACTTTAAAAATTAATATGTGTTAGTTTGTGTCCGGTTTTGTTCATTAATGATTGTTTGTGTCCGTTTACGTTCATTTGTTTTTGTTTATGTTCACTTTTGTCCAACACCTAAATTTAACAAATAAAAACAAGTAAACACGAACAAAAACCTTGTCCGATAATTGTTCATGAACAGTTCGTGAACATGTTATATCCTTAACAAACGAACACAAACAAAAAATCTCGTTTGGTTAGTGTTCGTGAACAATTCATGAACACGTTATTTCTTTAATAAACGAACATGAAAATGTCTTGCTTGTGTTTGTTTGGTTCGTTTACAGCCCTAAACGCATGTAGTATTCTGAGGGAACTTTATAGGACTTCAAAAGTGATTGAGAAATATGCTACTCAACTTCCTGTCTTAGTGAGGACTATACATAATAAAAATACTACAATTTTGTAAATGTTTTTACACATGATAGAATTATAAAGAAAATATCATTTTTATTTTTAAAAGACGGATAGACAATTTATAAGAAAAAGTTGGTTATCTTTTTTCTTTCTTTCCAAGTTTTAAATTTTTAATAATAGTTTCATTTATATGGAGTTTTTTTTTGCTTTACCGGGTTCTTTTATACTATTTTGTCTAATAAAAGTATACAAGATGAAAACTTTACTTTACAAATGTATTTTGCATCAAAACTTGTAAATTAAAACATACATATCTAACGGGTTGGGTTATTCTACAAAAGCTATAAAAAATGAGAAGTGTGGGAAGCCACTAGAAAATAAAATGTGTCCAAATGATTAAACAAGTGGGAGGGGTAATTTTGTCAAAAACATATGCACATGCAAGTCACATGCCATTTCCACCTTCATTTTTAAATGTCCGTAACTTTTTTATACGTCATCTTTTAAAAAAAAATTATACCATAAAATTTAGCGTCTTTTTATATTTAATATGAGTACCGAATTGTTATGTATACTTTTGAGGAAAAAAAAATCAAAACTCACTTGCGTAAGACACAATGGAATGTAAAACACAATGATCACCAATTAAATATAGTGTATAAAACATAATCAAGAGTGTAGTAAAACACAATGGACGACATACTAAAGACACAATGAATAGAAGACTAAAACACAATGAATACTTTTGAAAAAAAAAAGTTGAAAACCCAGTTGCATAAAACACAATGGATGACATACTAAAGACACAATGAACAGAAAACTAAAACACAATGAATACTTTTGAAAAAAAAAAGTTAAAAACCCAATTGTGTAAAACACAATAGACGACATAATAAGGACACAATGAACAGAAGATTAAAACACAATGAATACTTTTGGGAAAAAAAAGTTGAAAACCCAGTTGTGTAAGACACAATGGAGATAACGTAAAACACAATGAGTACCAATTAAATATGCAATGAACAATAGGGTATAAAACACAATGAACACTCTAATAAAACACAATGGATGACATATTAAAGACACGATGAACAGAAGACTAAAACACAATGAATAATAGACTTAAACACAATGAACAACATAATAAAACACAATGTACACCTAAATACAAAACTCATTTGCGTAAGACACAATGAAAAGCATACTAAAAACACAATGGACAAAGTTAAATCATGTGTAAACTAAAAACAAATAGCATATTTATAAAGCACACATGCATACTATAACACAATGAACGAACAAAAGACACAACGGAGAAGAAAACCCATTTAGCACGATTTTTTTTTTCAATTTTAATGTAGCAATGTGGTACTCATATTAAAGATAAAAAAACGCTCCTTAATATGGGGAAATTTTTTTGAAAAAAAAATGTCGTATGAAAAAGTTATAGTAGACGTTTTAAAATGATGGGGGAATTGACATGTGCATTGTATGTGGAGAGAGAAAGTCAACAAATGTGGTTTTTCTTTTATGTCTTTCCTCTAATATATTATTTATTTTTTTCAAACAAATAATCTCAACCCTTCAAATATATGATCAATGAATCAAAATCCTTCTCACCCTTCATAGAAAACGTGTCTTGTGTATTTGATCCTAACCCATATCTAACATACTAACATACCTTAAGCTAAAGCTGCTTTAGTTACATTAATGTGACTTTTGATTGTATGTCATGATTTGATTTTGGCTCAACCTACAACTCCTAAAACAAAACATGCATATCTAACATACTAACATACCTTAAAAGTATTTTTATAATACACATTACTGGCTTCGGTCCCTCTGATATGGTAAATACGCACCCTTACAAACACTCTTTTACTAGGATAACAGGCGTTAGGGGTATGCGCCTACAAGTGTTCAACACACAACATCACGCGATTTAAGTCCTCGACTTTACTTATGGTAAGGTCACCATCAACCCACCTCATATGAAAAGCAACATATAACTACATAGCACTTATAGTCTCACACATATAAAGTCCTCGACTTTACTTATGGTAAGGTCGATATCATCTGATATGTCATTTGCAGTTTATTGACTATTAGATAAATTATCAGTTTTATTACATTCTGTAAAATAAAATATAACGAATAAAAATCAGTTAAGGTCGATATCGTTTGAGATAAGAACATAAAGGTCCCTAGGTAGTACAAAACAATATTATAAAGATGAGCCAACACTTTTTAAGTTTGGGACCGAACACATGTGAACTAGACCCCCAAAACATGACCGGAGACAACATGATTTTACAGCAAAACAAATTTATATCACCATCATATCTCTTCTGGCCATAATAATATCTACTCATCAAATTGCCTTTCGAAACGTCAAAATGACATCAAGATGTTGAAAAAATAGTATTGAAAATTATTTTTCACTAATTTTTAATTTAAATAAATGTATTTATATGTGTTATATAAATAATTATTTTCAGGTTTGTTTACTATATTGCGAGAGTATCACAACGAACCAAACCACTAAAAGTGTTTATGGTATTGATTTCTGAATGAATGAATTACAAAGAACAAGGCCATATATATAGCCATTCAACCCTAACCGACTATACAATAATATGGAAAGAATACCATAAATATGTTATCTATAATAAACAATATATACTGCATAATCGGCTAATAGCCCCCCGCAGTTTGAGCAGGCGGAACACAAACGGTCAAACTTGAACGAAATGTCTGGAATAGCTCTCTGGATAGACCTTTGGTAAAAATGTCTGCATACTGGGCGGCAGAAGGAACATGTAAGACACGGATATCACCGACTCGAACTTTTTCCCTGACGAAGTGAATATCAATCTCGATGTGCTTTGTACGCTAATGCTGCACAGGATTATCGGAAAGATACACGGCTGAGACGTTGTCACAATAGACAATGGATGCTTGTCGTAACGGAACACCCAACTCAAATAATAAGTTTCGAATCCATGTAGCTTCTGCTATGGCGATTGCAACACCTCTGTATTCTGCCTCAGCACTGGAGCGAGACACTGTTGGTTGCCGTTTAGAAGACCATGAAAGAAGGTTGTCACCTAGAAAGACACAGTAACCACTAGTGGACCGACGGGAGTCGGGGCAACCACCCCAATCTGCATCAGAGTATGCAACAAGAGAATGAACTGTGGACTTTACCAATCGAATCCCAAAATCAATGGTGCCCTGTAAATAACGTATGATCTGCTTGAGAAACGCAAAGTGTGTTTCCCGTGGCTCATGCATAAATAAGCAAACCTGCTGGACAGCATATGAAATATCCGGTCTCGTAAACGTGAGATACTGCAAGGCACCTGCCAAACTTCTGTAGAGTGTCGGATCATGAAATAAGGGGCCGTCAGTGGCACTAAGTTTGGCAGATAAATCAACGGGTGTAGTACAGGGCTTGCAGTTTGTCATAGAGGCCCGATTAATAATTTCCTTTGCGTACTGAGATTGGGATAGGAAAAGTCCTTGAGCGTGTCTGGTAACTTTGACGCCCAAAAAATGATGTAAGTGACCCAGATCGGTCATGGCAAACTCTCGTGAGAGCAAACCAATAAGTTCCCGAAGGAAATCATCTGTATTAGCGGTGAGATTAATATCATCAACGTATAAAAGTAAATACGCAACCTGTGATCCTTTATTAAAAATGAACAGAGAGTTGTCACACGCACTGCTACGAAAACCGTGAGACACTAAGTAGGAGGCGAATCGAGTGTACCATGCTCTTGGAGCCTGCTTCAAACCATATAAAGAACGTTTCAACCTGCAAACAAAATCTGGGTGACATTTATCAACTAACCCAGGTGGTTGATGCATAAAGGCCGTCTCCTGTAAGTTACCATGCAAGAAAGCGTTTTTGACATCCAATTGATGTATAGGCCAGGATCTGGATACAACTAATGATAAAACGGTCCGTATGGTGGCCGGTTTAACAACCAGGCTAAATGTGTCCTCGCAATCGATGCCAACCGTCTGAGATTTTCCATTAACAACCAGACGTGCTTTATAACGTTCAAGGGACCCATCAGATCTAAATTTGTGACGAAATAGCCACACACAACGGATCACAGGGTGAGCTGTGGGCCTTGGAACGAGTTCCCATGTATCATTTTCCTGCAACGCATTAAACTCTGTTTGCATAGCATTCAACCAATTTGGGTCAGTAAAGGCTTTTGCATATGTGGTTGGTACGGGGGAAAGAACAATGCTGTGAAGGGTGGGGTAGACTGGTGGTTTGAGGGAGCCAGTTTTGGATTGGGTGGACATGGAATGAGTGTTTAGTGGGGGAGGTGGTGGGTGTTGGACAGTCGGAGCCGTGGGAGTCGGCTGTCCGGTCTGTGATGTTGCAGCAGAATGAGTCTGCTGTCCGGTCGGTCGTGTAGCAGCAGAATGAGGCTGCTGGCTGGGCTGATGTGTAGCAGCAGACTGGGGCTGCTGTCCGGGATGATGTGTAGCAGCAGGGTGCTGCTGTGCGGAAGGGTGGGGGTCGGACGTTGTCTTCGGGAGTAGGTAATTGGGTATGGGTTTGTGGCCGGGTGTTGGGGAGGTGTAGGTAAAGGGTCCGGGGAACGCTGAAAAGTGAAAGGTTGAGGTATAGGGTCGTCAAGAAAGGTGTAGGATTTGGGTGCATTGGGAATGGTATACGGGAATATGTGTTCGGCAAAGGTAACATGACGTGATATGTGAACCTTGCCGGTGGTGGGGTCAAGGCACCGATAGCCTCGGAAATCCGGAGGGTAACCTAGAAAAATGCACCGAATGGCACGTGGATGTAGTTTGTGTGGTTGGGTGGCTGAAGTGTTGGGGTAGCATGCGCATCCAAACACCCGAAGGTGATCATATGAGGGATGGCCGAGGTAAAGGGCAAAGGTAGGGGTGAAAAAGTTAAGACGTTTTGTAGGTAAGATATTATGAAGGTAGGCGGCAGTGTGGAGGGCTTCCACCTAAAAGATAGGTGGAAGATCGGCATGTATAAGAAGATAGCGAATGATGTCAATTAATCGACGAATCATCCGCTCAGCTCGGCCATTTTGGGAAGATGTTTGTGGGCATGAGAAACGGAACAAAAAGCCATTTTGATGGGCAAAGTTTTTGAAGGCATGGTTATCAAACTCGCCGCCTAAATCACATTGAAAGGTTTTAATAAATCGATTAAATTGTGTGGCGATTAGGCGGTGGAATTTGACAAAGGTTGTGAAGGTTTCGGATTTGTATTTTAGAGGGTACGCCCATATGAAGTGGGAGAAATTATCTATGAGAACCATGTAATATTTGTACCCGGTTTTACTGGTTACTGGGGAAGTCCACAAATCACAATGAATGATGTCAAAAGTGGAAAAAGTAAAGGAATTAGAAGCATAAAAAGGTAATCTTTTACTATTAGATAATTGGCATGAGTTACAAAAAGTAGACGAAACGTCTTTATTACAATGTAAATTAAAATGACGAGAAAGAACATCTAAAACTTGAACATCGGGATGTCCAGGACGATCATGCCAAGGTTGAGGTGATGAAGTAGTTGTGAGAAAGCAAGCTGGAGGTGGTAGTTCAGGTTATCTTAATATGTAGCCACATTATCTTATTTTTTTTGAATAAATATAACTTGTCTTGTCCCCTCAATTTTTTTTTTCTTTTTAACACTTTGTTGTCAAAGAAAGTAACACACTGTTAGACATTATTTTAAAAATAGCTAATGATATGACAAGTTAACGGTTACTTGAGGGGTTATGAATGTAATTTGATGTTTTGCTTTAGCTAGCATGTTAGACAATCCGGAGTGGGGGGCCTCCATTCATGCCTGCTACACCACCCCGTAGAGGCGTGAAAGGGGAAAGCCCTTGGGGGAAAGATTTCATTGGTGTGGGGGCATTTTTTTTTGGCCACATGGCAGTTTTTTATTGGGTCTTGCATTATTGATTGGTTTATCTTTATTTATTTTTTTTTTAATTTTACACATAATAATATTATTCATTCCCTCCTCATTTCACTCCTCACAATTTTCACCCTTCACACAAGGGGCCCACATGTGTCACATGACGCTTTTTTTTTTTGCCACATGGCAGTTTTAATTGGGTCTTGCATTATTGATTGGTTTATCTTTTTTTTTTTTTTAATTTTACACATAATAATATTATTCATTCCCTCCCCCTCCCCCTTCCACTCCCCACAATTTTCACCCTTCACACAAAGGACCTACATGTGTCACATGACGCTTTTTTTTTTGCCACATGACAGTTTTTTATTGGGTCTTGCATTATTGATTGGTTTATCTTTTTTTTTTTTTTTAATTTTACACACAATAATATTATTCATTCCCCCCTTTCACTCCCCACAATTTTCACCCTTCACACAAGGGGTCTACATCTGCCACATGGCGCTTCATGCTCCTTTCCCCCTCCACTCCATATTGTCTTAATAAACATCTTTTACCACTTTCCCCAACTTTGAAATATTTCCTACTTTCGAAACTCTTTAGTCTTTTCTTGTCTTGCAAAAGCACATAACAAGGATAACCTCGGATTGTTCGATTCCCAAATCACAACATGTTTGTGAGCGAATTGAAATGTTTTTAAGGAATTGTCATTAAAAAAAGTGATACAATTTTTGGTTTGTAAATTTGTTAAAAGAACTAAAATGTTCAAAAAATAATTTTTAAAAAATACCCTTGTTAGTATACATCTAATACGAATTATGAACTTTCTACCCTTCCACCAGACCACCTCTAAGTTCTAAGTTCCATCACTCTTTGTAGAGGGTAGTAATTTAACGTTGTCCCATTCATCAAGGGAGAACACTTCGTCTCTGTCATTATGGGTTTTGGACTCTCGTTTCCTTTGAAACGACACTTCTTTTTTGTCCAAAAGATTTCATACATAAAAATTTGTTGATTTTCTTTTTCACCTATGACTGTTTCAACAAGGTTCCTTTTTAACTCCTTTATACTCCCTCTGTCTCAATTTAAATGTTCCGGGTCTAAAAACACACATTTAAAAAAATCTTTTGTTTGTATGTGGTAAAATGAGAATAATATCCTCAAAAGTGATGATTGTGTTTTGTCTTTTATGGGTAAAACTGGAAATTGCATTTCTATTTTTGGAAATGGACATTTAATTTGTGACAAACAAAAAATGAAAGAAGGACATTTAAATTGGGACGGAGGGAGTAATTATTGTTGTTGTTTTTATACATATATTTTTTATGTTTCCGATATTGCAAAATTGGTTGAGAACAATCAAGCTCTAGTTCTATTTCTTGGTTCTTCAATTTGTTGAATAGAAGCGGATGCATGCTATAACAAATGAAAAGATTTAAGGGAAAACGTAATTACTAGCTCAAATATTATGTGGAGCTCCACCTTATCTATAACAAAGTGTATATATAGGTAAATGACTATTGTAACACCCCAACCGATGGCGGAATCATCGAGGTGCCACGTAGTGACGATTGTTCAAAAGCTCATGGTACTAAAATGTAAATATTATTGAATAATGAAAATTGTCTTACATGGAAATGGAAATTACATTGTCTAATGAAATGTAAATATTGAAATAACTGAATTGAAATAAAACACTAAATGTCTCTTGCTAAAGCACTAGATCAAACTGCACCTGAAACATGTACAAACATAGGTTTGGTCAACATATGAAATGTTGGTGAGCATTCCTAGATTTGGTATATATAGTAGGTTAAAAAGTTATACAATTCAAGTGCAAGCTACAGTGCAAATATGTAAACTATGTATCATACAAATGAGCGAAATCAACCCTGTGACTGTATAATGTACTGTATGAACTGTAGTGTACTCAACCAATAAATGGATGATAACTTAACACTGGCCACGGATTCTCCGATGAAAAAGGGGGAGAATCAACCTAGGCGGTTTGTCAATCCAAATAGCGCTATCCAATGTTAAGGTCGGCTTGTACCATGTTAATGATTTCACTAAGTACAAATGTAATCCACATGTATTGTCTAAGCATAAAGCACGTTGTAAGCAATGCACATAGTACTAGAATTGTATTGTAAAAATGTAAACTTGTATTTGAAATTGTAATAGTGTACATGTAACACCCCAAAAAAATGAATAAAAGCAAAAAGGGGATAGGAATACTCACAGTTCACGTAATAACTTGAATTTGAACTTGGACAACGAAATATGAATTGAGATTACTCCCAAATGATCAACCTAAAGTATTCGATAATGTGTAAGGGAAATAACTCTAGGATATATGTATTTCTAGGGCTTTGAATTTGGGGATAAATGCTTATTTGATTAATTAATGAATTGTTTATTAAATATATGAAATTTAATGAATAAATACACAAAAGTCTTTTTGTAAAATTTTAAGTTGAATATAGTCACAACACAAGGTTTTAAGTATGAAAATAATTTTTATAAAATTATTTCCTTGAAAATAGAATGTTTAATCTAATTATATCAAATTGTCAAAATATGACTTTAATATCTAAAAATATTAAAATCAAAGGATTTTTGAATTAAAAATTGTATTTCAGTTCTAAATGAATAAAAATAAATTGTATAAAATTTTGGTGCAAAAATACCAAAAATTGGATTTATTATGATTTAATTATGATTAAATCTAACAAAAATTGCTTAAAAATATTAAATAAATGATTTTTCAGAAATAAAAATCATTTCTGAATAGTTTAATGTTATAAAAACTTAGGATAATTTTTGTGGAAATTAATAAGATCGTTTTGATATTTTTATAGATTTTTATAAATAAAATAGAATAAACTTGATTTATTTATTATATATATTAAATAAATAGATTTCTGAAAACTAAAAATTGTAGTTTGATCATTTACATCAGATTTGTATAAGATAATTTTTGTAGAATTTATAAAAAGGTTTTAATATTTTAAATTGAATTTACAAGTTTAAATATAATATATATATATATATGGTTTGTTGAAAAAAATAGAAAAAGAATCGTCCAGGCTGGGACTCGAACTCAGGTGGTCCTGGTTACAAGCCACAGTCACAACCACTTGGCCTAGGCCTGTGGTTGTGATGAATCTTGTTTCTGATAAATATAAATATATACGCGTAAATCATATTATCCCCAAATCAAATAGCCATGAACCCTAGATCTGCAATTGATTGATTTCACTCATCAATAGCCCAATTAATCATAGGGCTATTGATGAGTGATGGCCGATATACAAAACCCACGAAAAATATTATTCTTACAGTGTTGTATCGTGTTCGATTGCTCGGTCAAAGCCAAAAGTCAAACTGAAATCGTTTGATCAAGAACAACGTTTGAGTGAAGAATTGAGGGGTTAAGAGAAGAAGATTGGCGAGTTGGGATGGCTCGCAGATGATCAATTTATAGGGTTAACATCCAGATCATAGGATTGGAAAGTTTGACTCGTTTTTAAAAAACAAACGCGTAATTAATACGAGTTAATGTGTTTTGACGTGTAATTGACGCGTTTAGATGTTGGCGAGGTCCTATGGTCAATAGTTTCCATGATTAATATCAACTAACAACAACATTCGTGGGTCTTGATTGTGCGCAGTTCACGCGCAGAGCAGCATGAAGGTGACAGCTCTTAATTTGAAATGTGATAAATGTATATTGATCCTGGATCTGATAACATAAAGCAACATGGACCAGTGGTTGTGGTGTGAGTGTTAAGTGTGATCCGGCCTACTGCTCGGGTTCGATACCCAGCAGAGGCAAATTTTCTTTTCTTTTTTTTTTTTAAACAGAAGTGGGGTATTTGGGCCGGGTAAGAGTGAAGGATTGGGCTGCGTTGGGCTTACGTGTGGACTGGGCCGTGCAGCAGGATAGGTAAGAGAGGAAGGGGTGGGTGTTTGTGTGTGATGGGCTTAGAGGGATATTGGGTTTGAGTTTGTTTGATAAAAAGACTAACATATATCCATATTAAAATCTGATTTTTTTTATTAATATTATTATTATTATTATTATTATTATTATATAATAAAAGAAAAGTGACGGATGTCACAGCATCCCCTACTTTTAGAAACTTCGTCCCGAAGTTATTAGAAACATAGGGTTATGGATGCTTGGGTAAAAATTAAGATAACTGTGGTCTGGAGAATTTGAGTTAAGGTACGACGTGAATTTATAGGTAACAAAATAAACCGTTTCAAATGATTTGGATAGTAGATTTGATAGGTGTGGGTTAAGGATTGGATCAGGTTCGTCTTGAATAATAAAGAGATTAAGAATCTAATAAAACACTAAGCTTAGAATCCTAAAATAATTGTGTGAGTTGATTGATTATGATAAGATCAAATGAACTACCAAATAACTAGAGTTTGTTCCTGGTCCGACTCCCAGTCTCACTTTCAATGCATCATTAGTGTTTGTATACAGGGTGTACCGCAGCTAACCCACCACACCTTTGATACCTTAAAAATGTACTGGACGCCTACCAAAAACTCTAATAGAATTTCACACTACCCTAACGTACCTGTAAATTCATGATTACGTTCCGGACCGGAATCATCAATTTACCTTACATTAGGGTTTTATGTCCTTCTATAACCCCACCGATTGTTGAGCAGGTTCGATAGCCTCCACCAGCCGTGGAGTGGGTTGTAGGGCCCCTCCCGACTGTTTGAAAAGACATAGTGACCTCTACCAATCGTTGAGTATGTTCGATAGCCTCCACCAGTCGTGGAGCAGGTTGTAGGGCCTCTCCCGACTGTTGAAAAAGGCATGATGACCTCTATTAAGTGCAACAATTATTATTCACATAGATTGCAAATTGATAGCATGTTTATGCAAGCAAGTTTGTAAATACTACAACCGTTGAGTGTAAGTGTTATCTTAGTGGCCTATAGAAATAGATTATAAGTATCATGAATAACTAAATGTTCAATAGATTGTTAAATTAAGGAAAAATTCAAGTCTCATATAACAAGCAATGATGTTTTTAGAAAAGCTCCGTAGAATCAATTATTAGTAGTTTGATTTTCATGGAAATCAGGTCCAAATGTTTTAATAAAATGTAAGGTAGAGTCTGAAACTTATATGATATAAACGTAATCGAATATGATAAATTTTCAATCTGTGTACGTACACAATAGTATGCAAGGGAATTTCTAGATGTTATATGCCTATGAGTATGACATAATTGAGTACAAAATGATAGCAAGATCAAGAAAATGAAAACACGAGTATCATGAATAATTAAATGTCCAGTGATTAGTCAAATTAAGGGGAAATCAAGTTTCACAAACAATGATGTTTTGTAAAAAAAAAAAAAAAAATCATGTAGAATCAAGTATCAGGTTTTTTTTTTTTTTTAGTAGTTTGATTATAATGGGTAACTGGCTCACGTGTGAGAGGGTAAAGGATATGAATTTAGTTCTTGAGAGGATGATGAAAAATCTTGAAGCAGAATCAAGGTTGTGAGAGATGGTGAATGTGAAGATAGTTGATAAAGAGTTTATTTTATAGTATAGCAGTGTAAATTTTGGGGTTTGGATCAAAGGTTATAATCAAGTGTATAAGAAAACATGATTGTGGTGTATGCCAAATATTGTAAAAATTTGAACAAGTTGAAAATGAGTGAGTGTTGATGGAGAATCTAGAGACTAGATATTATTTCAAAAAAAACATATATATATATTTTCAAAATTTGGTTTTGTACATAAGGAAAAAGTTGTTAAATAGTACAAGCCAAGTAGGCTTTGTAATAGTTTAAAACTTTATATAGAAAATCGTTTGTTACGTCAATCAATTGGATTTAAGTTCGAGGAAAATATGTACTTTGTAAAGTTACTAGGTATTACAACTAGTTTTAGAAATTTTTATTTTGTGCTAAAGTATGAGGTTATAGTTTTTTTTTTTTTTAAATAAATAACATGTGGAGAAAAGAAATAATATGATTTGGGTAGGGTGTTGAATATTTAAAAAGTGGCTAAGAGGGTAAGTGAAGTGTGATTGTGAAATCCATAGATGGTTATGAAAGTATGAACTTGTAAGCAATATATGAAAATCGTGAAATACAAAATATTGTATATGAACCGAGAGAGTATTATTGAAAAAAGGCTTGTATAAAATGCTTGGAGTGCCCTTGTCTAGCTGTAAAGCCCAACAAGAACGTTGACTTTTCAAAGGAATTGAACCCAATGGTGATCAAAGAAGACATGCTTTAGCCTATAAGTGGACACTCACTCCAGGAATCCCCAGGTAAGCATAACAGGTCCGTAAATGGATTTATGCGCTATGCTTGCCTATGCCAGAAAACCCAGTGTACAGGCGTCCACCCTTCCAGATTGCACGTGTCCTTATCACACTCATTAAAGTTCAACAACTTTGAAGGAGCAAAATACGAGTAGGCATTATGCCTAAGAGTGTCTTCATGAAGGTACTGTCCCTGTTCCATAATGATGTAGACTTTCCACTCCTTGTAGGACACCATCTCTATGCACCATGATGAAAGATGAGGAGAATGGAGAGAGAGAGAGAAGAAGGGAAAGATAGAAGAAGGAAAGTAGAGGGAAATGAGGGGTAGGGTAATTCAGGAAATATTATGCATGCAAGTTGAAGTTCGGTTATAGTCTAGGCCATTTTATCTAATAACCTAATTCCCTATAACCATGGCTCTGATACCAATCTGTAACACCCCAACCGATGGCGGAATCATCGAGGTGCCACGTAGTGACGATTGTTCAAAAGCTCATGGTACTAAAATGTAAATATTATTGAATAATGAAAATTGTCTTACATGGAAATGGAAATTACATTGTCTAATGAAATGTAAATATTGAAATAACTGAATTGAAATAAAACACTAAATGTCTCTTGCTAAAGCACTAGATCAAACTGCACCTGAAACATGTACAAACATAGGTTTGGTCAACATATGAAATGTTGGTGAGCATTCCTAGATTTGGTATATATATAGTAGGTTAAAAAGTTATACAATTCAAGTGCAAGCTACAGTGCAAATATGTAAACTATGTATCATACAAATGAGCGAAATCAACCCTGTGACTGTATAATGTACTGTATGAACTGTAGTGTACTCAACCAATAAATGGATGATAACTTAACACTGGCCACGGATTCTCCGATGAAAAAGGGGGAGAATCAACCTAGGCGGTTTGTCAATCCAAATAGCGCTATCCAATGTTAAGGTCGGCTTGTACCATGTTAATGATTTCACTAAGTACAAATGTAATCCACATGTATTGTCTAAGCATAAAGCACGTTGTAAGCAATGCACATAGTACTAGAATTGTATTGTAAAAATGTAAACTTGTATTTGAAATTGTAATAGTGTACATGTAACACCCCAAAAAAATGAATAAAAGCAAAAAGGGGATAGGAATACTCACAGTTCACGTAATAACTTGAATTTGAACTTGGACAACGAAATATGAATTGAGATTACTCCCAAATGATCAACCTAAAGTATTCGATAATGTGTAAGGGAAATAACTCTAGGATATATGTATTTCTAGGGCTTTGAATTTGGGGATAAATGCTTATTTGATTAATTAATGAATTGTTTATTAAATATATGAAATTTAATGAATAAATACACAAAAGTCTTTTTGTAAAATTTTAAGTTGAATATAGTCACAACACAAGGTTTTAAGTATGAAAATAATTTTTATAAAATTATTTCCTTGAAAATAGAATGTTTAATCTAATTATATCAAATTGTCAAAATATGACTTTAATATCTAAAAATATTAAAATCAAAGGATTTTTGAATTAAAAATTTTATTTCAGTTCTAAATGAATAAAAATAAATTGTATAAAATTTTGGTGCAAAAATACCAAAAATTGGATTTATTATGATTTAATTATGATTAAATCTAACAAAAATTGCTTAAAAATATTAAATAAATGATTTTTCAGAAATAAAAATCATTTCTGAATAGTTTAATGTTATAAAAACTTAGGATAATTTTTGTGGAAATTAATAAGATCGTTTTGATATTTTTATAGATTTTTATAAATAAAATAGAATAAACTTGATTTATTTATTATATATATTAAATAAATAGATTTCTGAAAACTAAAAATTGTAGTTTGATCATTTACATCAGATTTGTATAAGATAATTTTTGTAGAATTTATAAAAAGGTTTTAATATTTTAAATTGAATTTACAAGTTTAAATATAATATATATATATATGGTTTGTTGAAAAAAATAGAAAAAGAATCGTCCAGGCTGGGACTCGAACTCAGGTGGTCCTGGTTACAAGCCACAGTCACAACCACTTGGCCTAGGCCTGTGGTTGTGATGAATCTTGTTTCTGATAAATATAAATATATACGCGTAAATCATATTATCCCCAAATCAAATAGCCATGAACCCTAGATCTGCAATTGATTGATTTCACTCATCAATAGCCCAATTAATCATAGGGCTATTGATGAGTGATGGCCGATATACAAAACCCACGAAAAATATTATTCTTACAGTGTTGTATCGTGTTCGATTGCTCGGTCAAAGCCAAAAGTCAAACTGAAATCGTTTGATCAAGAACAACGTTTGAGTGAAGAATTGAGGGGTTAAGAGAAGAAGATTGGCGAGTTGGGATGGCTCGCAGATGATCAATTTATAGGGTTAACATCCAGATCATAGGATTGGAAAGTTTGACTCGTTTTTAAAAAACAAACGCGTAATTAATACGAGTTAATGTGTTTTGACGTGTAATTGACGCGTTTAGATGTTGGCGAGGTCCTATGGTCAATAGTTTCCATGATTAATATCAACTAACAGCAACATTCGTGGGTCTTGATTGTGCGCAGTTCACGCGCAGAGCAGCATGAAGGTGACAGCTCTTAATTTGAAATGTGATAAATGTATATTGATCCTGGATCTGATAACATAAAGCAACATGGACCAGTGGTTGTGGTGTGAGTGTTAAGTGTGATCCGGCCTACTGCTCGGGTTCGATACCCAGCAGAGGCAAATTTTCTTTTCTTTTTTTTTTTTAAACAGAAGTGGGGTATTTGGGCCGGGTAAGAGTGAAGGATTGGGCTGCGTTGGGCTTACGTGTGGACTTGGCCGTGCAGCAGGATAGGTAAGAGAGGAAGGGGTGGGTGTTTGTGTGTGATGGGCTTAGAGGGATATTGGGTTTGAGTTTGTTTGATAAAAAGACTAACATATATCCATATTAAAATCTGATTTTTTTTTATTAATATTATTATTATTATTATATAATAAAAGAAAAGTGACGGATGTCACAACTATAATAGCCGTAACTAACCCATCTTAATTCTCTAACACTAACACATGTCATACCCATGGAAATCAAGCTGAAGCTTTTGTCAATTGTCACCAACCTTTGTATGTTCATGATTGCTTCAAAATTAGGTAACCATTTAGTCTGTGATTAATGATTAATGTTATCCAATGTTTTTTTTTGAAGAGCCAGATGGAGAAGTAGGCATTTTCGTCCATTTAAAAAATCCTAAATAAAATTTTTAATCGGAAGATATGATAAAATCCTATAAATGGTGCAATGGTAAACTTCATGAACCAAATGGGTGTAAGGATAATTGTAAATGTTATAAAAAAAAGTTTCAAATTATATTCATTAATATCAAACGGATTAGTCCAAGCGTCATGTAACGATGTAAACATATGAAAAACACAATTTGACATATCTTATTTAACACAAAGCATTGCGGTTGGATGATGGATTTTAGTATAGATATATAGTATTGTATCAACTTTGGGTTGAAAAGCAGAGTAACCTTAATTTACACCGTCGAATGGAAACATATTATATTTGAACTTACTCAATTCTGAACAAAATGTATGCGAAAACGTGGACCAACTAGAAACATATATAAATTAAGCACAAAAATGTATTATATTTGACCCAACACGTATATAAAAATACGCACGTAGAAAAATAGGTTTTGAAATTAAATGTATGAATGAGCTCCAAAATTTAAAAAATCAAAGGGATCAAAATGAGATTTTACAAAAAATTTGCAAACGAATTTTTTGAAGAAAAAAATTAAATTGGTAAAAAACGTATATTCTATATGGTACGGGGTAAAGTTAAAATATTAGAAACTTGAGGGGTTAATTTATAAAACTTGTAAAATGAAACAAGGGCTAAAAGTGCCGGTTCACAAAGTTGGGGGTGGATTTATGGGAGTGGTTAGTGGTGAAATACCTAAAGTTGTGGGTTGGTTTGTCGAAACCAGGGGCGGACATAGGTAGGAAGGAGGGGCCGCGTCCTTTGCAGCTCAACTTTGCGCGCGTAGTGGAAAATTAATGGAAAATTTGGTTTTTTTTTTACGAAATTTGAAAAACGTTGCTACTAAAATGAAAAAAAATGAAAAACGTTACTACTGAAAAACATTTCTATATCCGCCACTGGTCGAAACTAAAACAGGGAGGGGCGAGTGGCATAAAAGCCACCGACTTTGTGTTTTAAGGGTATTAGAACACAGTGTTTGGCTTGTATATTACCATACTCGTCAACTAATCTCATACGTATACCCATACTTGAGTATTTGTTCAAAATGTTTTAGTTATTTTTCATCTGCTTCCGATTATTTTGACGTATCGTAAGTGTGTTTGATTGAAATCATTAAAACAGATCATTTACAAGTATCACTAAAACCAAATCTTTAAAACAAACAAGTAAACAACCGACATTATTTTCCACACATTCATTCATCATTTCAAAACTTTAATAAAACATGTCCTTCCTATTAAGACAAAAGTCACAAAAACACATTACCACGCGTTTCTTTCTCAGCCCTTTATAACTATGGAAAGATAGACATTCAACGAATAATGCAAGTGGAGTTGGTACTAACTTGAATGGGACTTGTAATATAAGTGCGGACGAAGCGCTACCAGAATTCGACACGGGTACGGGGTACCCCACTAACAGTACGGTAACACCGCCGCCACCCGTACTGGTAGGGGTCCCGTGAACCGTTTTCTGGTTCTTGTTACCCTGCTGGTAATCATTAATAATAATTGCAACGGTTGATTTTAGTATTTAATTTATTACTTTTTTGACCGTTTGAATGAATTTAATATAAAACGGTAACAATTTTTTGACCGTTAATTTAGTATAAAACCAAATCCAATTTTTATCAATTGATCATCTTCATGTTGATCACAAATGGCAAACCAAAACCCAAATCCAAATCCAATCCCGCCCCCGCTAAACCGTGTGCGACAACAAATCTGGAATTTGGAGGATGAACTCGCCTTGGTGAATAGCTATATTGCTATTCAAGAGCAAGGACCCGAGCGAACACAAAGTTTTTGGAAAGCGGTTGTCACAATATTCAATGAACAAATGGGTGAGAACAATCGTTCAACGGACGTGATATATGGAAAGTTTTTATCTTTAAAGTCGAAGTGCGCAATATTTCAACAATTATTCGTTAATGCGATGGACGCCAATCCGGGGTTAAACGAAGATGAATTGATTGAAGAAGCCCGTAACCAATACCAAAACATACACAATGATAACTACCCGAGGGTCGAGGTTTGGAGAGCTATGAGAAGACGTTTTATAATATAGCCGTGTTTCTACTATTTATTTACGTTATTTAATAATGGTTTGATGTCATGTATTGATGTTATTTTATGGAATATTATGTAATTTTATTTTATTTAGTTTAATAATATGTATATTTAATGTTTCTTTAAAAAAAATAATAAAAAATAAAGATTTCAGTGAAGCGAATCGATTAAGTGTTGCCTACAAAAAAGTGTTTCAGTGAAGTAAATCAGTGAGGTGATGTGGCAGTGCATGATTAGTTAAAATCAGTTAAGTGAAAACTTCATTCTAGTTACGCCCCTTTAGGCCTAATTAAGTTGTAATAATGCGAGTTGAGTTTGTTCCGTTTGTAATTTACTAGTGGGAATACCCGCGCGTTGCTGCGGGTACTTTTTTTTGTGTGTATGCTTCTTGACGGGTTTCACGTAATTTATTGTTAATTGCAATTTGTTAAGACAACTAATACATTAAGAGATAAAGAACAAGTGTAAACCAAGAATTGACATAAAAGTAACAAAACAAGACATGTGCGTCGTTACTAAGGGAAATTTGCATGCTCTGTCTGTGTTTTCGTTTAGCCAAAACCAAACAAAACAAAACAAAACAATGCTCATCCTATGCATGACATGACACAAAAAAAAAAAAAAAACAAAAAAAAATCTTAATATGCTTTGAATGGCTAAACAGTAGATTATTAGATAACTGTAGTCAAATACAATTAATGTAAACCACAAAAGTACTTTTTGCAAAATTAGCCATTCAATTTCTTTAATAATGTAATATATATAAAATATAATATAGATTTATATTGTGTTTTAATGAAATTGATGAAGAGGTTTTATTTCTTTTTTATTATTGTGAATTTAAGGAGGGGGTTACATATGGAGGGGATAAAGATGTGTATTACTTATGTGTACAATAGGCTTTACATGTTGTACACAAGGGGTATAAATGGAAGAAAACGGCCAAATGTTACTCATTTGTGAAGAGCCTTTCTAACTCCCATCTTAAAATTAGTGTAAAATTACCTTTATAGTCATCTCTCCTCCTTAATAAGGTAATAGAGATAATTCGGACTGAAAACCAAGCTTATATTTAACTCGAGCCCTCTCATTGCTCGACGAGTTAAGAGGTGTTTTTTTTTTCATTATTTTAGTTATTTTTGTACAGTAATTTTAAAATAACATAGGAAATTAGGAACTTGATATATAAAGTACTTTGTGATTCTTTTTATATGGAATAGAAGTTTTTTTTTCTTACTAACTTATTTTCATTCTATAAAAGCGAAAATTACACCAAAATAGAAGTAATAATTTTGGGCCAAGCTGACGGTTTTAAATTGGTTAGGATCGAGTCAATGGAAGTTAAAATTCGATCAACCCAAATAGGTTCTGTATGAAAACCGATTTCTAAAGGAAAAACCACACCAGCCCGAACGGACCAGTTTAAAAACTGGTTTTAACGTATTATTTAACTAGCACTTCTTTCAAACATTGATATTTGATACCCAGTAAGTGGTAAGATAACAAGATATTGACTTGGCCCATATGCAACCCGGCCCACATTTGCACTCCTGTATGTCTCTCAAATTTTATTAGGATTCAATGGGTTGCACTGTTAGATAATAATAATAATAGCACATACGCTCAAATAGGAAAACTATGAAAGTAACCTCTTCGATTAGCCGTCTATGAGTTGACTTCCATTAGAATTTAAAAATCAGAATTCGTCCCTAACCTATTTGTGGTATTTAGGTATTTAAGTGGAAGTGGGCTTTTAAAGGGTTATTTTTATAAAATTCAGAATTGGGCTCATTTAATTGAAACTGGGCCGGACTATTTTTTATTCAGATTTGGGGTTAATGGGTTATATAATTTTTTTTTATAATCAATGGAGTCAATGTCCAAAAAAACATTGATCACTCGAAAAAACCATGAATACATGTGTATATACGGCTAAATAAACATTGATGTCCTATGACCACGGTCAGATGGACCGCCTTTGAAGGGCTGTACTGAGGACTGGTCATTGTTATGGTGGAATGTATGTCTTAAATAATATTTTGTATAACTCTTTGTTTTTTTAAGTAGTAGGTCTAATGGAATGATGAAAATGAGGGAGCTCCAGATGAAAATGAACATGTGTTTGCTCATATGAGGGAATTAGAAGAGTATTCATTAGCTGGGATGGTGTGCTTTAAGCCGCGCTTTAGTAAAGGTGATGCCATGTGATGGTGTCTACTGTCTACTGTTTATTCATGAGTGATCTAATGATCTTCCAAAACCATAGAGATGACCTCTTAACGACTTGAACAAGAAATCACACCGTTCAAATTGTCATCCAATTTAGATAATAATTAGATAACTTATGCATAGTTTGTTTGAAAAAGATTCAGTGGTAAGTTTCTTTGTATTGATTGTTATTTTTTACAATGATAAAAAAATACTGCATAAATAGAGGAATACAAAAAATAGAAAAAAGGAAACAAAAAGGATGGACATCCTTGGATGAAGCCTAACGGTCCTTGATTGACAACCTCCAATAATTGTCAAGATCTCTCAAATGTGGAAATGATGTAATTGCATATCATTTAATTTTTCATATATTATATTTCTTTGTCTTAACACGCCTTCATCACATTCACATCATCAGGGCATTAGACCATAACTAGTTTCTTAGGATTGGGGCGTGGAATAAGTCCCACTTGGGCTTTAAAGCGCCACGACTACGACATGTTGGCTATGGGGGCAACAATGGCGCCCACTTTAACAACCATGGGGTGGTTTATCGCCCCCTTAAAAAAATTGATTGGTTATTGCAGGGGGGCCATCACACTCCTACACGTTCAAATGTTTGACTCCCGCTAACCCCTTGGCGCCGCCATGGATAACGTCGCGTCATGGCAGAGGGGGCGGTGTTAGGAATGCTGGTGCGCTACCCAGCTGAGGTGGCTAGGGGCGTTACCCTCACCATGAACACGAACAGAAATTCTCGTTCGGTGAGTGTTCATAAACAGTTTGTGAACAAGTTATTTCCATAATATACAAACACGTGATGGTAATTGAAAAAGATTCAGTGGTAAGTTTTTTTTTTGTATTGATTGTTATTTTTTACAATGATAAAAAAATACTACATAAATAGAGGAATACAAAAAATAGAAAAAAGGAAACAAAAAGGATGGACATCCTTGGATGAAGCCTAACGGTCCTTGATTGACAACCTCCAATAATTGTCAAGATCTCTCAAATGTGGAAATGATGTAATTGCATATCATATAATTTTTCATATATTATATTCCTTTGTCTTAATACTCCCCTTCTAGTTGAATAGTGGGATTTCCAATATTCAACTTGTTAACGCATTTGCTCAATATCCTTCTGTTGACGGCTTTTGTTAGTATATCGGCTAATTGGTCTTCAGACCGAACAAATGGTAGCTCTATAATCCTGGCTTCAAGTTTCTCATTGATAAAGTGTCCATCAACTTCAACATGCTTCGCTCGATTGTGTTGAACTAGGTTTTTGAAATCTGGATTGCTGCTTTGTTACCACACATTAGTTTACTGGTTTTGTTGGGAGGAAAACCAATTTCAGCCATAAGTTTACGTATCCATAGAATTTCCACTATTCCTCGTGCGATGCCTCGGAACTCGGCCTCGACACTAGAGAGGGAAACCAACTTTTGTTTTATACTTCTCAAGTCATAAGATTCCCTACCACTGGTGGTGAAGTAGCCTGATGTAGATCTTCTGTTTCCTGTGTCGCCTGCCCAATCTGCATCGGTGTACGCTAGAATGTCTAGATGCCCATGTGGTTTGAAGATAATACCATGCCCAACTGTCCCTTTAAGATACCTGATGATCTACTAGACGGCTTTCATGTGTTCTTCTTGAGGTTCGTGCATAAACTGACTTACCACTCCAACAGCGTAGGCAATGTTTGGCTGAGTGTGAGAGATATATATTAGTTTGCCTACCAGACGTTGGTATCTTTCTTTGTCTACCAATTTTGCCTTTTCTTCCATACAAAGCTTATGGTTAACCATCATTGGAGTGTCAGCGGGCTTGCAATCGAGCATTCCTGTCTCGGTGAGGAGGTCAAGGGTATATTTTTTTTGACATATAAAGATCCCTTGTTTAGACCTTAGCACTTCAATTCCAAGGAAATACTTAAGTCTTCTCAGGTCTTTCATTTTGAATTCTATGAACAATCTTGTCTTTAGTTTCTCCATCTCCTCTTTGTCTCTACCTGTAATAATCATATCACCAACATATATCACCAACATATATAATCAAACAAGTCATTAGTTTACCTCTCCAGTTTGAGAAACAATATGTGGTCAGAGTTGCTTTGCTAAAATCTATATCTTTTCATTGCTAAAGTAAATCTGCCAAACCATGCTCGAGGAGATTGCTAAGCCCGTAGAGATATTTTTTTAATCGGCAAACTTCCTTTGTCTTAAAGTTTTTAGTAAATCCAGGTGGAGCTTCCATATAAACTTCTTCTTTTAACTCTCCATGTAGAAAGGCGTTCTTAACATCAAATTGATGTAAAGGCCATCCTTTATTTGCGGCAATCGAGAAAAGGACCCAAATAGTATCAATCTTGACTACTGGGGAGAAAGTCTCTGAATAATCGATTCCATATGTTTGGGTATAGCCTTTGGCTACTAATCGAGCTTTATATCTTTCAATTGATCCATCTGGATTGTGTTTAACTATGAAGACCCATCGACATCTTACTGGTTTCTTTCCTGGAGGGATAATACACTTTTCCCATGTATCATTCTTAATTAGTGCCTCTATCTTAGTTTGCATTGCATTATTCCACTTGTATAATTCTAAGGCTTGTTTGGTGGAGTTTGGAATTTGTTCCTCGTATAAGGAGGAAGCAAAGGCTTTAGCTTCCAGGGAGAAGTTTCCTTCTACAATATTTGCCATGGGATACCTAGAAGGCTTTGTTTGCCTTTATGAAGAGTATCATTTGGAGGAATTTCTCTGGTTGTTCTTGGTGGTAGGATATATCTCTCGGTTGTTTCTTTATGTGTTGGCTTGTCCTGAGTTCCCCGCACTATTTGTTTTTGTCACATCCTCGTGTTCATCTTGATTTTCCTGCACAATATGTTCTGTAGCAGCCTCATAATTACCACACATATTATTGTTTTGGTCCTCATGGGTTTGAGAGTTACTTACCTTAGATCTTGGACTATGAGGGATCTTGGCCAGCGACACCAAACCTTGGTCCATCAGATTGGTTGGAAGTAAGTGACTCGTCTTGGGTACTATAATTGACCTCTTATAGGCAAGGAATCCATTTTAACCAACTCAGTGTGTGTCTCTCTCTCTCCCCCTGACCACTGTGTTAGGAAGCGTAAAAGAATTCTGTTTCGAGCAAGTCACAATTCATGGTTGTGTACACATGGCACCTTTTTGGACTATAGCATCGATATCCTATTTGGTTGATACCATAGCCTACAAATACGCACTTTTCAGCACATGGGCCGAGTTTGGACCGATTAGTTTTGGGTATGTGTACAAAGACTGAGCAACCAAGTATACGTTGTTGTAATGTAAGGGCAGGGGGATTTTTTGGAATTCAGATAATGTATGAAGAGGTATTTTTAGGTCAAGGGCTTTAGTCGGTAGTCGATTGATAAGGTAAGTGGCGGTTGCAAGGGCTTCAGGCCAAAAAGATGTAGGAACTTGGGATTCGATTAGGAGGGGGCCCGAGTTATTTCTAAAAGAATGAGGTTTTTTCTTTCGGAAACACCATTTTGTTCAGGGGTGTGTGAGCAAAATGTTTTGTTCACATTTCAATTGTTTGAATTTTTCTGACTGGTTCTGCCCTTCGATAGGAGCCCTAGAGCCTCCAATTAGTGTGACCCATTGGCAGCCAAGCCTGCCGTCACTCCATTCACCTTAACATGTAAATCGAAAGTTTGTAGTTTGTCTTTCCTGCTGCTGTAAGTTACCACCAATGCATCCCATAAAGTTTTAGCCGTGGGAAATTTGGTAAGGTTACTTGCAAGAGTAGGTTCAATATTTTGTATCAACCAGGGACGAAGGATAAGAAGGGCTAGGGGTGGCCCTGGCCCTCCCTGTTTTCTAACGCAGTGGTATAAATTTGCGATTTTCATAGGTAAATTGAGTTCGGGTTGAGTCCGGCCCCCACCGATTTGCCACTACCGATCAAAAAAAATTGAGTCCGGCCCCCACCGATTCCGAAACCAAGCTTCGCCACTGGTATCAACCATTAAAACACGATTAACTCATCTTGTTCCCATTATTCATATTTTTTGTCAGATACATCCGGTGGTGCCAGATTTCCTGTTAAGTGGCTGAGAAGGGATTTCGATTTACCACCGATTGCGACTTGAATCATTCGATCCCACAAAGCATAGTTTTGGCTATTTAGCTTGAGGCTAATTTTCAAGTTATCAGAAAGGAAATGTTTATGGGTTTGATTTTGGGTGTTAACACAAGTTTTAAGAGGTTGGAAATTTGTAATACGAGATCGTTGGTGCTGCTGTTTTCATCAGACATGATGGCAGATTGAGTCGTTGAATCGCAAACAGATAATGAGCGGTTTTCGAGCAGGTTGATCCTAAGATCATACACACAGCTCTAATACCATGATGGTAATTGAAAAAGATTTAGTGATAAGTTTTTTGTATTGATTGTTATTTTTTACAATGATAAAAAATACTGCATAAATAGAGGAATACAAAAAATAGAAAGAAAACAAAAGGCTGGACATCCTTGGATGAAGCCCAACGATCATTGATTGACAATCTCCAATAATTGTCAACATCTCTCAAATATGGAAATGATGTAATTGCATATCATATGATTTTTCATATATTGCATTCCTTTGTCTTAACAACACGAACAATGCTCGTTTGGTTCATTTACAACCTTATCCTCCCCCGTTGAGTGTGCAATGTGACATCCTCCTTAGTGCCATATAAAAGTTTTTTTCTCTCTCATGTTTCCCCCACAATTTTAAAACGTTAGTAGCTTTTATATACGAGATTTTTTTTTAAAAAAATAATACACCAAATTAAAAACGTTTTATCATCTTCCCAACGAGTACCATAGTGCTTAACGAAAAAAAAAAGTTTTTTTTGTTGGTTTTTGTTCATACAGGAAAAAAACACAATGTGTTCAGGTAATTCATTAATAATGTCTAGGCATTCTATTTTCATCAAACTAGGAATTCTATTTTCATCAAAAGCAGAATAGGTTAAAACCACTCATTTTCAAAAAAAAAAATAATAAAAAAAAAAATCACACCTTCAAAACTACATTGTTGTTTTTTCATATTATAATACATTAATTTCTATGTTATACCATAACACATATTTTATCACATCATATTAGATTTAATTATCCCAAAAATCGGAAATTATTAGACACGAAAATTAATGCATTTCCAATTTAGAAAAATCGGAAATTATTATCAGTATACTCCAAAAGTATTTGCACGCCTAATAAAACGAGGCAGATTGTTTTGTTTTTTTTTTTGTTTTTTTTTTTTTGAGTTAATAGCTAAAATCGTCCCTGAGGTTTGGCCATTTTTGTCACTTCAGTTCAAAATCCAAACCTTTTAAATCTGAGTCCTTCTACTTTACATTTTTTTGCTACATTCGTCCCTGACATTAACTCAGTTAAATATTAACGTTAAGTTGGAGGGTATTTCTAACTTTTTGCCTACCCTTTTATTTTTTAATATTTTTACTTAATAAGTGGGACTCACCTCCCCCACCTTCTTCTACTCTAAACCTTCCACCATCACATACCACCACCACCACCACCACCACCACCATAGCCTTCAACCTTCACCCTCACACAACCACCCTATCTGAAACTTAGTTTCAAGCTCATTCACCTGTAACAATCCCCAATTTAATAATAATAATAATAATAAAAATAAAAGGAAACCATAAACCTGTCTTCCCCTTCCATCATTCAGTCCATTATCACCACTAAACCCGTCTTCCACCTCATCCTAACCTCTGTCGTGGCCATCATCAATTATACCACCATCATCATCATCGAAGTCATCCTCTTTTCTGGTTACCATCGTCATCATCAATCGTAACCCTAATCGTAACCCTAACATCAGTCGCCGCATCCTTTTCTGATTACTCCTCCTTCGATCTACTCTCTCTCTCTCTACCATTCTCTCTCTCCTCTGTTACTTTCTCTCTTCATCGGGTCTCTCTCTCTCTCTCTATAGCTTCTCTTTCTTTCTTTCTTGCCTCTCTCCTGCTCCGCCGGGGCGCCGCCCATCTATATCTCTCTCCTCTCTCTATCTATGCTCTCTCTCTCTCCCTTAAAGTAAAGGTTTTTATTTTTATTTTTTTCTTGTATTTATTTAGCCTTTAAATACAAAATGTCTAAAATGTCCTTGATTTTGTAGATAAAAAGTCAAAAATGCCCCAGAGTTAACAAGATAATTTAACTGTGTTAGTGTCAGGGACGAATGTGGCAAAAAATGTAAAGTAGACGGACCCAGATTTAAAAAGTTTGGGTTTTGGACTGAAGTGGTAAAAGTGCCCAAACCTCAGGGATGATTTTGGCTATTAACTCATTTTTTTTTTTTTTGATGTGCTGTCCACCTTTATATAATTATATTACATAAGTTGATGGGTCGACACGGAGAGTTCACAATTAACTAGGGACAAAACATGTCACGTCGCTTTTGTTATTAAAGTTCTTTCTTTATATCTTTTCTCACGCATCAAATTTTATATTAGATTATTTTAACAAAAATACAAAGTTTATTCTATAACAAAATTTTAGCCCAAATTGACTTGTAATCTATCATTTCATTTCAAACGAAGTATTCATTTTAGGTTTGTAGTCCAATCTAATCTAAACCAGGATAAATCGAACGCTTGTGTCTTGTTATATAATTTGTTTGTAGTTTCTTTTGGTCTAAAAGACTAGGAACCAATTATTTCAAGGTGGTTTATTTATTTTTTTCAAAAATTTAAACAATTCTAAGATACAATTGATTCTAGTCGAGTTCTCACCAAATTGAACTACTAGTATTTTTAAAGTTGAACTACCCGACTACCGTGTTCGTAAGATCAAGCAATACTAAATTATAACTGATTGTAATCGAGTTGTAATCTAATTGAACTACTAGTGTCCACAAAAAGGGGTGTGAAACAAGTAGGAACTATGAATAAGTAGCAAATAAGAATGATACTCACAGCTCATAGTCATAGTGTTAGTTCACCAAAAACAACAAAACTTGTTCGCTTGTCAATTTTTGAACGATATCACCGATTTATCGTGAGATGATGAAGGGTATTTTGGTAAAGAATGCTCTTCATATATTGAATTAAAGAGAGATTGTATTCTCGTGATATTTTCATGTAACGGGTAACATGGCACAATGTGATTCAAGGGATTTTAGTTTTTATAGATTAGTGCGTTTAAGTAAATTGGGTTAGTATCAAATATAGAATGGAAAAAAAAAAATAGAAAGTCGTAGGAAATGCATCAAATAAAGTCCTATTGAACTTCTTCAAGCGGCATTGGAACCGTCTCATCAAACCCTACGATCTTAGTTTTAAGTTTTTTATTTTTTGGATTTTTAGCTTGTACTTTTTAGAATTTGTGTTATATCATTGTGTCCTTTCTTTATTTTCGTCATTTGTGTCTTTTCTGCGCTTCATTGTGTTTTTTATGTTGCATTGTGTTTTTTTTCTTTATTCTCATCATTTGTGTCTTTTCTGCGATTTATTGTGTCATTTTTCCTCAACATTGTGTGATATTATTGTCATTGTGTTATATTTTGTGACTCATTGTGTTTTTTGTATGCTTCTCGACCTTCTTATTTTTGTTACTCTTTAAGATAACTTTGACCCAAAGTAATTATCTTACATAAGCATCCATCCATAGTGGTGGAGTGAAGTGACTTTTGTTTCACCTATGCGATCAAAGGTTCAATCCCCACTTCCAACATTTATGGTTTGGTATCCGGGTGAAGATCGAATACGGGTGGCGCCGGTTCGAATCTGACGGGTGGCGAGGTTTTTCCGAGTTCTATAACACTGTCGTGCCTTCGGGCGGGTAAGGCTCGGGTTTCCGCGCATCGGGAGAAGGCGAGGGCTGCTGGAGGTCAAGTAGTCGATTCTTGGGCACGACGCCCCGCAAGGGTCGTTGCCAGACAGTTGTTCGCCGATAAAAAAAATTATCTTACACAAGCATGCCTTTTTGATGATTATTTGACGAATAATCATCGTGCGCATTAATTGTTTATTAAAATTTTATAATCTGCAAATTTTAGTATATTTATAGAAAAACACCTAATACTTATTTTTATGGAAGTTTTTTAATATCTCTTGAAATACTTGTGCAATTACCCTACCTTATAAAGCATCAATGGACCACAAAATAAGTTTTATTTTTATATACTATGAATTTAGATTTTTATAGTTACGATACATATTACTAATAAAATATAAAATATAAAATATAAAATATAAAATATAATGTAATTACTTTGCATAAAATATCTATTGTTAGATTTTTATAGTTACAATACATATTACTAATAATATGAATTTAGAAATATCTATATCCTAAACACATATTTACCAAACCTTCAACCCATCCCATAGTAATTTTTTTATTTTAAAATTTTACTCTATTTAAGATGAAATATAATATAAATCAAATTAGTTAAATAGTTGAATAATTTTCATATATATAAGACATGGTCATTATCTCTTATATGCAATCATTTAGCATTTATATGTAAACAAATCATATACATTTGTTAAAGTTGGCATGTTTGATGCAAAGGTTTCATCTATAATTATGACTGATCCCATTTCTTTATTCTACAATAATTGACCTTCTATACTTTCATATATCTTCTCATTATCTTTATTATGAAGCTTTTAGGATCTTCTAATTTCAAACTTTTAAGAAAAAACCTTTTACTTATTAAAAAGCTTTGTACACGGTTGAAAGAGCTTGAATCTTTTAGGTTAGGAGAAAAGACTCCATATTGAAACGCTACTAGTACTAGCATTTAAAAAAAGCTCCTACTAGTTACAAGCTTTTAACGTGTAAAATGACACAAATACTTATTTTACCATAAAAAAAACATGCACATAAGCTTTTTGTTATGCTCATTTTGGTTATTTTATATATTTTATTAAAAACTTTAACTACTCTACTAAACACCAAAATATATTTAAAAGGCTACAACTACGAGTTTTCAGCTACCCGCCACCTATCACCAGCTAGTTTTGCCAAACATACGAGTCTATTGCATTCTATTCCTTTCAATTGAGATCATGTGAATACTCAAAAATAATATCTGTCTAGCTTCCACATAACTCACCTATATATTTAACAAATCAACATGGTGACATATGCTTCTTATATATTATATATGCATATTCTTTGAATGTTTGTCAACATCATATAGTTTTTGTTGTAGAAATCTTGAATGTAAGCGGGCGGATTGATCGATCAATATTGCAACTACTGCGGACAGGATGATGACCGATCTCAGCAAGAAGACACAGATTTCTGTGGAGAAGATGATGAGATATCCGGGTTACATATGTCGGAAAACATGGAAACTGGGTCGAGATGATCCGAGAAGGTTGATCCATGCATGTAAAGTAGGGTTTTCTTTGACATTAGTGTCTTTGTTATACTTGATGGAGCCCTTGTTTAAAGGGGTCGGACAAAATGCTATTTGGGCTGTCATGACTGTCGTCGTCGTTCTTGAATTCACCGCTGGTAAGTTCTCAACATATTATTGGTTCTGAAATGAATGCGATATATATATACTTATTGTATTTTTCAATATATTATTGGTTCTGAAATAAACGTCATGATTTTGTAGGGGCGACGATATGCAAAGGATTAAATAGAGGATGCGGGACGTTATTGGCAGCATGTTTAGCGTTTTTATTTGAGATTATAGCCCGAGAATACGGGAAGGTTTTTCGAGCTGTTTTCATTGGAGCATCCATATTTATACACTACTAGAAAAAGAGCCTATCTTGACACGCATTTTATGACGCACGTTCATTTATGACACGCAAAAGCGTGTGTCATAAAAAATCTGTCATGGTTTAAAAAATCTAGTTAATTAATGACACGCTTTTTTGTGTGTCAAGAATGCAGTGTCAAAAAAAATAAAATAAACATGACGGTATAAACTTTTGTGTGTCATCTTTTCTGTCATAACATGATTTCATGAAAATTGTATTTCCCTCCCACAACCCCCCTAAAATCTGGATTACCTTCATCCAATTCATTCTCCCAAACTCAATATCCCAACTCAACCTCCACACATAGCCGTCGCCACCACTCAGACTCCACACAGTCGTCGACACCACTCCACATCCACTCAGCCACACCTCCATTCGCCTGCCGAAACCCTAACAGACCGCGGACTCATCATCCACACCAATGGTGGCAAAGACCCCTCATTCTCTCCACGTAAAACTCTACAATCTTAAACTACCCGCACACCGACTAACCCCTCATTCTCTCTCACTACCCACACGCTCGTTCTTGGCCGCCACAGCCTCCATTCCTCCATACCCTTATTTTCATACCCTCAATTCCTTCGATTAATCTCTCATATTCAGATACAGGTGAGTTTTCTTTTTAATTCATCTTTTTATGTTCTTATCAACATTTATTTGAGGGTACTTTGCATATAAATTTAGAGGGGTTTTGTTGTATTATTAGCTGAATCAGTTAATGGTTTGTAGCTGTTAATATATCCTAATTGAGATTTGAGAGACAGGGTTTTGATATTTTAAGTGGTTATAAATAATAATAGTTTTATCAGTTTGATTATTTGTTGTTTTATAGAGAGTATGTAGAATGGTAGTCTTACTTTGTGTAAGAAAAAAAATGGTATGCTTATTATGAGATTGGTTATTTTGTGTTTGGTTAATGCTGTGTATTTTGTTATCCATTAGAAGCTTGCGAACCTCTCTTGAACAGTTTCAGCATCTCCGATTGAGTTGGTTAATCGATGTTCGCTGAAGTTAATCACTAAAAATAGGTGTTCATTGAAGATAGGTGACTAATAAAGACATGGGCGATTTTCAAAGACAAGGCAAGCAACGTTCAGGTAAACAATCGGATTACGAAGGCAACCAAACAGAGAACGGAGATAACAATGTGAAGTTTTACGTGGCGAACTTCACCGACAAGTGTAGCGGCAACGATCTAGACGATTTATTATCACCCTTTGGGACTATTACTAAAATTTATATGGCTAGAAAAAGAGATAAAGAAGGTCGCAGATTTGGGTTCGTCTTTTTCAAGGATGTCCGAGTTAAGGAAGAATTGGAGAAATCAATTCAAAACCTTTGGTTGGGTAGTTACAAGATACGTATCAGTATAGCCAGATTTACCGGAGAAAAGGAGGAGCCGATACGGTTTCAAGAGCAGCCGACTGAGACTGAGATACGGAAAAGAAGACCGAACCGAAAGTTTTTGGTGGTACCAATCCGATGTCCTTTAAAGAATCGGTAATAGGGATTAAAGAGGTGAATTTAGACGAAAGTATTTTGGAAATTCCAGAGGCGATAAATGAATATAATGATCGTCATGGTAGAGCTTTGGTTGTAAGAGTTTGGGATGTCGATCGGTTGAAAAAGATTGGGATGTTGGTTACTCTTCAGCCACTTGATAGGAAACAACTTCCAGCGATAACCATCCTGTTACAAGAAGCTTATGTGCACAGTTACTAGCAAATGCATAAAAGATGCAGCCAAAAAGAAAAGGGTCAACTAATTTCTTCCAATTAGTTTCAAATTTTGATTTGGTATCATATCATATCTTATCAAACACATTTTCTGATTCTGTTTTACAGAAACCATTGATAATGGATGTCGATAATAACCAAGCTGTGGCAAAGAAGAAAGTTGTGGTTAAGCGAAAAGCACAACGGGTGCAAGACATCTTGGGTTTGTGTTTGTTTGATTGCACCTATATGGTAGTTACTAGATGGACTTCTGGTTGACAAGGCATATATGAAAATTGTGAGTACTTTACTTAATTAATCGTCTAATAGCAACTATCTACTAATATGCACAGTTAAATAAAATGAAACAAATTAGATTGTATTCTATCTTTTGTGTAGCACTACTGAAGCTAAACTGGTAGTGGCTATGTTTTGACAGCTTGGTATGATGTTTGCGACTCTGGACAACATTTCCCAGGAAGACCTAAAAACACTCGGATATTTTCCTCTTAGAAAACTATGCTGCATTCCAGAATAGGTATTAATAATTTTTAAGCCGAAGGATTACTTTACTATAACTTAGCCAAATTTAATTACTTTAATGCAATGTACCAGTTTTTTACCTGAGCCTGGGTTTGTAGAAAGACAGAAAGGGGGGTTGATGTGCCATGATGGTGTTAGAGAATATGGTGGTGGTTATTAATCAGGCTGATTAATCGGCTCAGCCGGTGCTTCTGGCACTGGTTTGTTTGTCTGCCTTCCTTGACGGTTTTTATGGGCAGTGATGGTGGCCTGCCATCTTGCATGGCAACCCCGGTTGCAATCATAGCGCCACGGATTCTTACCTGAGCCTGTTTATTTGTTATTCGGTAATTTGGTCTCGCGAAAAGGTCCAACTGCCTATGATGATTACGGTTAGGATTGTTTCTTGGCGTGGCATAAACGAGGCCGGCAGGTGCGATGTTCTGCACTTGCAACCCGTGTTGCAACCATGCCAGCCCAACAACCAGATCTCATCCTAATCAATTTTATTTTCAGGTCGTATGATATGTTTGCGCTGGTTGTCTTAGTGATGGTGTCGTGTAGATGACTGTGACATCTGCTGTGGCAATGATGATGCTCTGCTTCTTAGGGCAACTCCGTTTGGAGCCGTTGCGACATCTGAGCCTTTTTTGTTTTCCGACCATCTGCGTCGTTTTTTTTTATTGCTATAGATACTCTTTTAGAATTCCAGTATAAACAACTGCAGCAACATCTATTTGAGCCTTTTATTTTTGTGGACTTATAGTTCTAGCCTAAATAACTGCAGCAATACCAAATGCCAGCGAATACAGTATGTTTAAATGCCTTTTTGCATGCACAACATCAGCACAGGTTGCCACAAATTAAGTTTTGCTTGGGCTGTAGTTGAATGGTCATGTAACTCCTTTAGGATAATGTACAATTGTAGGATAAAACACTTTAGAATGTGTTTGCATGATCATCTTTGAAATGCAGGTATGAATGGTGATGTTTAATTGCCTTTGTTCATGCATAGCAGCAACACAAATTGGCAGCAATTAATGATCATGTAAGAAACTCCTTTTAGATGTCTTTTAGTGTACAGTTGCAGGGTAGAACAATATATAAAATATCACTTACATGACTATTTGATAATCTAATTAAATGATTATTGCACATGCATAGATAATTCAATATGTAGTATGAAATTGTCCGGATGTCTCCTAAGTAATGTCCCCGACGCAACGCGCGGGGCAAAATACTAGTTTTTATATACATATAAAAGAATTATTTAATCTAGAAGTCCAACAAAATACATCCTTAATTCTATACCACCACCTATAAGAGGACAAAAGAATCATTGTCATGCCTAATAATTTTAGGATTTGGTGCCTTTAGAAAGCCGTGAGAGTATGAATAAACCAGCAGAAGAAACAAATACGGCTGCAGCAAAACAAGCGAGATCTAACCCGTAACCAAAGGTATGCTTCTAAACTTCTCCAAAACTCCAACTTGAGTCAAATTCTAGTCACTATTTATTTATTTATTTATACACTTGTAAATTGTAATATGAATGATTATCATGGGTTTGGATGTGGGTTTAGGTAGCATTTAACGCATGTTACTGGAATGCTTTAAAATGGTGTGGTTTTATATTGCTAGACCGTGAGCATAAGAAGCCTAACGTTTAAGATGGCGGTGGTGAGTTCAGCATCTGTGTATATTGTCTTTTATCTTGATTGTTTCAATTTATAACCAATATAAGAGGATGCCTTTGATTATTTTAATGTG
Source organism: Ambrosia x helenae (assembly GCA_030844895.1). NCBI lineage: Eukaryota > Viridiplantae > Streptophyta > Magnoliopsida > Asterales > Asteraceae > Ambrosia > Ambrosia x helenae. The sequence continues at coordinate 137,864,649 of CM061229.1, read as the reverse complement.
TGATTTATATTTTTTTTCTCAGGTTGGGGAAGACAAAGACGAATACTATGGTAATTCGCGAAAGATGGTCGAGTTTCGGGCTACCGTTATTTATAGGTTATATTTGTAGCGACACGATATTTTTTGTTAATTTTAACATTTTGTTAGTATATTTGACTTATGATTATGAAATAGATTGTTTTGGTATATATTAAATGAATTTGGTTTGCTATAATGATTTTGTTAGTGTATGTGTGTGTGTGTGTATATATATATATGAATCCAGGGTAAATTAGTAATTTATAGATTTTTTTTATTTTTTTTGTCAAAAAAGATGACATGCATAGCGTGTCGTAAACGTGTGTCATTAAAGCGTGTCATAAACGCGTGTCATGAAAGAGTGTCATTAATGCGTGTCATAAAAGGATGACACGCAAAAGCGTGTCATATTAAATTTATGACTATGCCTATAACGACTTTCTTTTGCGTGTCATAAACCCTCTTTTATGACACGCAATGTGCGTCAAGAAAGGTGTTTTTTCTAGTAGTGATAGTCGGTAATAAAAAAATTAAAAGAATTAAAATACTTACAATATATAAATTTTAATAATTAAAAACATATGAAATAATGAAAGTTTTATTTCATTTTTGCAGGAACATCAAGTACATTTTTAAGATTTTTCCCAAAAATAAAAAATAATTATGATTACGGTGTGTTAATATTCCTCTTGACGTTTAACTTGATCACTGTATCGAGTTATCGTGTGGACGATATCCTAAAACTAGCCAAAGGGCGCATTTACACGATCGGGATCGGTTCTGCTGTTTGCTTCCTTATGAGTCTTTTCATCTTCCCGAATTGGTCTGGAGAAGATCTTCATAATTCAACTGTTACCAAAATTGAAGGTCTAGCAAAAGCAATTGAAGGTAATTAACTAAATACATGATTTTGATATATTTGCATTCAAGAATTAATTATTATTAATTAATTTGATATTTATATTTGATATCTTGGTTTAAAATGCAGCTTGCGTCAATAAATACTTCACTGATGAAGAATCAGATATGGAAATAGACGACACAACCGATGATCCTATTTACAAGAATTATAAAGCGGTCTTAGACTCAAAATCGACCGATGAAACCCTAGTAAGCTATTTTTGTGATTGCATTGTCACGATATTTAAACTTGGTTACTATATTATGATTTAGCATAACGTTAAAAAGTACGTTACAAAGTATATAACGATTGGTAATATGGGCAGGCGCGCCATGCTAGTTGGGAGCCGAGGCACTCGAAGCATTGCCACAAGTTTCCGTATCAACAATATGTGAAACTAGGAGGTGTTCTTCGACATTTTGGTTATGGAGTTGTCGCTCTTCATGGATCTCTACAAACCGAAATTCGGGTACGTTACTTTTACAATACGTGACACATATTATTACATTTGCGACAATTTATGACTTGAGCTTGCTATATTTTTATTTGCAACTTGGTTGATAAATTATTGTTTGTAGAGATCTAATAATATAATGTTCATGAGAGAAGATTCTTTTTAAAAGTTGTATGAATCAGCAAATTACACTATATATATAATGAATATACACCCGATTTTAATAATCAATTCCAGATCATGCCATTACTTATCAGATCTTCAATTTCAAGTTTTCAACATATATAATATAATATTTGTAATTTTTTTTTTTTTTTGGATTAGTTTTATGGTTACATTGCCAATGTGGTTGTGGCCCAGTGGTGAGGGATATAGGGTGATAGAGGTAATAAGGGTGAGAGGTAGGGAGTTCAAATTTCATGGATGAGTATACGGTGAATGTAATTAGCGATAAAAAAAGTTAAATGGTTACATTCAATCTCTCAATCAACTAATTAATATTATTTATTTCTCACAATAATAAATGATCAAACCCATTAAACCTTTTTATTTACACTTTTATACCTTTAGAAAGCTAATTCCATATTATTATTATTATTATTATTATTTTCATTTTACCTTTTTTTTCTTCTAAGCTCTTAAAAGATTCGGATGTCAATACATGTCATATATAATTTTTATTTTTTTAACGGATTAAATTACCTCAAATCCGTATTTGACGGGGTTAATTTGAACCCTTGACCGCAAGGGAAGGTATTGAACCCAACCCTCACCCTCTCATATTTAAATTGATGGCCATCTTTTAAACAAACTCTTAATTATTTTACTTTGTAGATTGCAAAAATACGTTTCTAATTAAACTGTGTTATGTTCATTTTTTGGTCTCATACAATGATGTGTTTTTCAATGGTTTATCTTTAAACCAGTAAAGATCACCGCTAAAATGACATGGATCATCAAGACTTCTCCTTAACTGTGTTTTTGTAGGGATGATCAAAACTTCTAACGTAATAATATAAGTAGTGATCACCATTTTTATAAATGAGTATATTTATATAATACACGTGCTCACTTCTTCTCTTTTTGTTTTATATATTTAATTACTTATTTATATGATAATACTTTTATAACACAATGATACTTGAGATGGTCTTTGAATATATGACAAACTTGCTTGGTGAGAGATGAGTCTAGATGTTTGGTGGAAAGAGATTGCTTAAATAGATAGAAAAGAGAAAAGTTCTCAAAGGTTAACATGACACATGTGTAGTAAGTATATTATGTGTACCCCTTAATTTCTAACACTTTTCTTTCACAAAACTTCTAATTATTATGTGGTCAAAATTTGAATTTTTTGCATTTGTATATTCTACTTAAAAAAAGGCTTTGGGAAAGTTGATAGATCAAATGTTCTTTAATTAGTTATTTATATAGTTAGGGAAATTTATATTTCGAGTTATCATTAGTTGTTCTTAACGGAAGGTACTACCTAGTCGTAGAATTTAACTTGGTAGATTTGTAATTAGCCTTGAGACGTTCTAGTCGTTTTTTTACCGTGGTTCCTATGTTAGTTCGATCTTCATGTTTAATTACACCAAGTAGTGGTTTATGAATTATGTACATATCTCTTTTGTCCAACATATGCTAAGTGGTGTGGATTTAAGGCCCTATAAAGTAGGCAATATATGGATTTTATTTTAAGGGTGCGTGTGTTCGTTGTTTAAAACAGAAAAGAAAAGAAATTTCTATCGATCGATATAGATTGATAACATATTTTGCTACAATTTTTTCAGACTCCAAGATCAGTTAGACAATTATTCAAAGATCCTTGCATTCATCTTGCTTTAGAAGTAACAACAGCTCTAATGGAACTCGCAAATAGCATAAGAAACCGAAGACACACCTCACCCGAAATCCTCACCGAAAATCTACAACAAGCACTTAAAGACCTCAACACCGCTCTAAAGTCACAACCACGCCTCTTTCTCGGACCAAATAGCCCCAACAACACTTCCAAAATGCTAGCCGTTGTAGCCGCAACCGCACGCCAAAAATTAGAACGCCACCCATCGAGCCTAAAACCCAACTCTAACCCTAACACCCCAACCTCATTTGACCGAAAGTCAAAGGGTGGGACCGAGGCTGAGAAGCGGGTTTTGAGGCGCACATTAAGCAAGCTTACAATCACAAGTTTGGAGTTCTCGGAAGCACTTCCATTTGCGGCTTTTGTAGCTTTGTTAGTAGAGTTAGTGGCTAGACTTGATCTTGTGATCGAAGAAGTTGATGAACTCGGGAGAGTGGCTAGTTTCAAAGAGTTTAAACATGGCGATGAAGTGATCGTGGACGTCGAAAAAACCAACTAAACCTGAGATCAATCTTCCCAATCCTGTTGTGGGAGAGTGAGTCAATATAATACGAGACAACAAAATCATTTTGTGTTGGTTTAACGTGACATATATAATAGACATATCATACATGTTGGTACTTTTATTTTGGTATTGAGGTCGCCTCTATTGCTCGAGATTCTTGTAGTATATGGACAATGATGTGGCGGGGGACGGAGGAAGGTGCCCACCACGGATGTCGCATTGGGCAGGTCGGTTGTATGTGAGTTGTGACTGTTTTGTACGGGTTCGCTAGTGTGTGGAGTGTGGACCTTCTCAAGTTTTTCTCTTTTTATTTTGGTTATCCTTATTTTCATTTTTCTGCTTTTAATAAAACTTAAATTATGTTTAATATAAGTTGTGTTGAACATCAATACCATGAATTGTTTTCCACATAAGCATATTAGTATGAAGAGTTTTGCTATCGTTGAATATAAGTTTCTTGTAATGTTATGTACGTTGAGAAGGCTGAATACATCTTCTAATTGTGTAGCTTCTAAAGATTTTTACATAATTTGTATTTCATATGTTAAGGAAAGAGATAGAAAATGGTTAGTTTTTTAAAATTTAATTATAGATAAGCTTAGTCAACCCTAACTTTGTCTAGACTCGACTTTAGCTCATTTTACTTAACAATTTTATAACACAAGCAATTCGTTTATTATTTTACTAGATTATATCTCGAATGTTTTCGACATAGACAAATCTAATATAAAGTGATAAAATGTGTATTATGATGTAATATAGAAATTAATGTACTACAATATGAGAAAACAACAATTTTAATCATGCGAATAAGAATTAAAATGTATATAAAAAATGTACGTTTGGATGAGGAGCAGAGGTAGAAACAACCATTGTATGGCGTGATTGAGGCGGTGGTCTTGAAGGTGTGGCTTTTTTTTTTTATATATATAAACATGGTGAATGGAGATGGTTGGGTTGGTAACGACTGAGAACCAAATTTATGGTTTAATTCATCGCTGAAGATGGTGTTTGTGCATGGGGTTGAATATGGTGGTTGTATGGTGTGGATAGGTGGCGAAATGATGGTGGCAGAAGGTGGATATTGCATATTGGTGTTTGTGGTGGTCGAGGTGGAGAAAAATTGAAAATGATTAATTTAAAATTTGATATTTTATTACACATCGATAAGCCATGTCATCGTCACGTAAGCATCCACTAACTAGGTTACTCTGTAATTAACAAAAAACTCTTTAAAGGAAAATATTTTGAAATTGGAACTGTTATGAAATTAATTAATGACGGCCAATTAGATAAAGTCTACAACAACAACAACCTTACCCAGTAAATCTCATAATTAGCAAAGTTAAGAGTAGGGTCTAGGGAGGGTGGGATGTAGGCATACATTACCCCTATCCTTGCAGATAGAGAGGCTGCTTCCAGAAAGACCTCCGACTCGACAAGCAAACAACACTACAAAAAAAAAAAAAAAAAAAAAACCTCTTGAATTTATAGAAACATTAAAAGCGTCACGCAGTAAAACAAAGGTATATACGCCATCACAAAACAACATAATCCATAAAACACCCAACTAACAAGTCACCCATACCTACCTCCTAGAAGTGTAAGAAAAACTAAGCTCTTAGAACCACGCTATGATACAACCTAGGCCTCCCTAATAATCCTTAATCTTAATCTTGTGCCTCCACGAACTCTTATCCTCAACCATGTCCTCAGAGAGGTGCATCTCTACTAAATCATGCCTAATCTGCTCCTCCGAAGTCAATTTGGGTCTTCCTCTACATCTCTTTCCCTCTACAGTGAGGGTTTCCACTACTCTAACTGGGGTCGTCATTTACCTCTTCTTCACATGCCCATACCATCTTAATCTCGCCTCCTTTATCTTTTCTGATATACTAGCTACCCCTAATCTTCCCTTGATAACCTCATTTCTTATTCGGTCTACCCTAGTGTGCCCGCACATCCACCTTAGCATTCTCATTTCTGCTACCTCCATCTTGCAAGCTTGTGTCTTTTTGATGGCCCAACAATCTGTCTCATATAACATAGCAGGTCTCACTGCAACCCTATAAAATTTTCCCTTTAATTTAGTTGGAAACCTTTTGTCACATAGAACCCCACTGGCGGCCCTCCACCTACACCAACCAGCTTGTATGCGATGGGTGACATCACTATCTAGCTCCCCATCCATCTGAACAAATGATCCTAAGTACTTGAACTTAGTTAATTGCGGGACAACTTGACCTTCAATCGACACTTGAGTATTTTCATCGTGACTTGTACCACTGAAACCACAATACATGTACTCAGTTTAAGAACGACTTATCCTTAAACCCTTGCCCTCTAAAGATGCACGCCAACTCTCCAGCTTCTCATATAGACTATGTTTGGATTCTGCAACTAACACAATATCATCTGCAAAAAGCATGCACCACGGCACTGACTCCTGAATCGACTTGGACAACTCATCCAAGACAACTGCAAAAAGGAACGGACTTAATGCAGATCCTTGGTGGAGTCCTACCTCCACAGGGAAGGAATCGGAATCTCTTACAGGCGCGCGAACACTAGTTTCAGTCCTACTGTACATATCCTTAATTAAGTCTATATACCTCTCAGGGACCCCTCTACTCTCTAGACTATCCCAAATCAGTTTACGTGGCATACTGTCATATGCCTTTTCAAGATTTATAAAGGCCATATGAAGATCCTGCTGTTTCTCCCTATGCTTTTCCATCAACCTCCTTAGAATGTGTATTGCCTCCGTAGTTGACCGCCCTGGCATGAAACCAAATTGGTTTACTGTAACCCGAGTTTCTCTTCGAATTCTAGCCTCAATAATCATTTCCCATAGTTTCATAGTATGACTTAACAACTTAATACCTCTATAGTTCCCCACAACACTGGGCATCGCCTTTGTTCTTATACAGAGGCACTATGACACTACTCCTCCACTGCTTAGGCATTTGTTTAGATTTGAAAATACAGTTGAACAAAGTAGTTAACCATTGGACTCCTTCCTCTCCAAGACACTTCCGCACCTCAATCGGTATGTTGTCTGGACCAACTGCCTTAGCCCATCCCATCTTTCTGAATGCAGACTTCACTTCTCCTTGTGTAATATTGCGACATTAGCACTTATTTGGAGCCAGTCTTTGGGTGATGGGGTTGTCATGATCCTGTTGGTAAGCTCTCCCGCCGTTGAAAAGATTGAAAAAAATATGCTTGTCATCTTAGCTTAATGTCGTGTTGCTTTATTAGAATACACCCATCTTCTCCCTTTATAAACTTCACCACCCCTAGATCTTGCCTCTTTCGCTCCCTAGCTCATGGCAATCTTAAACATATCATGTTCAATTAGATAAAGTCTAAATTATTAAATTTCAATTCCCATTGTGATTACAAAGAGTTATCCTTGTATAAAATGTGTTCATCTAACTTGTAACTATGATATCATTATGCAACAACCAATCAATCAAATTCAATATGGTATGATAGTGAAAGAAACCGCTATATAAACATGGTAAAAGAAAAAAAAAATTAAAACCCACCCATAGTGGGATCTTATCTTATTGTGTTAGAAGGTAAAAAGTAAATGTATGAAATAATATTTGAAAATGAATATCAAGCAGCACAAATTAGAAAATTTTCTAAAATTACTGATTTGTATTTTGTAATCTTAATGAGATAGTGGTATTGAGTATTATTTTTTAAGGGTTACAATATAATATAACCAAATACTTTAAGATTAATGACCAATCAATATTTAATAAGGTAAAATAAAAAACTAAAGCAAGAAAAATATATGGCGCAAGAGACAACTAAAAAAATTAAAAAGGGCCCTACCGGGTTCGAACCGGTGACCTCTTGATCTGCAGTCAAATGCTCTACCACTGAGCTAAGGACCCTTTGATGCTTGAGTGTAACAAGCTATTTTATTCATTTCCAAAACAATCCTTTGAGGATTAATTTATCTTTATTTGTATGCAACCTTTTATAACAAATACACATTTTTACTACTCGTCTCCTTCTGTAACAGCGTGGCAATTTAAGCTATATGATAATTGGAGCAAGTTAGTGTAGTCTACGTCGTAGTAAATCAAGAAAGGTATATATTTTATAAGGCATCTACTTAAAAATATTTCGTTTTAAGCGTCCATCTACCCATATATAAATATTACATTTTATGATTTCCCATACATGAAAATGATATAATTATATTTCTTAGAATGCATTATACATATTCGATTGTTTCTCAATTTTCAAAATCAATATATAAGCCAAATAAAGACAGAAATTACTCATTTATTTATTATTATCATCTTATTTAAGCCAAATAATAATAACTTTCGTATTTTGTTTTAATGATGGATGAATTCATAATAAAAAAAAAAATAAGAATTAGTACATGGTTAATACATGTGTTTTACCTATTTTATCATTTTCCTATCTATTTATGGAAATTACATTATTAGTACCAACTATTACAAACAGTTTCACAATTAGTATCCCTGGTGTACTAACTGTGAAACTATTTTTTGAATTAATTATGTCGTAAGTATCTATGAGGTATTGAAGGTAAATTATTTGTAAAAAGTGGCACTAATAATGTGATTTCTAATAAACAGGTATGAAAATGGCAAAACAAGTAAACCACATGTGTTAACCGTGTGATTAATTCCTTCTGTAATATGAACATGGTTTATATGGTTAACTTTAACCGTTTTATTATCACCATTTGATATAACTTTTTGTGTATTTCTTATCTATTTGTTTAATAATCAAATGTTTATATAGAAATTGTAGTAAACAATCTATATGCCCAATGTGTGGTTGCCAATGATAATTGAAAAGGTCCAATTTGTTGAGGATAAGATATAAATCAGTGGATGAAAGATAGTGATACTCAGGTCCAAGTTTGTAAATTTTTGAACTTCTTTTTGGGCATGGCTTCTTGCTTATCAAACTGTGTGTGCCTCTTTGGTTGGAACATAGGCAAAAACAAAACCTCTGATAAACCTCAAACTAATTACCATAACCTTGATCTTCCCTTTCCTTCTTCTCTACTCACCAAAACTTTCCTCAATGGTACTCTCTCTCTCTCTCTCTCTCTCTCTCTCATCATGTTTTTTTTCTTAGAAGTTATGAACTTATTCTTAGATACATTGTGATGTTTTGTTAATATGTTCATAGTGTATAACCCCGCCGCAACGCAACGTAGGAAGGGGTAACAAACAAGTAGTTTAGAATAATGATAAATATAGTACAAAAAGAACACCATACATAAGTTTGGGACTATGGTTGAGTTTTGTATGATCTTGAACAGGGAAGGAACTAAAATGCTGTTACAAGGCCACCTTAGACGGTTTTAGCGCGACTTCTTTTCATGAATGTAGCGATTTCAAAGGCCCGTGTGTGATAATCGGCTACACCAACAACTCATTCAAGTTTGGAGCATTCAATCCTGAAGGTTATCGAAGCACGGATGACTACTACGACACGTTTGACGCGTTCTTGTTTTATTGGGCCGATGAAGTGAAAGACGAGCCCATTGTGTTGCCTAAAGTGGGAGGCAGTGGTGCTGCCCTTTTTGATTATGCTCGTGGTGGGCCACAATTTGGGGCCGATGGGCTCCTGATCGGGCCACCACTCGCACCCGTCATGGGTGGGTTTGCAGGGCCTGATACGAACTCGGGCGTTGGAGATCTAACTCAAGCAAGGTCAAGATTGGGATTGTCTTATGCAAAAAGGGCAGATGGGAAGGAGTCTTTGTTTGGAGATGAATCCAAAGCTTCTCTTGAAGAAGTGCTAGTTTTTTGTAGTCCTCAAATTGCAAGCTTATACTAAAAGTCTAATTAAAAGGCTGTGTTTCTAGACACTGTATAATGTTATAACCATCTTTGTAAATTCTTTAGCCCCTAATCACTAAGATTTGCTCAGTGCTATTTTGAGATGCCAGAAGGCAATAATAAGATCTATATGTTTTCTTGCACTTCAATCTTTTGAAGTGCTTATAAACTCTAGGACAGATGACTGACTATAAGGGAGGGGAAAAGATGACAAATCTGTCGAACCAAACAATATTTAGGTTTCACTGATGCATATAATCAAACACCTTCAATGCATTCTTGAAATGGATTTTTTTTTCTTGAAGACACTGAAAGGATGTAATCAAGTTTGTTGCATTTCGACTATAAGTTTGATCTTATGTTTAAATCTCTATTGTCAAAGCCCGCTCAGGCGCGCGCGTAGGCCTACTTTTCAGGCCATCGCAGACTTTTCGCTTTGCTTCAAAAGACCCACTTTCAGGCTCTCAGACGCATTTTTCAGGCCAAGTTCCGATAGAATTCCGGCCAACAATTGTCTGAACACGTCCGTGACAATTATACCAGCCCTAAACAAGTCTATTATCAACCTAAACTAACCCTAAAGAATACTAAAACATGTTTAAAACTCCTAAAAACGTATTTTTTATACCATGTGTCTCGCTTAAAAAAGCTCTTCCTTTTTAAGCGCCTTGCACTTAGGCCCAAGGCTCACATTTGGCGTCTTAAGTGCGCCTTGCGCCTTTAACAAATATGCGAATCTAGAGTAAATCCCATGTTGTAAAACTAGGCCTTGGTGGGCCGAATAATCACAACAAGGTACGGTGTCATTGCGACTTTGTGATTTTTTTTAACTCCACTAATTACTAGAACATCTACAATGATCACAAAGCGGTTGAATCAAGTTTTAATCACAACTAGTAGAGTGCAACCGTGCTACGCACGGGTTGCGGGGGATATGCACCGCTATTCTACCGCGCGTTGCGCGAAGGTTGCTGGAACTGACTGCAATGCAACTTTAAAAAAGTTGGGTGAAATTCTAAAAGGTAAAAGTTTGGTGGACAAAGTTTGAAATCCTAATAGCTCAAAGTTTGGTGGTCAAATTGGAAGAAAAGAAAGTAAATAAGTTAGTGGCCAAATTGTTTAGTGGCGAAACTGTAAAAAAAATAAAGTACCAAATTGGGAAAGTAGAAAGTAAGAAAGTTAGTGACCAAAGTGCGAAGAATCTAAAAGCTAACATTGTATTCCCGAGTTAACTTAAAGAGGAAAAGGAAAGGAAAAGAATTGAAGGAAAGGAAGGGAAAGGAAAAGAAAGGATAAATATCCTTTCCTTCCGTTTCCTTCCAAATCGGAAGGAAAACTAAACTTAAAGATTTTGCCTAGTTTTTCTTTCATTTCCTTTCTTTTTCCTCCTTAAATGAAACTCGGGAACACACTATGTTTTGTTTTCCTTTCTTTTCCCTACTTAAATGAAACTCAAGAACACAATCAAATTTTTGTTTCCTTTCATTTCCTTTTTTTTCCATCATTAAGTTAACTCGGAAACACAGCGTAAAAGTTTGGTGGTCAAATTGGAAGAAAAGAAAGTAAATAAGCTAGTGGCCAAACTGTAAAAAAATAAAGTGTTAAATTGAGAAAATAGAAAATAAAAAAGTTAGTGGCCAAAGTACAAAAAATGAAAAGTAACTATTACCTAACGTATTGTAAATTAATATATAGAGTAATGTATACAACGGAATCACAAAACCCTTGTTTTCATGGAACAAAAAGGTGAACCAAATCCATATTCCTTTCACTTCAAAGAAACAACCCGAACACTGTCCTGAAACGGACCCGGATGAGTGATCAAGCAACGTGGCTGTAGACAGAGGCGAAGCATCATGAGGACCGATTTTTGGCGCATTGATAGAATTTTGCGATTTTCGTAGGTAAATTGAGTTCGGGTTGAGTCCGGCCCCCATCGATTTATCACTACCGATAGAAAAAAATTGAGTTCGACCCCCACCGTTTGAAAAACCAAGCTTCGCCGTTAGCTGTAGAAAATTTGAGTGCTCTGGAACGGTCACCTGCCATAGGTTTTGATTTCTTGATTCATCCTCCCAAACCTTCATCATCTCCAACAATGGCTGTTTCAGGCTTCACCCCAATCATCCATACAACACCTTCCCCCATCTTTACAAAAACACCTAAACCCAAACCAATTGCTGCACTCTCCGACCCATTCGTTCTGCAAGTCGCAGAATCTTTAGAAGACTCTGTTCCCTCTTCACCATCTTCCTCACATCTCCAAAAGCTTCGATCTTTTGCTTCAGAGTCCCTTCTTTCTACCCAATGGCCTTCAAGAAAAGACGAGCCTTTTAGGTTCACTGACACCTCTTTCATCAAGCAATCAGAGATCATACCTGTTTCATCTCCTCCACTTGATCAATCTTTAAACAATTTAAGTCTTTCTAACGATACCCATTTGCTGAATTTAACTATAATTGATGGGTATGTAAGTGATTCTTTATCCCAATTGTCTGGTTTACCTGAAGGTGTTTATGTTGGGAGCTTGTCTAGGATCAAATCAGATGAAATTACTAAAAGGGTAGTTGAGTTTTTGCCTGTTTCTGTACAAGGTGACTTGTTTTGGTCATTTAATGGAGTTGGGTCACCTGATTTGGTTGTGGTTTATGTGGCAGAAGGGTGTAAGGTTGAGGGGTGTTTGCATTTGAGGTATGTTTCTAGTGAAGGGAGTGATAAAGGTGAAGGGAAGTTGGCGGTTTCGAATCCGAGGGTTTTAGTAGTGGTGGAGAGGGGTGGGGAGATTGGGATAGTTGAAGAGTATATGTGTGGGGATGGGGATGGAGAGTTGAGCTATTGGACGAATTCGGTTATGGAAGTTGTGATTGGGGAAGAAGCTAAAGTTAGTCATTCTTATATTCAGACTCAGTCTTTGAGCTCTGCACATATTAAGTGGACCTCCATTAGACAGGTAGTTTAGTTCCATTATAGTGTCTTTGGTTCTTGTATTGCAAATATGATTCATGAAACTATGGGGGTGATGTTACTTATTAGCAGGGGTGGCTCAACAGTAAAGAACAAGGTTGAAGCTAGGGGCCATATTTAAGGGGCACGTAATTGTTTTAGAGCTTGACTACGTTCGAGTCACATTTGATTCTTCCTCTCCGATCACAACTCTCGCTCTTTCGAAAAATATTTTGAATTGTGTAACATTGTGCCTATTAATCTTTTACAAAACGTGTGTCATCGTATTCCCACGTGTTATGATCCTAAGCAAGAAATTTATTCTTTTTACGTAAGGGCGCAATTGTATCTATATACATTATACACACAACTTACACTTTCTTTTCGTGTAAACATTGGTAGCTAGCTTATAAGTTTGCGCTAAGGTGTTGTTAGTGTTGATCGGTTCATGTTAATTGAATACCAATATTAAATTATCAAGTAATGTTGGTGTAGAATACTTGTGTCGTTGTATGGCTGAACATGAAAATATCGTTGGATTTTTGTTACAGGAAAAATCGAGTTCCTATGAGCTAGTTGAGGTAAGCACGGGTGGAAAATTAAGCAGACACAATGTCCATGTTCAACAAGTTGGGTCGGACACAATCACAGGATTATCAACATTTCACTTATCCGGTAATGATCAAACTCAAGATTTACATAGCAAAATAGTGTTGGATCATCCACGAGGGTTTTCTAGACAACTTCACAAGTGCATTGTGGCTCATTCACTTGGTCAAGCCGTTTTTGATGGCAACATAAAAGTCAACAGGTAATTCTTTGATACATTTTTCTGTATTAGTTGATTAATATTAAAAAATGTAGTGGTAGTGTCATTGTGTTCTAACTTCTAATTTGTTTGGGATAAAAGTAAACGTAATTGTGTGACTTCTTAATCATCATTACATGCTAAATGAAGATAAAAAACTTTGTTTGGGCTACCAATCTTGTCCTTGGAGTGATTAGTTTTTCTTTTAACCGCCGTGCTTGGCCTTATGTTGCTAATAGTGTTGTAAAAGTCGGCCTAGGGGGCCGTCTAGGTGGCGCCTAGGCACTAGGCGGTGACCAATATAGGAATAAGCCCCTAGGCGGAGATCTGGGCGTTTTGGCCATTAGTCGGCCATTAGGCGGTCCTAGGCGGTGGTTTTTTAATTTTTATTTTAAATTTCTAAGTATTTCTTAGTATTATGTGTATATATCTAAGTATTTCGAAGTATTATGTGTATATATCTTAACATATTTTCAAAAAAACACCTAAATTTTGTGTATATATATAAAATACGTATAAAAATACCAAAACGCCTAATTTTGCCTAGTCCCGACTAGTCCCTAGGCTGGACCTCACCGCCTGCCTAGTGCCTAGCGCCTTCTGCAACATTGGTTGCTAAATGTTTAGGTGTGGTAAAATGGGCTGGCTGACCTACAAGCAGGGGAAAGATCCGGTACAAAGTGTTTTTTCGGTAAGAACTGTGAGAATCAAAGGAGGGTATTTTTTTTTTAATTTTTTTTTTCGAAATTTTTTTTCCCATATTGTTAAACATGTATTATAGTATTGAAAACTAAAAAAAAAAAAAAATTGGTGTAGAGTAATTACGTGTAGAGTAATTACATAATTACTCTAGTGTAAACTAGTGTATTTACTTTAATGACGTAATTACACTAAAAAAAATTTTTTTAATTTTTTTTTGTATTATTCATCTAGAAAGTATGTTTAAGCATATGGGGAAAAAATTCTAAAAAAAAAATAAAATTTTTTTACCCCCTTTGATTCTCACAGTTCTTACCGTAAAACAGTTTGTATTTGATCTTTACTCCCTACAAGCAAATGTACCCAATAGAATCCTACTCGTATTTTGATTCTATATTTAGCAAGTAATTTTAAAGGTTTTATGCATGTAAAGTCATATAGGATGATTTTCGATCTGTTTTTGTTTCAGTTAAATCTTTTTAGCAAAAAAATATGACCCAACTCAACCTGTTTCTATATAACCGGGTGAAAATTGACACCTCAACAAGTAAGTGCATTCTTGCAGCAGTTCCCTGAAAAAGCATTATAGTTTGGAAGAACGAACGACTTTAGACAAGCTGTGAAAAGATTAACGCAAACAAAATTATTGTACATTGACATCGTTTGGTCAAATCAGGTCATGGTTACTGTGCTGTAAAAATTACATAATCACTTGCATATAATTGTTAAATGTTGGCAGATTTGCACAACAAACGGACGCAGGGCAACTAACACGAAGCCTAATTCTTGAACCACGTGCAACGGTTAATGTGAAACCAAATTTACAGATAATTGCAGATGATGTAAAGTGTTCTCATGGAGCTGCAATATGTGATTTGGAAGAGGACCAACTGTTTTATCTTCAGGCAAGAGGGATTGATCTCAAAACCGCGAGAAAAGCCCTAATTGTTTCGTTTGGGGCCGAGGTTATTGACCGCTTTCCGTCCAATGATCTCAGAAAGAAGGTGGAACTACATGTAAAGAAGCTGCTTGATCCTGAAGTCCATGTAGAAGAAAGTTCAATGTAAAGTATGAATTTGAAGAGAAGTTTGTTTGAAAGTTGTAATCAAAAGTTATAATTATGAGTGGATTTACATCATCATCCACTGTTTTTATATGGGTCTCCTTTTGTATGCTCCTTGATTTTTACTTTGATTTTTTAGCCGCAAACTAACATATTCCTAAATACTTTCTATACTTGTATTTTGCCGGTGTTGAACCCTCCACCTCTTTAATTGATGTAGACACCTTACCACTACACCTTGTCTGACGTAATTCTTACTTTGCGCTTGTATTTCTTTTCAAGAACAATGTTTTGTTCCCCCAATAAATAATGTATGATTAAAATACCAATCTTAACAAGAATGTTATAAACTTCACCATTTATAAAACAGAAGGTAGAATTGGGATATTGATCCATTTATAGGTAAATGGTGACTTCGGAGTTTCAAACCTTTATGGCCCGTGTATCTGAATGAGTCAAATAGGTTGTAAATGGACTGAGACGTTGTAATCAAGTTGTAAATGAGTTGGTAGGTTGTAAATGGGTTGGCGGGTCGGTCTATTTAATGAAAACAAATTAAAAATGTTAACCTAGAC
Source organism: Ambrosia x helenae (assembly GCA_030844895.1). NCBI lineage: Eukaryota > Viridiplantae > Streptophyta > Magnoliopsida > Asterales > Asteraceae > Ambrosia > Ambrosia x helenae. The sequence continues at coordinate 137,848,970 of CM061229.1, read as the reverse complement.
ACGTCTATCAAATAATTAAGTTAAAAATGTCAACCCGAAATTAAACAGGTTAAATAGACCAACCTGAACAAAACATGTTTATCAAGCATATAACATATAAGATTCTTTTATAAAAAAACTCCCAAAAGAATTACGGATCAACGTGTAGAGATAAATTAAAATGGTTTTAACCATGGTCGAAACTTAGTGAGGGTCAGGGGTGCCCCGGCCCCAAAAAGGCTCAGTAGTGTGTGTTTCTCCGGTTTTATCCAAAATTTTTGTATTTTTTGAGCCTGGCCCCCACCGATTTGAAAAAAAAAAAAAAGTTGGGTCTTGTGACTTTCGACCCCCACCATCCAAAAGTTCAAGGTTCGCCACTGATTTTAACAGGTCATCTAATCCACAGCTAAAATTGTCACATCTAGACAAAAGGTTTTTACAAAGTAAAAAAGGTGATTATACATAGAATAATCTATCCAGCCATTAAAGATTAAATGCACTTTTCACCTACAACATCATGATCCATCCATTGGCTGCTAAACACAGTCCTTTTTAGGAAAGCCACAAGCTTGTTCAAGAAAGTTGACACAATTATTACAACCTATAATGCCCAAATCTAGCTTCCTGAGTGGTTCATACTTCAATGTGTGGAGAACCAAAGTCTTGACTATGAATCCAAACTTGAGTTTGTAGTGATATGCAAATGATTCTGATTGGAGACTGGATTCTCTTAAATCATTAAACTTTAATTATAGAAATCTAGAAAACACCACAACAATTGACAAAGACAAGATGACACAATTGTTGATAAAGATCTCAAGGGTGGATGCTAGGCGGGCGAGTTGTGACACTGAGTTGCATAAATGTAACACAAACACGAGACAAAAAAAAAAACTTCAACTTAGAGAACAATGAAACTAATTTCAATGTTATTTTACTAGTTTCATGAAAATTACGTTAAAGCTGCGTACGGTTAATCATGCATCAGGTGGTGGCATTGATAACCGAAAGGCAAAGGGTACATGCACCAATCAACCTCTATCCCGAGTGCTAAATGTCATGTGCCTTATGTCTGTTGATAATTGAATCGCTGCACAGGTCCTTGGTATAATTCTGATTATGCAGTGCTTTCTGTTTGTGCGCCTTTTGTGTGTGATGCGAGCAGTTATGTGGAGGGAAAAGAGAGAGGGTTGTTTTGAAAGTTAGTTATACATAAACATAAACTTTCCACACTAATACAATGATGTGTCCGGCCCTTTAAATAGTTCTGAACCGGCACGTTACATACAGACGTGTCTTTTCTAATCTTAATCAAACTTAGAACATATAATTATCTAACCGGTGTGTTACATTAACCGGTACTATACCTATTAAACTTAGGATACATCAATTAACACATGTTTATTATTTACATAACATAAGATAAATCAAGTTTACTACTTTAGTCTTCTAACATTCTCCCCCTTAAACTTGATTTTCCTTCCTTCAACTCTTCATTCATCACTTGATGATGAACGGCTTCTCTTCTTGGGCGGCATATCTTCATTCTTCCACTTGTTGCCATCACTTGTGCTACCTTCTTCATTGTTGACTTCGACAACTAACTCGCGGCCTTTGTATTTGAGATGGTACCATTCCATCATCTCCAAATATCGGACATACACTAGCCTTAGTGTTGTTGCTATTTCTTCTTTGCTTGCCAAACTTGGTAGACCTCTTCCATAACCCATACTCATTGCAACAATCGCCCAATTTTCATATTTTGTGACTTTTTCATATCCACCAAACACTTGAACTTTAGTGTACAAATCCAATAAACTAATAGGATAACCGGATGTGTCTCGTGGTGGTATAGGGGCTTCGGCCCTTATCCTTAAAAAATCTTGCATGAACCATTTAACAATCTTCTCAAATTCTAATTCAAACTTGCGTTTGTACCTTTCAACCGTTGTTGTGACATGAATTAAATCCATGAAAATCAAGCAATCTTGCAAACTTGATTCATTGGTTGGGTACATGATAGGACCTCTTTCCATATTGCCTTCATAATTGTCCTTATCAATAGAGAATTCTTGAAATTGCTTGAACATGTAAGCCCTTTCTTTATCTTCAACACTTAGTGATTCTTTGATGCCTTCAAATCTGACCCGTTTGTTTGAGAACCTTTCTAGTGGTCCTTTTCCATCTTTTTCAACAATATTTTCTCTTTCGGGGCATTTAAATGTGAAGTGACTTTCACTATCACAAATTCGGCATAAGATCATCTTTCTTTTTTCTTGTAGGATCGGCCTATGTATGTGACAAGTGTCACCGTCGAATTCTACTTCTAGGCCTTCTTGATTCAATCTTTCTATGCTTAAAACATTTTTGCGAAGTGTAGGAACATAATATACCTTCTTGATCTTGTGTACTTGTCCTCCACTTGTGATTATCACCGATCCTCTTCCTCTAAAATACTCTCTTCTATATCCACTTGGTTGGCCTTCTATTCCAAATGATTTACTAAATGTGGCGAATTGATCCTTAAAACCACATCCATGTTCTTTTCTTGTTAGACTCGCGTGCCACACATCATCCCATCCTTTTCCTTCCGTGCCTTTCACCATAAATTCTGTTTTGCCTATCTTCTTGGGGCAATTTCTTCTAAAATGGAAGGGTTCTTTACATTTACCACAACACATCGCGTGTGGGTATTCGGGGACATCAAATACTTGCTTATTATACTCCTTCTGCGCCTTTTGCGCCTTCTGCGATTGTGCTTTTCTGTCTATTTTCTTCTGCGGTGCTGATCCGATATGAAATCTGGAGAAGTTGATGTTCGAAGGGTCCATACACTCCTTCTTAAATTCTGCAATCTTCTTGTTGAGAATGACTTGATCCACGCGATCTTCTTCAATATGATATGGAGACATCGGCCGCTTGCCTTTGTCTTCGGGAACATCATCGGACTTCTCTTCACTATCGAATAAACCATAATACTTCTTCTGATCGGGCTCTGATGCCATGTTGATAATTGAATCGCTGCACAGGTCCTTGGTATAATTCTGATTCTGCAGTGCTTTCTGTTTGTGCGCCTTTTGTGTGTGATGCGAGCAGTTATGTGGAGGGAAAAGAGAGAGGGTTGTTTTGAAAGTTAGTTATACATAAACATAAACTTTCCACACTAATACAATGATGTGTCCGGCCCTTTAAATAGTTCTGAACCGGCACGTTACATACAGACGTGTCTTTTCTAATCTTAATCAAACTTAGAACATATAATTATCTAACCGGTGTGTTACATTAACCGGTACTATACCTATTAAACTTAGGATACATCAATTAACACATGTTTATTATTTACATAACATAAGATAAATCAAGTTTACTACTTTAGTCTTCTAACAATGTCCAAGGCTTGATGCAAAACCACTATCGAGCCGGAGGTCTCACGGGAAGCTGCCTCTCTATTCTTACGAGGTAGAAGTAAGGTTGTCTACGTTTATCGTTCTTATTTTTTGGAAAATTCATAACTTGAAATACAGAATTTGGAATGGAATGATTCTTGATTGATAGGAAACCTTGCAGCATCTTCTATATCATGATTGTTATGGACCACCACTTGATATCTTATTACCTTCAACAATAAATTTTTAGGCTGCATTTGATTCAGTGCATGCAAACATAACTTTAGAAGTCTTTTGTAGCTAATTATCCCCTAAAAATTTAATCTTTTTTGCTTTCAAGAAAAAGAAATCAAACAAGGCAGGCTGCTGGCTGGCTGCAAGTATTAAAGTTAATAGATTTTGCTTACACATACATAATTTTGACAATAAACACAGACAAGGTAGGACCAACCATTAATGATGGTTTCCAATATACACTTGATTTTGGTAAGTAGACTTTAATTGTCCTCATCACCTTAGCTAATTATAAAACCATATTTAATTAACCAAGTCCACTCTCTAAAACAATATTTTCAACAAAAAAGAAAACCAGTTTCAAGACAGTATATTCTCATATAAATCATGTGTTTACATTGAATAAACCGCAGCGTAATCCAAGAGCGACGAACTAAATTCACATCAACAGTTGGTCTTGTTTTGGAATTAAAAAACGTGTTTGATGGTTAATTTATATTTCTTGCAGTTGAAATTAAGCTGTGGTTACTTTGAACAAAAAGAGGACCATATATATATATATATATGATCATCCTGAGCTATGGGGCCTATTGTGATCATTAGCACAAGTGGGAACATGAGCATGGTAATATATTCTTGAATTGAATGTATCAAATGTTAGTGCTATACCACCTAACTGATCTCATTCTTTTATTTCTATTCCAAGCTACCTTTTTTTTATATTTTTCAAATTTTTTTTTGGCTTAAAATCCATCATCAATCCTTTTCTTTGTTTAACACACAGAAACATACATGTTCCAACTAGTCAAAGTCAAAATCGTGTAACCGGGGTTAAAGATTTTGAGATCTTGATATTTGATGTAGAAAAGATGAATAATACATATGCCTAACATTTTAAAAAAGGTTTTAAGTGAAATTTTGTTGATAGTTTAGTTTCAACATTGTTAGTTTCACTAGATATACTTATAGGCCAAAGTGAAATTGCGGTTTACTTCAGTAAAAGTTAGAAGGTGTGGAGTACATGTTTGTTTGAGACTTGCGCAATTTTAAGCACCAATGAACTCATGGCTTCAAGGGGGCGGCGCCATGATCCAAGGGGCAATTAAAGTCCCTAATGGGGGTCTCGCTTACAAGTAGAAAGTTGCTACTGACTAGTGAGTATCAAATTATCAATGGTGACTAAGATCAACAACAACTTGGTCCAAAAGCGGAAGGTAAAATCAATAGTAACTAGTGACAGCTAATTGGTCGTCAATAGTAAGTTACTACTCATCAGTAGTAACTTACTATAGTCATAAAGGTACAATGGATGAGATTCTATTGATAAGTTTCCAATTATATAAACCGCCTAACTGTCGTCTGTTAACTGTTGACACGCTCTTACAATAAAAGATATGGCGTTTTCAACGTTATCATTGCAATGGTTCTCTACCGATAAAATGGAAATTAATGTTTTGTTTAAACATGCAAAATTAGAACTTCGTTTTTCACTTAATATACATTCTTTTCTTACATATTTATCCATCTTACCCCATTAAGATTTCGTACATTCAAAATACTGTAATCTGATAACGAATATGCGATTTAGAAAGTTATCAAGGTATATTAAAAAATAGGAAACCTACATATATGAGTTGCATGCATTTAAAAACAACCACCACTATATATGACTGAAAAATGAAAATACAGATAGGTCCATCCATCAGGGATGAGCTCGGGACGGGAATAGTAAAAAAATCAAGAAAGTCATCAAAGGGTTGCCATGTAGTTTCCTTATCTAAGCAGGTTGATGAGGAACAAACATTATCAAATTTCTTCATTCAACACATAATGTCAAAACCATAGAAAATTCTACCAACTACAAACCTCATTTTGTTCACTATAAATTAATCCTTCCAACCTCATGTTAATGCCATCCATACAAACACACATTTCAATCAAATCAATCTTCCTCTCCTCTTCCATTAATCAAATGGCATTTTCATTCCATGCAGTTATGTTTATAGCTTCTGCATTAATCTTTTCCCTGCTAACTCAATCACAAGGTGACACTACTTCTAGTGGCTCATTCATCCATTCGCGGGCAGGATACTACCCGAATTCTGAGGAAATAGGATCAGAAAGTGAGAACCAGTACATATATACACATGCATATACGTATATTACATATCGTTTTAAGAACTTATGCTAATTATATACTTTTTCATATTGTTTTTATGATGTAGCAGCTGGGAGATGCGGATATGGTTCATTTGGAGCGATAATTAACTATGGGGATGTCGCGGCTGCATCTGATCTTTATCGCGATGGTGTAGGCTGTGGTGCATGCTATCAAGTTAAGTGCACAAATGTTAAGGATTGCTCAGATGAAGGAGTGACAGTTGTTATAACTGATCAAGGATCCAGCGACCGCACAGATTTCATTATGAGCCAGAAAGCCTTCCGAAAAATGGCTCAGAATTCATATGCAGCATCATCTCTAATGTCACAAGGAATTGTAGATATTGAATATAGGAGGTAAGATTCATTTTAGTCATAAGAGAATTTTCATTCCACAATAAAAACCAAGTTACATTTGGATAATGGGTAAGCGAGCAACAAGCTTGTGCTGCTATCCCTGTTTGAATCGCAATGCCTATTTTACTAAATACAAACCTTTGCTTTCTCGGGCTCTGTGAGTCACTGTGGACCAGCTTCTGCACCCTCTCCAAAAAGCGAACCGCCTCAGGGACTAGGGATCCAAATGTGTCGAAGGCAAATGGAATTAACACGTGCTGATTCTCTAAACATGTTGTCTCGTGCTTAGCAACCTTCCTAACTTCCGTCCCTTCATTTAAAAAAAAAATTATTTATTTAAATATACAAAAAATCTTACTTTAGAAATTTAATAACTAATTTCCAAATCCCCTACACAGGATTTCATGCAGCTACCCAAAGTACAACATTACAATAAAGATTGATGAGAGCAGTGATTATCCATATTATCTAGCTTTTGTCATATGGTATCAACAAGGCCAAAAGGATATCACTGCAGTGCAACTATGTGAGGTAAGTACTTATATATGTATTAATGTATATATCAATCATGATGCATACATCTTGTTTTTACTTTAGATTAATGTTGTCTGCTGTATTGCATATGCAGACCAATAATTTCAACTGCAAGTTACTAGACAGAAGCTATGGATCAGTGTTTACAACCACATCACCGCCTAGTGGACCGCTGTCTCTAAGAATGTTATTTAGCGGCGAAGATGGAGACGAAAAATGGGTTGTTCCAGTTAATTCAATACCTGAAAACTGGAAGAAGGGGGCTGTGTATGATACAGGAGTGCAAGTAGAAGTTTAACCGGCTAACCGCGCATTCATAGGGAATTTTTTCTTCATTATAAGATGAATAAAAGCATACAGGAATTGTGTCTACATAGTATGTTTTGGTTATTTTTGTTGTAGCATATATCTTTATTTTTATGTAAGTTGGTTAACTAAAGTTGTATTGAAATTTGTTATTGTTTCCTTTGTATGAATAAAAGAAGCTGCCTCAATTGAAAATAAAACTTTTAAAAGGTGATGAATGATGGCTGGAAATGAGTGGAGAATTAGATAACGGTTTTTAACGGATTAAATCTTTATCTTTGAACATCATTGGTGGTTGTCTTTAAAGTTTAAAGTGAAAGACATGATGTGATAGTGATGCATGCCTCTCAAAACTAGGAGTGTGAACTATTTACGGCATGAATTTAACACGAAATTTACGGGATTTGGGTCTGGTCTAAATGAGTTTGTGTTAGTTTCAGTCGAACACAAACTCTTTTAGCTAAACGGGTAGTGTTTATGTAAGCCCAAATGGTGAAAGGGCTTACCTATTTAACCCATTTATTTTTATTTTATTTTTACAAAATGTGTTGTATGTCATAATTAAATTGATTAGCTATTTTACGCAAAGTTATAACTTTTTAAGAGACTCACATAAGATTTTATAATTAAAATGTACGTACATGGTTTATATACATTTGTAATTTTAGCGTAAATTTGTAATTTTAAAATATTAATACACTCCAAAAAAAAAAGATCTAAAAATCCATATTAAACGAGTCATGATCGTGTCAACACATGAATCGTTGTCATGTTCAAGTTAATATATCTAACACGATTTTCAGGTTCATGTCGGCTTGGACCAACCAACCCATGAATACAATCCGTTTAGGACAAACGTACACTTTAAATTATTTTTTTTAGAACAAGCTAACACCCCCCCCCCCCCCTAAGCCTATTCATAAATCTACACCAACCCTCGACCACTTACAGCAAAAACACCTTTATTTCTTTATTACCCACCTTGGTACCGCAACAATATATAATAAACGAGCTAAACTTGATTAAAAGATAATAGGTTATATCAATATAATTACATTACCATATATTTATAGCAGACAACTTTGAATAGTCGGCGTGTGTTAAAATGAGCCGGCCATCCTGCTAAAATGAGCCAGCATTCATGCTAAAACGAGCCAGTTTATCTATTAAAATGAAGGTTGTTACGGAGAATTAAATAATGGTCTTTCAATTCATCTCAAGGAGTAAGTAAATTGATTTTATTCATCACATACCATCTCTCCTTGAGATGAACTGAAAGGCCATTATTTAATTCTCCGTAACAACCTTCATTTTAATAGATAAACTGGCTCGTTTTAGCATGAATGCTGGCTCATTTTAGCAGGATGGCCGGCTCATTTTAACACACGCCGATTATTCAAAGTTGTCTGCTATAAATATATGGTAATTTACTTAGTTTTGTTGTGATCATATAAACGATAACACTTGAAAGAAATTTCAGCTTGTAAATCACTTTGGAACAAATAAAGTCCATTTGGTCCAAACATTCACAAATTCAAGTATTCAACCACCACCTAAATCCACTTAAAGATCACAAACCAAATGATCAGCACTCATCAGTTGTGTAAAATAACAAACGTAAGCAGTTTATATCATGCATGACTGGAATAGCCAACATTAATAATTTACCAAATCTAAACAAACCTATTCTTATACTATTATTTATGACATTTCTCTGAATCTAGCAAGAGCTTTCTTCTGAATCAAGGTTCGGTAGCTATCTCCTGCTTTCACCTCAAGGCTTGGGTCCAACTTCTTCGGTTGACTTCCGAGTCCGGCTCTCTTTTCCGTTGCCTGCGCCTGCACCGGCTCCACCATCCCACTACCGTCCTTTCCCAACCCCTGTTCATTAAATCACAACAGCAAAACAAAAAAACAACCCCCGTCTTGTGTCAGAAACTGTTGACATTTAAATTACATATATTCTGCCACCTGCTCCACCTTTTTCAAGATACAACTAACTTATTAAAAGGTTTATGGCCCAACCCGCACTATATAACTAGTCAATTCGCTGAACTGTTACCCAACCCTGACACCCAACCTGCCCATTTTGCTAGCTCTAGATGTATGTCAATGGGAGGCAAAAGCTTAGTCTTTCTGCTAATATACAAATCTAAAATGTAAAAAATTAGACAGGTACAAAAAATTACCAAGCCTTCTTGCCAACCCATGTTGCGAAGCATTCTGTTACCAACATTAGTCTCATCAATAGCCTTCTCTGCTGTAATTACATCATAGCTCTGAACACTGCTGTTACCCTCTACACTGCCACCACGTCCTCCAACACCAGGAGGAAAAGGCATAGAATCCATTCCACCCCTTTTCGAAGTTGGTTCTCGATCTTACCAGTTCAAACATTTAAAAAAAAAAAAACGATTTCCACATAAAGTCAATACATAAAGGATAATAATAATAATAATAATAACCATAACGATATAGTGAACGGCCCATGAGGACTCTTGATGGTTGTACAACTCCGTTTTTTTTATTTTACTTTTTATAGAAAGGGAATATAGTCGAGAGGCGCTTACTTGGATCCCCGGCTCCAAGATCAGATAAATCATCCCCAAAAGATGAACCATACAAATTCCTCCTTTCAGCAGCTCGGTCCCTATAAGTAGTATGGGCTTGTTCTTTAACTGCTGACTGTACTGGCAACTCGGAAAATCGTCTTTTACCACTCACTGTAGTTGCTGGCGATGTGTAAGAACCTAAAGCAGATGCATCTGTCCTAAACGGAACTGCAGAATTCTGTGCTTCTGTTACCGTTGATGAACCCATAGACACATGTGAAGATGATGATGATGTCACATATGAAGAACCCCTTATTACACCTCTTAATGTCCCACCAGATATGTTAGCTGCAGGCCTGGAGTTCTCCTGGGCATCTAAGCTAGCAGATGTGTTCATAGAAACCGGTGGTGTTGAGTTGTCTATTGCTATTTTGCCCTTTGTTGATGGTCCAACAAGATTAGATTTTTCTTCAGTTATGCCAGATGGTGGATTACCATCAAGAGCTACTCGTGGTGCTTGACTTTCATGACTCCTTTGCTTCCACATGGACAATACATTACTCATTTTTTTCTTGTTTGCCAAAATACTGCTTTTTGAAGCGAGTCTTATTTCTTTCATTTTTTCTTTCTCTTTTTTCTCTGCAGCTATGGCGGCAGCAGCAGCAGCCTGGACAGCATCTGGTAATGAAGTGGCCTTATCACTTGATGTTATAGTGGCGGCTGGTGCAGATATAACTACTTTTCGGGTATTAGAACCGTCAGATGACTTGGCAGGTTCGTTTTCTTTTCCATTTGCTTTATCATTTTGATCATTACAAGGGACGTATTGTTGACTTTGGTGATCGTAAGAATACCAAATTCCATTATTGCCATCATAGTACAGACCTATATGAGCAACAAAATACACATGTTAAACAATGAGTCAATATTGTAATGATAAAAGTAATATTTGAAAACAAATAAAGGGACCTGTATTTCCATCATAATAGAATCCAGAAGCAGCATCATAGTAATAACCAGACGCTTCATCCCAAACAAACCCAGATTGTGGGGCTGAAGCGTCCTTTGGATCTCCATTAGGTTGTTTGTCATCTGGATTATACTCTTTTGGGGCCCATCCAGCAGCATCGTACTACATGAAAAAAAACATGAACATTAGTATAAAACATTAAAAAAAAAAAAACATTTAGCCTTATATTTTATAAAAATACCTGCTGAGAAAACGCTGCAGCCTCAATTGCTGCAGCAGCAAGGCTGCTAGAGTGAGAAGAAGATGCACCAGATCCTGGCCCAAGAATGCTTTTTGCATATGCTACTCGCAAAACTTGGCCATTTTTTTCAAGTGTAGTCCCATTTGTTGCCTCGAGAGCTTTAGTGGCATCATCAACCTAAAACAGAGATGCTTTCTATAAATAATTTTCTTGAATAGTGGGGATGGGTGTTTAGCTATTGGTAAATAAACTTACAGAATGAAAATGTATGAACGCAAATCCCCTTGAAACATGAGTAAACTTGTCTCGGACAAGTCGAAGATCCTGTAAATGCTTTATTAGCAAACAGAACTTTTACAAATTAATGCAACAACCATTTGTACCTTTATTGGAGCATGTTTGGAAAACTCATAGCGAATCATTTCCTCATCTGCATTTTCATCTAATCCTCTTACTACCAAAACATGAGTGGGGCCTGAAAGTTCAGAAAAGGTTACAATGATTTAAAAGGCCGTCTCATTAGCCCCGTTTGTGGTGTGCGCATATAATGTATATATGTGGGTGCCCTTGGGGGCAAAAGTAAAATTGTAGTAATTTTAGCGTTAATTTCGTGAAAATAACGTCAAAAACAGCAGAGTTAATCATGCATCATGTGGTGGCAATGATAGCCAAAAGATACATGGTACATGCACCAATTGGGCTTGTCTTGGTTGCTAAGTGTTATGTGCCTTATGTCCAAGGCTTGATGCAAAACCACTATCGAGCCGATGGTCTCACCGGAAGCAAACTCTCTATTCCCACGGGATAGAGGTAAGGCTGTCTACATCTTACCCTCCTCAACCCCTACCTACCTTAGCTTCCTATTGGTGGGATTAACCAAGTATGATGATGATATGTACCTAAGAGATGCTAGTTTCAAGAGTGGAGAAACTAACCTGTCTCTCCTTTCTTACCAAATGAAGTATGATTTGATAATGCCATGTCAGCAAGAGGAGCATCATCTGTCCTAGGTTCATTACACTAATTCAAAACAGCCGGAAAAAGATTGGATTAGTATTAACCATCTCAAATAAATATGAAGCATACTTAAGGTATAAAGGAGTAAAGACCACCTGAAAACATGATGTTCTCCTTGCAAAATTAATACAGCCACATATTGTGCACATCCAATCAGAAATAAGTATTGTGCCTCTGTGGTTCATATGACCCGCCCTCGATGAACCATCTGACCCAAAGGGAGGTCCACCAGCTCCCCCAGCTGGCTTACTGTTGTAATAGAAACATAAGTTATTTTTTAGAATGGCTGACTCACATGTGGAACGAGAAACCTCAACCTTATGAAGAGGGACACCTTTCAATCACACTACAAACTTACTATTAGATTAAACGTTCCATTATAAAAACTCAAATACCAAATAAGACATACCTATACTCAAAGAATAGCTTCCTACCATCAACAACAAAACCCTCGTCTCCAACTTTATCCATCATTGAGCGTGCAGACCCCTGATTTGCAGCAATACATTCATAAATTTCATACACAATACTTGCATATTAAAATTAGAAAAAAAGAGAAAGGGGGAAAAAGCAATACTGTGGTAGGGAAATCTATAAATGCAAATCCACGGGAAACACCAGAACTTCGCTCCTTAATAACACGGACATGACGAAGAGGTCCCCATTCAGCCTAGTAAATAATGAAATAAGAAACTAAACACTATGAAAACAATTATAACAAATTGTAAAGAGATAAACAGGAAAAGTACAAGAATTTGATGCAGATCTTCTTCGGTAGTGTTTTGGGACAAACCCTTCACAACAACAGTAGCAGATGGAGCCTACAAAAACATTAATCAACAGTCATCAAACCAAAATCTAACACCTTTAGATTATTAAAATTCAAAATTTAACACGCACAGCTGAATAATATTCATGATGACGGTTTTTATCACGATCTCTTCTTCTATCAGACCTGTCATACCAATCATCATCATAACTGTCCTCTCTATAACTTCTCCCACGACTACGACTTCTTGGAGTTTTAGATCTAGACCTAGACCTCGACCTAGCGTGGCCATGTCCATGTGATCGCGACCGGGACCGCTCATGCCTTTTGTATGGACTCAGGTCCCGTTTTCTATCACGCGAGTCACGCCTTCGCCTACTGCCACCTCTGTCATAATCAGAATCATAACTATGCCTTCCACTATCATAATCTCTATCACGGCTAGCTTCCCTGCTTTGTGAAACCCGTGGCCTATAGTCATAGTCATCATATGCATAATCATCACGATCTCTTCCACCATATCTCGGAGGCCTCTCATATCCACCATCATCATAGTAATCACCCTCATGATACGGATATTCATCTTCATAAATTCGCCTTCTTGTTTGAGGCCAACCTCCGGCAGCTGAAGGTGCCAATACATCCCGTTGGAAGGCGTTTCTTGAATAGATATCATCTCTTGGTAAACGTTCATCTAAATACCTCCTATCATCATATGGATCGCCCGCCCTGCAAATTGAATAGAACCCAGATGCACAAACAAGAAGAAAACAGTGATATAACAAATCATGACATATACAAGTGTTAGAAATAATGTTTTGGTGGTTATATGAAGTATAACTCACCGAAAATTTGGATCATGGCCTGCAGAATATCGATCGAGGGCCTGTGGATTCAAGAAATTAAGGTGTGTCAGCAAGTGTATAAGGATGGAAGTAGAAGGCAAATCGATTCCATATCCTCACTGTCCCATGGCTTTATCTCACAGTCACAAAAAGCCCTAATATCTTTGTATTCGTATATGATCCCATATATGTCATTAAATAAAGAAACCACAATTACGCTGTTATTTTCCCATCCATGCTGAAGACCATAGCGACCCGGATCCATTTTGGGATGACCTGTCAATGTTTACCCCTGCAAAGCTCTTGCTGATCGCTTACTGTATAAACCTTTTTTCCTGTAATGTACGCATAAACAGATAGTCATGCTACAGTAAACTGAGAAACAACAGTCAAGATTTGGCCCTCCATTTTACTCAACTCGTAACTTCTTCCCAGAAATATCCATCTTTTAGATCTTGTAGTATAGAAATTAGGGTTCTTGATATAGAAACCAATCGAGATTCATGACAAACTTAATTGCAATTTAAAAAGAATATAAACCTATACTGCAAGATTTTACAGATATAACTTTCAACTACGCATAACCTTCTGTACAAGAACCCCAACAGCACGAAACTGTAACAAGTATCCTAAATTCATTAATGGCATTCACAAATAACCGCCGACTTTAAAAAAAAAAAAAACCCCGTCACTAATACGTCCAATAGCTATATGACCTCCATAAAAACAGAATAAACGGGTAACTTTGATTTAAGTGGCAGTCTAGAAACATCATGAATGTGTAATACCAAACTGAAACCAGGGTTGCAGTTAATGATCAGTAAATTCCCAGAACATGAGATTCTACTTACAGATGGATACCTACTTACCTATAAGACGAAAGCAAAAATAGCTCAGGCGATATAAAATTTCTACCCTAATCCTGGCTGCATAAATACTAAAAAGAAACAAGTACACAACACACTCCCCAATATATGCACCAACTTTGAGTTTCATCAAGACCCTTTGTTATTGTCCCAGACCACCTTTTCACACATCGTATTCCTAATTTGTTATATACAAGTCCTATGCATTAACAATAAGTGTTTGCACTCAACTGACTGGACCGCTAGAGGCATACTATAATCGAATCAAACCACCATCTATGTTTTAAAAAGCGCGAGGCGACCTGAGGCGCGGAGCCATGCGCCTTATGTCACACAAGGCACACAGTGTACAAAAAACGCAAGAAAAATGCGCTTTTTTGGGGAAAAAAATCCACTGAGGCGCGCTCTTTTTGTACACGGGTTGTTTTTTGTGCTTTAAAGTGTTGTACAAGTAGCTAAAATGGTTTAACATTTAAGTTAAATCATATATAAACCTTATTTATATCTATATTTTGGGTAAAGGATGCTAAAAACCTATAGGATATAAATATATATATATATATATATAATAGTCTTGCGCCTCGCGTACGAAAAGCCCACCGCTTTTGTGCTTTGGGCCTCAGTTTTAGACCGTGTCGCTTTTGTGCGCTTAGCGCTTTTTAAAACCAAGACCACCATAAAATGATCAATACAGATATTAAGTTTAAAACACTAATCTTTTTAAATAATACAAACTTATGATGATTTTCTTAACCTAAGCAAAATAAAAATAAAAACAGAATAAAAGAAACTACTGAGTAGCTACCAACTGAATTGAGTCTAGTCCAATCCAATGGATATCTTGCATACACCTGTTCAGCTAAAAAAACAACATGGAACATTAACCTACAATCAATTGCAATTTACAACCATTCGTAAACCCTAAAAACTCAATTATTCAATTATGTATCAACAAAAGAAACACATAAACTCACAATAATTTGGAAACGCTTAATCGGATGGTCCGATTTAGGTAAATAGCCTCGATTTAATAACAACCCGTCAGATGAATAGTTTCGTGTTTAATCGAACAAAATCAGGTAAATCAGAGAATAATCGAAAGAGAAGATGAAAGGATTTAAAAACCTAACAAGGCGATTAGGGTATAAAGAGATCTGTGGATATATGTGTTCATACGAAGAAGTAATAATAATAATAATATTAATCAGATGATAGGGATGAAAGACCTGTTCTCGTTAATTAGGTTTTCTAGATTGTGTATTTTGGATAGTTACATATATGGTCCTTGTATCTTTTACTTTTAACAATATGTTCGGTTTGTTTTCTTTAAGCTATCGTTTGAGTTCATCCGGTTTGGGGAGGAACATCGGAAACTCAAACGATAGTTAGCTCTTAGTAAAAAAAAATAGAGAAAATTTAGCCATATGGTTTTATCTTATTTCAAAAACTGCCATGGAACCAATACACGACATAAACCTTGAATAAACTATTTCTAGACTAATTATAATGTTAAAAAAGTGGTTAAAGCAAATTGGAAACTACGCGTTAAGGTACAAATATCTAATTTGATGCGTCTTTGGAAATATATGATGTGTGTGTTGTCATGATGAAAAATATGTTTTAGAATTATAAAAGTGTTTTGAAAATAGTTTACATATGTTAGGGTTAAGTTATTGTACAAAGGGAAGTTAACGAGAGAAGGGTAAAAATGAGTTACACATGAAGAAAATTAAAAGTAAGCATGCATGAAGAAAATCAAAATTAAGCATGAATGATACAATTACGCATGTAATAAAAATTACGCACGTTACAAAAATCACTTTTACACTTTGAACATTAACAACTCTTTGTATTTTAAACTTATTCACACATGTTATTAAGGAATATTTTATGAAATATCTTATGCAAGTAACATTTTTAAATGTTTACGACTTCACAAGGCTGTTGGATTAGGTGTGTTCACCCAGGGGCGGAGGTTTCAAGGGGCGGGAGGGGGGGTCGACCCCTCCGAATTTTCGCTAAGAAGTTCAGATTATATAGTATCTGTACATAATTTTTTAGGTATATATAGTTTCGACCCCCGTTTTTTTTTTTTTTTTTTTTTTTGAAAAAAAATAGGTATATTATATAAACCAAAACTAACGATATATCGGACGATACAGGGTTTCCAAATATCGGATGTTTTACCGAGTTTATCGTTTTTCTTTGTTTTTTTTCTTTTGGGCCCTTTTTGAGAGGTACGACTCAATTGTTTGATTTTGCCCATTTTTTTCTCTTTTGGAAAAGCCCAATTAAAACCTTTAACGTAATTAAAGCACCAAACTCTCTTCTGTTTCTCGATCTCACTTCTCAACCCCTACGCATAGTTGATAGTTTCATACTTTCCTCTTCATTCAAAGAATCAAGATACATCTACTTTACTAATTTATTAATTATATATTTATTTGCAGTAAGTAAATAATGGACAGATTCATAGTTTGTTGTCTTGTTGTGTTGTTGAATGTTGATTAAACCAACCCAATATAATATTTACAAATGGGGGTCGATTGTTGTCTGTGTCACCATCCAAATGCCACAAGATAACTATATCTATCATCACTTTTTAGCTTTCATATTCTTATAACTATTGGACGTTAGTACTGCTTTGGACGGTGGTGTTTTTTACTATTTAATCTTTTGTGTCAAGTTATCATATTGTTTAAAAATTAGGGTTCATGACTTGATTTAATGTTTATGTTATTAGATTATAATATT
The DNA here is from genome assembly GCA_030844895.1 of Ambrosia x helenae. Taxonomy (NCBI): domain Eukaryota; kingdom Viridiplantae; phylum Streptophyta; class Magnoliopsida; order Asterales; family Asteraceae; genus Ambrosia; species Ambrosia x helenae. Next base: position 137,832,000 of record CM061229.1, on the reverse strand, counting down.
GGAAAGAATAAAACAATAACATCTTTTTTCAAAAGAGCGAATGAAGAACAAGTAGACGGAATAGATAATGAAAATATGAACCGGTTAATGAAGCGGATCAAAACAATCAACAATCAAAATCCATAAGCAAACATGAATGAAGTGGGTGTTAGTAGTTTAGAAAGAGATCCCGCTAAACGACTTGAAATGTGAAAATATCCGGTTAATATAAGGGAGAAAGTAAGACTAGATTATATCAAAGGCCGACGGGCTGAACTGTAATTCGTCATCCAGATACCCACGCTTTGTCTCATTTTGAATGTTTTAGTATCTTTGTTCAATTTTTTTGTTAAACAATGCTTAAAACTTTGATATTATTGTATTTAATGTTTGAATCGACCCGAATCGAATCACCGACTCGACACATATAATCCGAAACATAGTTATAGAAAAAAAATTAGGTCCCGTCCCGTGACTGGTGATTACCGACCCCCGAACCAATTTCTCAAGCTTCGCCACTGTGTTAACCAGTTCGGGTTTCAGGTTGTACGGTTTGGAAAATTATTTAAGTGGAAACAAACCGATTTTAATAGGGTTGAAACCAACCGAAAATGGTTTAGATTTGTTCAGGGTCAGTTACGAGTCCAGTTCGATATTCATTTTAATCAGTTTCAAACCAAATAATGAACACCATTACACAGAATTAGATGATTACAAGTTTTCCAAGTATATGAACTAAACCGAGCCAAGCCCAATCTCTTCCTGTTTATTAGTATTTATTTTTTAAAATTATCCACATCTATAACTAAAAATTTTAATACAACAACAATATATTATTCAGTTATTCATATATAATAATAATGATGATTGGGTAAAGCATATGTTTAATACATTAAATAAAATTTATGCAAATAACATGCTCGTTTAGGCTCACGGGTCTAGTCAAGCTTGAGTTCATTTGTTAAATGAGCCCCTACAAAGGCTCGAGCAAATTTAAGCGTTGCTTGATTTAAGCTTTTTGCAAGCGGATCTTGAGTAGCTCACCAACCCACCTGCTTATACACGCCCCTACACATACCCATCATTATGGCATAAAACGGGGCGGCTCGAACCGTGACAGGGAGTTGTTTATATTAAGAGCCCATACTACATCTCAGTTTTTGTAAGCATGGGTCTTGTTAGTTATTTTTAAGTTAATGACTTATGCTCAATCATTCATGTATTCTTAAATGAAAGAGATAACTATAGTATCAATTAATCATACAAGATTTAGCTCTATCAATATGGTTATCATATTTATTGTCATTACAAAAACCAATTAAGCATATGATTACTTCAAATTCTATATACACTGTATTCCACCTTTTGCTCTAAAGGTGGCCATTTTTTTTTTCTTTTATTGTCTTTTAAAGTTATGCAAAAAAAAAAAATAATAAATAAAATAAAATAAAAACCATCTCTCTTCTATAACAAGAAAGCTATAAAAAAATCATCATTCTAATTCTATAAAAAATCAAGATCAAGAATGTATCAACTCAGGGCAAAAGTTCAGGTCAGCTTCATCTAACATGATCACCGGATGCACTGCAGCACTTGTCAAATTGAGAGCTCTTCGTAGCTTTCTTGGGTCAAAAACTTCAACCTCGAGTGCAAAGACTGAACTAACCGGCCTATGATCAGACATCCTTATATCTGCTCGATTGTAACAAAGTTGTTTTATGCCTTTTCCCATCCATAGTATACGGTCACACCTGCATGTTCGAGTTTATTTAAAACATGAACTTGTTGTATGGACTCACTTTGACTTTTAAGGTAAAAAAGACAACTTTTTAAACACTAAGACAGAAAGACACATTTTTACTTTTAAGGTCAAACATATAACTTTTAGACTAAATTTGTAACAAATAATGTGATAAATCTTAATCACAACAACCTTCCCTTTTTCACTTATGTTATGTACTTTAATAAACTAATATAAAAGATTCTCAACATTTAAATCTCCAAATTAACATGTAAATTTAAAAAGTACATACTTTGACCTCAAAGGTCAAACACTGTATTTTTACAAATAAAACAGTGAAAATACTTACCATGCTGGTGCTCTCCTCTTCTCCCCTTCTTTTGAATTTTCACCTGCGTATCGATCTGAATTGAATTCATACTTGTACGTTGGTGGAAAGTCGATAACACCCTCTTTCCATCCATAAAAAACATGCCCCCTTCTTAATTCATTACAGAGCTACAACGCGTAAAACACCCTATTAGATACATAAACATTCACATGTATTTGGTCTCACCATACTGACAGTGGCAATTTTGACCCGTTTACTTAATATGGAGGTCTACAAGTAGGAAACAGGTCAAACAAATAAAAACACAATCCATATCAATACCTGATCACTATAGAGCAGTTGGTCCCACTGCTTCGTGGCAACAAGCTTTCTAACTTCTTCGTCCTGCTTATTGATACGATAATTTAAGTCGCCAAACCAGAATATCTGACTGTATAAAGAAACCGGAAAACTTTACAAATCATTGAATTATAAAGATGCAGCGAAAGGTAGCAAAATCTGTGAAAATGCAAATAATGTCACAATTATTTCCAAAAACTACTCACTCATGACACGGGATTGTTTGAGGTTGATCGGGATCTAAAACAGTAGAGAAACGGGTACGTTTTAAGATCTCAGATACATTTGAGTTTCGCTTCTCTTCATCCCCAACCTTGTGTCCGGAAGTCAAATGAGAACAAACAAAACATAACCTTGTTTGATAAAGAGACATGCTAACGGACACTGATCCCTGAAACATAAATTATAAATCGATTATGACTTTTTCAAAAAAAAAAAAAAATGCGTGGTCAAAAATCTTGGGTTGTCAGACTATCAATGGGTCAAAACTGGTACTTGTTTTGGTATATAGCGAGGCGCGTCACATATGAATACATAGATTATTTACTTAAAAGTTACATGTTTTGAATGAAATGATTTTAGGAGGCTATATTACTTGTATGAGTAGTTTCATTAAAGATAAATGTAACATGAATTGACCCAATTGTAACTAAACGGGTCAAACTTGCCACCTCTAGCAGTGAGTTGACTTGTTTGACTATATGACTTGAGACAAAGCCTAATTACCTTATTACCCATGTATCCCATAAGCCCAACCCCAACTGGGGAAACCTTTAGGTTGTTAATATGTCTTCTCAGCCTTTTCCGAACCCAAACTGAAATGTATACGCCGACCATCTGCTTACTAACAATTCTTACATACCTGATATATTTCCTCAAAAAATTAACCCTTTTGCGCATTGCAAATAAACCGAAAACAAAAAGGAAAGAAAAATAAATATAAACTTTACCTATGACTTGATTTTTCTTCATCATCCAACATAGCTGATTTCTCATCCTCCATTTCTGTTTGATCTTCGAAAACATCATCTTCTTCTTCCAACGCCTGTTCTGACACATCCTCAAGCGAGTCAACCATGTCCGTCCGTTCTTGGTGCTCGGCCCAGAGCAAACCCAAGTCACCTGAGCTATGGTGCACCCTTTTTAACCCACCACCAACATCTAATGGGGCCAACCAGTCAGAACTTACTCTTGCAGTGCTACTTAAACTTAATACCCTTCTTAGCTTAGCACCCGAAGAAAGAACTTTTGGCGTTATATCCAACGCTTTTTCCGGCCAATTTAATATATTCATCACTTTTGTTTCTGGAACACTTATGTTGGTGAGGCCCGACTCGCCATTTTGGTTTAAAATTGGAGAAGTAGGAGCACTGTAACTTTTATGTATTGCTGCTTGTTCTTGTGACTTGTTCAAAGCTTTTCGAATGATCGCTTCCCATTTTAATATCGGCCTTCGAGTTTCAGCTCCCAAAACATTCCCAGCACTTAAAGGAACAACTTCCTGAAAACTGATATAATAATAATTCTTGATTCAAAAGAAGGCGCTTTGAATATTAAAGTCAAACCATTTTCTTGCAGGATTCATAGTTATTTATATGCATTTTCTACAATTATAATATAACTTTTGCCCTTTATAAAAACATAGTAACTAAATGTATTTAGCTAAAAAAGAATCAGTAATTCTAAAGCTGAAATGTTATATGTTTGACCGCAAAAGTCAAACTCTTACCCAAGAATGTAAATATCAGCTGGCTGATCCATACAAATCCACTCATCTATCTCAAGATCTTCATCAGGGGTCCTTCCAGCTACATTCCATGTGCCAATTGTCATCCTGGATATATAAATATAAATATAAAAATAAAATCAATTTTTTTCTAAGACATTTCGATTACAATAAGCTAAAAAACAACTATGTCTAATATTCTAGAGCCAAACCTCACATCTTTTGTTTTAATATAATGAACACGCATAGTCTCCGATTTCCCCCTCTTATGTTTTATCAACCCTTTTGCAGGCATCCCTAAATTTACAAAGTTATCGCATAATCAGTCGAAAATTCCATAAAAACCACCTGGAAGGCTTATAGCTCAATCAAACTTCAAGATTTTTCCTTAAAGGGAAACGTTGCAGCACAAAAAAAAAAAGTAAATAAATTTAAAAATAAATATCACCATCTGAGATATGACTTATACATGAAGACATGTTTCTTTGTGTTCTGCGAGCATAACTCTTATCAAAGTGCTTTCTTTCTTCTTTATGAGAGCAAACTGTGATAAAGTTGAATAACAAGAATGATGAAAAATGCATTTTTTTAATTATGTGGTTTGTTAATCAAATTTGCATACCATCATCTTCACTTTCGGTCTCTGTATCAACTTCATCTTCACTAAAATCATTATTTTTCGGCTGAATGTTTAACCATTTCTTCATCACCATTGATGGCCAAAATGGCTACAAACAAACACACCTACATAAATATCACAACTTTTTCCATTTTTGGCCATGAAATTCAATAAAGATTACTCAAAACGTACCTCAGAGCGCCTTCCTCTTCGTGCTTTCATCTTCTAAAAAACAAAGAAAGCCAATTCTTTTTTGTGGTAGAATTTACTTACTCAGAAAAGGTGTCTGTGTGTGTATATATATAGCGAATCAATCCTTTGATAATATTAGCAGGGTCCACAACTTGTTCTAATGCATCTTTCGCCGTTCATCTTTAATCCAACGACTACAAGAAGCACGCTAGGCATGCACAAGTTGGCCACCTATTATATGATATCATACTAGTTCAATAAAGACCATAATAGCCTTGAATAACTTCCAAGATTGTTGAATCAAATATTTTTATTTAAAAACTGGATTATATAAAATGATGCTTACATTAGTATCTCAATATTATTAATCACTCTTGCAAAAATGGTTGCTTTTTTTAATTATTATTAAGTTTTCTTATAGAAAGGATTCTTATCTGTCATAAGAAGACAAATAAAATGGTTCTAAAGATCAATAATTATGTGTGGTAAAGCTAAATACAAAAGACATAAACATCCACAACCTCAACAAACATGAAAAGTCAAATCTAACCTCCCTAATTGGTCACACCTAATCTTTTTTCTTTAAACAAATAAATAAAATAAAAAAAAAATACAACCTTGTTGAATACAGATATGAAAACATCATAAAAAAGACACAAGTCCAGTTAAAAACAAAGGAATAAAAAACCATACATCACTTTCACTACAACTAATGTACAGTAGAAGTGTATGATTGAAATAAAAACACAACTTAACATTCAACAAGAGTGTATATATAATCAATAATGTATTAACTATTAACTATTAAGCCACATAAATCATTGACCTTTTTAATAATTTTTATGATTGCAGTTTGACCTGCATGAAAACATGTTAATTGTATAATCAAGACCTCAACTTGGGATTATTAAATTATTATATTTTAGTGTGTGTGCATATTGCCATATTTGTCTTCAAGATTAACATAACACCGACTATATTATCTTGATTATGGTCCCCAATCAAACTTTATGTCAGATCACTAACTATTACAATTAGGTTAAGAAATCTAATCAATTATATTAAAAAATTAGATTAAAAAATTTAAAAAAATAAAAAATGCATGTGATACAGACAAAACTAGGTATGAATATAAAATAAAGGGACCCCATTTGCATTAAAAGACATAGTTAGGTAAAAAAAAAAAAAAAAAAAAGAAAAACACATAATCACATATATTCATACAACACATCATAGATATCAATGTTTTAGTCAATTGGGTGTTTATAAAGATAACAAAATATTGCACAGCTGTATGATGTTTGGCAGGATGGTCTGATCACACAAAAACACATAAAATGACCCCTTGAATAATAAAATAAAAAAGTAAAAGGACCCATATAAGTTATTGAGAGCAGCACTATATGTGGAGGTTAAAGATTCACCTAAAAAGGGTATTCTAAAGTTAATAAAAGAAAGTTCTTTTTTTAAAGAAATGTGTAAACCCTTTAGTTAATCACAATCTTGGAGTTGAAATTAACAATCTTTATGAATTTTCTTGAGAAAAAACATAATGTGAATGAAAGTCAAAATCATAAAATAAAAAAGTAGTTATGATAACAACATAGGAAGGTGGTGGGTACAAAGGAGTGTACCTTTTTAATTTCAAGAAGTTGAATATAAGGCTAAGATGATAATCTTCTTCCTTCCAGTGGTGTGATAGTAACTGTTGGTGGGGTTGGGTTGAGTGTTGTTTTTTTCTTTTGTTTCTTTTGGAATGTGGTGGTGGTGAATGGTGATGGTGGTGGTGGGGTGATGGCATGCATTGTTATCCATGGATAAAAGAATGGAAAGGTTAAAAAAAAAGTGGAAAACAGTCAGTGGCGGATCTAGAAATGAATTTCAGTAGTAACGTTTTTCATTTTAGCAGCAATGTTTTTCAAATTTCGTAAAAAAAAAACAAATTTCCACTACGCGCGCGAAGTTGAGCAGCAACAGACGCGGCACCTAGTTATTAACTAGGTCCGCCCCTGAAAACAGGAAATTGGTTGACCCAAGTTCAGTAATCTTGAAGTTACAGCAACCATGTTGATGATGATGGTGATCTTTAGCTACTATAATTCCATATGGATAAGGGTTTTCAATTTTTTTTTTCTTTTTCATTTTCTAAATGAAAGAAGCCACATTATAATTGTACGCCTAACATATGACAAGGGGTTTTGTGTTACAGTGGCATTGCCTTATGAGAGGGTTAAGCTGGCTATATGATTCATAAGAGAGGGTGTTTTGTTAACATCATACGAGTCGTATGATAGTATTACTGGATATGAACGATTGACATGATAAGTGATATGACTCATACATGGCTCGTATTTACTTTTTTCGCCGGCCATGTATACGACATGTATAACATATACAACTTGTAAGATATGACATGTGCCCTGATGTCCCCGTTTAGGGGTGGTGTTTGAATTTGAATATAAGCACCCTTGTATTGTTAGGCTATATGGTGTGGTAACCAACCCCCCAAATGTTATATTAGCGTCACGTCATTTTTCCCCTTCACTCCCCCAAACCAAGGAAATGGTTTCCCCCAATTCCCCCTTCCTTTTATTTTATTATTTTCCAAAAATCATCCGCCAAGCACCTTCCATCTTTCCATTCGGTGACCACGGTGAGATTTACCGATCACATCAAAAATAATAGAGGGGGGGGGGGGGGGGGGCACCATGAGGTCTTATAGCACTTTAATCAAATAGCATGAGTTAATTAGCTTATTGCTAAATCGAACCATAGACTCAAACTTCAGTTAGAGAAAAATCATATTTGTTGATTTTAGCTGAATTAATTATAGTTTATCGGTTTTATAAAAGGGTGATTTAGTTTTGGATAACATTCGGTTATTTCTTTTACCTTATTGAGGAAATCGTATTGTTTTTGTCTTCTATGATGATTCCAATTTTCAAGTGGCTCATCCGCCAATTATCAATGGATATTGTTCATGATAGAGATGGACATTTTTTTTTACCAATAAGCGGTACCTTACGGATACTATATAAGTCGACACGGGTTGAACAAATTGAAACTGATACCAGTATTCATTATTAGGGTTTTGGTATTTTTAAACTTATGGTCGCACCGCTATAATAGATACAATATACAATATACAATTTATATTTTCATCTCTAGTTCATGGGCATTTTGTTGTTCTTGACATCGACAAACTGTAAAGTTTAGCCTTTATAACATAATAACATAAATTCATGTTGTTAAGTTGTGTGTTCGTGAGTTTGAATATGTATTATATATTTATTTGTAAAAAAATATTAAATATCTATACTAGTGGTGTGGTGTTTGCACTTCACAAAATAGTATCATTTTAAATCCTTACTAATATAAAGTGAGGTTTTATTTAGGTGTTTACAAATTGTTTGTTAAAAAAAACATGTCATTACAACTTTGAAAACAACTAAAGATGAATTTATATTGAAGTATTTATGGAAAATCGATAATGTTGTCTCAGTTCAACTTCTAGAGGTTAATTCGAATCTATCTATTTATATAGAGGGAGTTATCCTTTAAGGTGTAACCAACAATATGAGAAGGAAGAAGTTATAAAAAAACATAATAGATCACGAAATATGGCATAACTGTTAAAAGGTCAAGGTAAGTATCATTTCAATTTGTCTTTTGTCATTGTGTTAGATCTAATGCATGTGTCTTGTTGTGTTTGTTCATGTATGTTAGGTGATTGATCAGGTGGTTGTAGAGTTGCTGTTTTGTAGATGTTCGAGAGTTGCTGATCAAGTATGAAGAGTTGCTGCTGGTCTAGATCAAGAGTTGTGGACAAGTTTATTAGTGTGTTAGTTAGTGGGCTGAGTCTGTTACCAGAAGCCCAAGAGGAGCAGGCCCAACAAGAAATACATATATCATATGAGTCCAGTTAGTCCAGTTGTTAGACGTTCCTGGGCCCAGTCCACACGTTTTATATTCGTGCTTTTATATTGACCGTTTGATCACGATCCGTGTGAAGACATTAGATCGTGTGGCTCACATCAGCTCATCTGTACGTACTTGCCTCGATATCATCATCAGCCTATATAAGGCTTCTCTTCGTCCACTGTAGGCTTTTATCAGTCATAATATCTCTTTTAGGGTTTGAGTGTCACTCTTCTTTCACTTTCGTCTAGATCTGTATTAGGGTTTCTGTAATCAGATACGTCTTGTATCTGTTAGAGCTTGTAATATTCTATTGATCTTTGGATAGGTTAGTTGGTAAAGAAGTTTAGACTGATTAACAGATCTTGTTGTTTAGATCTGTTAATATCAGTTGGGTGATTATTTAATCTTTGGGTTGGGATTTCATTAATAAAAGCTTTCTTTCATTATCATGTGCTTATCCATGTTTTTATAACATGGTATCAGAGCACTAGGTTGGATCTTGGAGTTAGATCTGAACTCTTTGTGTTCGTCTTCCGCTGTGCATCTTGGATCTTGGATATTTGAAGAAGAAGCTCCTGTGTTAAAGAAATCTTCTCTAAGGGTTTGTTTCTCGGTATTCGAGAAAGGATCTTTTACTGGATTGTGGCATATTTTCTCCCACTGATCTGTAACCCTAAGTGAAGGTTACAATCAGTGGTTTATATTTGGAGCTTGCTACTCGGTGAGATCGTTCCTCTCTTTTATTTTCTTTTACTGTCGTTGTGTCTAGGAGCATTTGGCCGGGTTAGGGGGACCGGCATTGGCTCAACAACGTGTTATTTTGTGTTTTGCTGTGGTCTATTGTTGTTCTTTCTTGCTTCTTTGCAGTCTGTGTTTGTTTTTTTTTTGGTTGTGAGATTTTTTGTTTTCTTGTTCAATTTGAGCGTTAGGTTTTTAGAGGACTCCCGTGTTAAGACTTGTCCTGGCACCATTTGAGTGACGAACCAGGAATCTGGATCACTGACACGGTTTCGTCCTGTGTGAGGGAGTGTCTTGGTTTTGTTTGTTTTTGTTATTATTCTTTGGTGATTTGCTTTGTGTTAGGTTTTTGTTAATATGCCTGGGGATGATACTGTTGTTAACTCCTCTAGTGAAGGAGGAGGCAATGAAGTCCCTAGCATTACTCTAGTAAGTAAATTGGATGCTAGTGATCCACTTTACCTACATCCTAGTGACTCTGCTAATCTGAATATAATAACTATAAAACTTACTGGCACTGAAAATTACACTGTTTGGTCTAATGCTCTAAAATTGGCTTTACAAGTAAAGAACAAATGGGGTTTTATTGATAAAACCTGTGTTAGATCTGAAAATGATGAAGTATTAGGAAGACAATGGGATAGATGCAATTCTATTGTTTTAACTTGGATTCTTAATTCCATAAGTGAGGAATTATACATGGGTCATGTGTTCTCTGAACTTGCTTTTGATGTTTGGAATGAGTTAAAGGAAACTTATGATAAAATAGATGGGTCAGTTGTGTTTGACTTATATCAGAAAATTAACTCATTTACTCAAAATGGTACTTCTGTGTCTGAATATTATCATAGGTTAAACATTATGTGGAAACAAATGGATCAAATCTTGCAATTACCTTCTTGTACTTGCAATGCATCAAAAGAATTCAATAATTTTAATAGCATGATAAAACTTATGCAGTTTCTAATGGGTTTAGATAATACTTATCAAACTGTTAGGACTAGCTTGTTAATCAAAGATGTCTTACCAACTGTTAAGGAAGCCTTTGCTGTCATTTCTAGAGAAGAATCTCATAGAAATGCTAGTAATACAGGCAAGAGAGGTCAGTCTCTTGCTCTGTTTTCAAAGGCTTCCCAACCACCTGAGTTTAAAAGAAACAATAAAGTGTCAAATCAAAACTTAAAATGTACTCAGTGTAACAAGGTTGGACATACTGTTGATAAATGTTTTGAAATCATTGGATACCCCTCTTGGATGAGACAAAGGGGGGGTCAGGGAAAGAAGGTGGTTGCCAATAACAGTGTTTCTAGTAATAATGTTTCTGATAATTCTGATGAAGTAGTTAAGTCTTTAACTCCTGATCAAATAAGCAGGCTTTTGAGTTTGTTAGGAGATAAACATGATACTCAGAAAAGCTGCAATGTTGTAGGTAATTTGTTAAATCCTTACTGTGCTAGTGTTATGCTTAAACCTGCATACTGTTTTGTTAGTGGTATAAACAAACAAGTGTTTGTGGGTTGGATAACTGATTCAGGGGCAAACCAACATATGGTTAAAGATGACAAAAATCTAACTGAATGTTTTGATGTTACTGATTTAAATATAAGAGTGAAACATCCAAATGGTACAAATGCTTTGGTCACTAAAATTGGTAATATTAAACTAACTGAAAGAGTTGTTTTGAAAGATGTGTTTGTCATTCCTGAATACAATGTAAATCTAATATCTGTGCATAAACTAGCTAAGGATAACAAGTTATACATTGGTTTTGATGAAAGTAATTGTTATATTCAGGACTTAATCACCAGGAAAGTTCTGGTGACTGGTAGTCAAGTGGATGGTTTATATTACTGTGGTAGCTCTGTGATTTCTAGCAAGGTGTGTTATAACAGTTCTGTGATGTTTAATCTGTGGCATGATAGATTAGGTCATCCGTCTAGTAATGCATTAAACATGTTTAAAAAGAGATTAAACTTAGGAAATATTGATAGTAGTCACCCTTGTGAAGTCTGTCAAAGGGCAAAACAACATAGGGATCCATTCCCTTTGAGTGAACATAAGTCTAAGACCATAGGAGACCTGGTGCATATAGATGTTTGGGGTCCTTATAGATTAGCTAGTAGGGAAGGATTTAAATACTTCCTTACTATAGTAGATGATTTCTCTAGGGCTGTGTGGGTTTGTATGATGAAGAGTAAACAAGAAGTTTTTCAAAACTTACAAGACTTTGTTGCTATTATTGAAACTCAATTTAAAACTAGTGTAAAAATATTTAGAAGTGATAATGGTAGTGAGTTTGTTAATAACCAAGTAAACAATTTTTTTAAGTCTAAAGGTATTCTTCATCAAACCACTTGTACCTACACTCCTCAACAAAATGGAGTGGTAGAGAGAAAACATAGACATTTATTAAATGTTGCTAGAGCATTGTTGTTTCAAAGCAATGTTCCTTTAAGGTTTTGGTCTGATTGTATGTTGACTGCTGCTTATCTTATTAATAGGACTCCTTCTTCAGTTCTAGGTGGAAAGACTCCTTATGAGGTAGTGTATAAGTTTGAACCCTTTCTAGATCAGTTGAGGATGTTTGGTTGTTTATGTTTTTGTGCAAATATAGATGAGTCTGATAAATTAGCCAGTAGGGCAGAAAAATGTGTCTTTATTGGCTATTCAACTGAAAAAAAGGGTTATAAAGTCTTTGGTCTTGAAACTAAAACAACTTTTTATTCAAGAGATGTTAAGTTTTTTGAAAGTTTATTTCCTTTTAAAGAAAATCAAGTTTTTGATAAAATAAATGATGTTTTACAAACAGAAATAACTCATCTAAACTTTTTTGATAACTATGAACAACCAACACCTCAACTTCCCAATGATGAGAGAAAGGGTAACATGGATGTTGATTCAGAGACACACAGGTCTCAGCAATCAGCATCTCAGTCTTCAGAACTTGAAGGCATGGCTGAGACTCAGCAGCCCAGTTCTGAAGACAATAGGTCTGATAGGGCTGAGTGTGAATTATCTGGAAATGAAAATGTCATTAGTGGTACCCCTGAGGGAAGTAACAGTCCTGATCTGGGTCAGACTGCTGTTAGAAAGTCTGCTAGGGAGTCTGTGCTACCTAAGAACTTGAAAGACTATGTCCTAGATAGTAAGGTTAAGTATGGGATAAATAAAGTAGTTAATTATGCTCATTTTTCACCTGAATACAAGTGCTTCTTGTCTTCCTTAAATAAAGAGCATGAACCTACTTCATTCACAGAGGCTGCTAATAATCCCTTGTGGGTTGCAGCTATGAATGAAGAGATAGAGGCTCTTCATAGGAATGACACTTGGGAGTTAGTTGATCTCCCAAAGGGAAGAAGCATTGTAGGGTGTAAGTGGATATATAAAATAAAATATAAGTCATCAGGGGAAATAGAAAGGTTTAAGGCTAGGCTAGTTGCCAAAGGGTTTAGTCAGAAACAGGGGATTGACTTTGAAGAAACCTTCTCCCCTGTGGTTAAATTGGTAACTGTTAGATGTATTATTTCCATAGCTGTTCATAACAGTTGGGACTTGTTCCAGCTTGATGTGAACAATGCTTTTCTATATGGAAATCTTAATGAGGATGTTTACATGGCTTTGCCTGATGGATATTATTCCAAAGAAGAGAATAAAGTATGTAAACTGAAAAAATCATTGTATGGCCTAAAACAGGCCCCAAGAATGTGGAATGAGAAGTTAGTAACTGTGCTAACTGATCTTGGCTTTAGTCAAAGCAAGTGTGACCATTCCTTATTTTTTAAAATGACTGGTTCTGTTGTTCTGTATTTACTTGTATATGTAGATGATATAGTAATTACAGGGAATAACAAGGAAGAGATTAATAGAGTTAAGGAAAGTCTTAGGTCTAGGTTTTTGATAAAAGATTTAGGAGAGCTTAAATATTTCTTAGGCATAGAAGTTATAAAAGATAAAAAAGGTATATGTTTGTCCCAAAGGAAATATTGTCTTGAACTTCTTGCTGAATTTGGATTAACAGGATCAAAACCTGTTAATACACCTATAGACCAGAATCATTCTATAACTGCCTTGTGTAAACAAAATGCAAGTGTGTTAACCAACATAACTGGTTATCAGAAGTTGGTAGGAAAATTAATTTACTTAGCACATACTAGGCCAGATATTGCTTATGCTGTCCATTTTTTGAGTCAGTATATGCATAAACCTTTGAGTGGTCATCTTAAAATTGCAATGAGATTGTTAAGATATCTAAAAAAATCTCCAGGAAGAGGTGTTTTGTTGTCTAAAAGTTCTGAGTTAAACTTAACTGCTTATTCAGACTCTGACTGGGCCAAATGTTTGGAGACCAGAAAGTCTGTGACTGGATTTTGCATTTTTCTTGGAAACTCTTTGGTTTCATGGAAAAGCAAAAAAACAGTCAACAATTTCTAGGTCATCAGCAGAGGCTGAGTTCAGGGCAATGTGTGCCACAACATGTGAGTTAATGTGGTTAAAAAACTTACTTGGTGAACTTGGCATAACTGTTAACTTACCAGTCAGTTTATATTGTGATAATTCTGCTGCTATAGCTATAGCAGCCAATCCAGTATTTCATGAGAAAACAAAACATTTTGAATTGGATTTGTATTTTTTAAGAGATCAGATTTTGAAGGGTGTTGTTAAAACAGAAAGTATTGCTTCTGTTGATCAGAAGGCTGATGTGTTTACAAAGGGTTTGTTTCCAGTTCAACATGATGCTTTGTGTAATGAGCTAAGCTTGTTTGACCCATTCCAAAGTACAAATCGAGAGGGGGTGTTAAAAGGTCAAGGTAAGTATCATTTCAATTTGTCTTTTGTCATTGTGTTAGATCTAATGCATGTGTCTTGTTGTGTTTGTTCATGTATGTTAGGTGATTGATCAGGTGGTTGTAGAGTTGCTGTTTTGTAGATGTTCGAGAGTTGCTGATCAAGTATGAAGAGTTGCTGCTGGTCTAGATCAAGAGTTGTGGACAAGTTTATTAGTGTGTTAGTTAGTGGGCTGAGTCTGTTACCAGAAGCCCAAGAGGAGCAGGCCCAACAAGAAATACATATATCATATGAGTCCAGTTAGTCCAGTTGTTAGACGTTCCTGGGCCCAGTCCACACGTTTTATATTCGTGCTTTTATATTGACCGTTTGATCACGATCCGTGTGAAGACATTAGATCGTGTGGCTCACATCAGCTCATCTGTACGTACTTGCCTCGATATCATCATCAGCCTATATAAGGCTTCTCTTCGTCCACTGTAGGCTTTTATCAGTCATAATATCTCTTTTAGGGTTTGAGTGTCACTCTTCTTTCACTTTCGTCTAGATCTGTATTAGGGTTTCTGTAATCAGATACGTCTTGTATCTGTTAGAGCTTGTAATATTCTATTGATCTTTGGATAGGTTAGTTGGTAAAGAAGTTTAGACTGATTAACAGATCTTGTTGTTTAGATCTGTTAATATCAGTTGGGTGATTCTTTAATCTTTGGGTTGGGATTTCATTAATAAAAGCTTTCTTTCATTATCATGTGCTTATCCATGTTTTTATAACAATAACGAGTCACGAAATATAACACAATGCCGAAAAATATAATACAATACTGAAGAAAAGAACACAATGAATCGTAAAAATGACACAATGATGAAAATAAGAAAAAGACATAATGATATAACATAAATTCTAAAAACTACAGGCTAAAAATAAAAAATAAAAAAGCGAAAACCAAACTAAGATCGTAGGGTTCGATGAGGCGGTTCAATATCGCTTGAATGACTTAAATCGGAGTTCGTTTGATACTCTTCTACGACTTTCTATTTTTCTTTTATTGTGTATTTGATCCTAACCGTCTATATCTTAGCATTACAAATTTGCTTCCAAAGGACCAAAATTAATCAAAATTTTTTATCTATTAATAATTACCAAAAATAAGTATAATTATTATTATTATTATTATTATTTGAAAAGTGAACTTTATTAAAACACGCCACTGGTCCTCAAAACAAGGACCGACACGACAACAACTACAACATGTACACCGGGTTCAACATCCAATTATGCCAAACTATCTTTTTAAACCTGGATCTAGATCTAAGCCATATAAACGACAAAGACTTAACTTTCGCTACTAGTTCACCAACTCTAACTTTATTGCCTTTAAAGATTTTTTTTTGTTTTGCGCATTCCCGATGACCCACATTATAACCATCACAATACCTTGTATGATCTTCTTTTCTTCCTTATTCCCTCTCCCATTCGCAATTTGCAGCAAATCGTTGATATCGAACGCGAAAATAGGACCTATATTACACCAAGATCCGATAGCCGACCATACCCCAAAAGAAACACCACATCCGGTATACATATGCAAAGCCGACTCTTCTTCAACTTCACACAAAGCACATGGAACATCTTGCAGATTTATCCGTCTTCTTTGAAGAGCCATCCGTGTCAGGATACGATCCATTTCAAGACGCCAAACAAAAAATTTTATTTTTAAGGGAACCCACGCATACAAAACTGCCTCTTTTGATTCCTATCGCGAAGAAGTGTCTTTTTTATACCAACAACAGAGAATATCCCCTCATTATTAGCGTTCCAAACCCATCTATCTGCAGCCCCTGAAGTCTGAAAACCAGCAAGGCGCTGCACCAAAGACTCTGCCTGTTCCAGCTCCGCTTCAAAATCAAAATTTCTGGTCCATCTGCAACTATGAATCCCCGCTTCATTATCCCAAGAATCGGCAACAGAAGCATGTTTATCAGCTGCGATATTAAATAAGTATAATTAATTGATTTTCATATTCAAACGATCAAACCTATTTAAGGACTATTTTTTTTATCCAAACGAAACCATCAAAGTATGTCAAACAAATTCAAGGTATTCAAACCAATTTTATCTCTAACATTTTACATTTTTCCTTACTATTTACATGTTCTAGTTTCCCAACACGATAAGTTACAAATGTTTTTTGACAAGCCTTTGTTGTAGGCTGCCTGCAACAGGTTGTGTGAACCAAAATCCTATTAATAGAACTAACACATTCCAACCAATTCCTAAAAAAAAAATATAAATTATCCTATATGTTTATATTTAAACTTCATGAACAGTATGGTTGTCACGTGGCAACATTATCCTATATGTTTATATTTAAACTTCATTAACAGTATGGTTGCCACGTGGCAGCATACTGTTTGTTGTATTTTTTTTTATTTGTATCAAAATTGAACTAGTAACAAATTTTCAATACGGAGGTACTAAAAAAACTCATATAAGCAAAAAATGTCAAATATTCGTGATCATAAGACATATAATTATCACTATAAATCATAACCATATAGAGTAGAATTGTATGATCGATGGAACACACTCCTAACTTTCAATAAGAGTGTATTAGGCCACATAAATAATTGACCTTTTAAATGATTTCTATAATTGGACTGTGACCTGCAATGAAAGCATGTTAATTGTATGATCAACTCCCCAACTTGGGATTAGTTCATTTCTATATATTATCTTGATTATGGTCCCCAATCGAAGCTTATGTCAGATCACTGGTCATCCAACTACTACAATTAGGTTAAGAAATCTAAATAATTAGATTAAAATATGCATATGATATGGACAAAACTTAATAATAACATAGAATTAATGGACCTTCAGACATCCGTCCTTATATATACGGGTCACATAACAAGATGATTTGTATCATACTGGCCGTATTAGAATGTTAAGCTGGATATATGACCCGTAAGAGAGAGTATTTCGTTCACATTATACGAATTGAATGATAGTGCAACTGGACATGAATGACTGACGTGAGAAGTGATATGACTTAATGACTCATACATGGCTCGTATAAACTTTTTTGCATGTGTGTAAGGCTTGTATCATCATCATCATTATCATCATACTCAGTTAATCCCACCAATAACAAAAGCTAAGGTAAGGTCTGAGGAGGGTAAGATGTAGACAGCCTTACCTCTACCCCGTAGGAATAGAGAGGCTGCTTCCAGTGAGACCCCCGATTCAATAGTGGTTTTGTATCATGCCTTAGACATAAGGCACATAACACTTAGCAATCGAGACAAATCCAATTGGTGCATGTACCCCCTTGTTTTTGTTGGTGATCAGAGGTGGATTAACACAAAGGAACAAAATCAATGTAATGAACTAATCAACACAATTGTTTATTAATGCTACTGCTTTGAAAGTGAATACAATTGAAAAGGAATTTTCGACTGATGGAAAAGAAAACAACCTACTGTTGCATTAAATAGTCAAATAAAATAACTAAATGTACTAGAATTCTGGATCTCTTTTACTGCTTCCTCCAACGTACACATGAACGTTGAGGCCCTTTTATTCGGTCAACATCTGACTTTTCAACAGTGCCACATCAACCAACAGTTTTTTGGCTATCAACGTCACCACCTGATGCATGATTAACCGTCCGTCATTTTTAACGTTACTTTCACAAAGTTAGTAAACTAACGTTAAAATTAGTGCAACTTTACTTTTGCCCCCCGAGGGCCACATATATGCGCATGTATATACATTATATGCCTTGTATGACCCATACAATTCGTAAGATATGACATCTGCTCTAATGTCCGTGTTTAGGGGTTGCAATTGCATGGTGTCAAAATATAAGCACCCTTGTATTAATTATAGTACTTTAATCAAATAGCATGGTTTGGTTCGGTTATTGACTTATTGTTGAATCGAGCTATAAACTCAAACTTCAGTAATAGAAAAATCATATCCGTTGAGTACTGTAGCTAAATTAATTATAGTTTATAAAAGAGTGAATCGGTTTAGATAGCATTCGGTTATTTGTTTTACCTTATTGAGGAAATCAAATTGCTTTTGTCTTCTGTAGTGATTCCTAATATTCAAGTGGCTCATCTGCCAAATGGAGATGTTCATGGTAGAGATGGGCATTTTTTTACCGAATAATGTGTAACATTCGTGATTTTTTTTTTTATTTAATTACAGCATTAGAGACCTGAAGTGTCAATATTCAAAATAAAAACAAACCCAAAACCAAACTATTACCAATTTTTTTTAATAAAAAAATGAATGCATTAAATGCATACATCTTCTTTTCCAAACAATCCTGCAAGTTTGGCGAGGATATTATTAACAGCAATGTTCCGACTTCTTGTAACCGGCCTACATAAATCAAAACTAAATGTTATCGATCGTTTCTAATCAAGGCATAACTCTAATAATGGAAATTAACTCATCTTAAAATAATCGAGTTAAACACACCCCTACATTTCCCATTCCGAGATCCGCTGCCGTGCACAACGAGCAACCATCATTCACCGCCACGGATTTTTTCGCAACCAACTTCCGAGGAGCAGCAACACCATGGAGAACACAAACTATTTGCCGCACCGCTATTGCACCAATATCGGCAACTAACAAACTTGATTGTTGTCGTTTGTTCATGCCGCCATTTATTCATGCTATACCCTATCAACTAATCATCTTTGCGAAACTAATCTGTTTGTCCGCTTATCTTTGAGGTAAGATTTAACCACACTCTTGATTATCGTATGATTAAGCTTTGGTCCGATTTATTCCATCGACTAAGAACTATTAGATTAAATTGCTTTGAAACTTTGCATTACTTAGGTCGTTCTACTCTACTGGAACCACACAAATTAGTTTTGAAAAATGAACTAGTGATAGGAAACTTAAAACAGATTTTGTTCAAAAGTTGAATGATACAAGTGTTTATACAAAAAGCGATGGTTATAACTTATAAGTGCTATTCAAGAGGGTTTATAATTTAAAATCATAATAATAATAATTCATAATATGACTTACATAGTTTTAATTCACTAAGAATTATCATAATGACCCTTTAACTTTTTGTTTCTTTCACTTTTCACCTAAACTAGGATTAAACAACGGTTTTGTACACCTTGTAGGGTAACTCACCCAATAAAAAATATAGCACTGTTTACCATTTTCGTCCACTATAGCCCCACACACGCACAAAAAAACTATATCTGTTTTATTTTTATGATTTGCTTAATCATTTCACTTTTAATTATTATTATTATTATATTAATACTATTGGAAATAAAATACCACCGCGAAAGATACTATCCCTTAAAATGTTCCATCTATAACCGTCACATTTAATCTGTTGATGATTTATAAATTTTAGATTCTTGTTTTTGTTATTAAGTCTGATACTGACATGGTATTCTATAAATTTTTTAAATGTGACATATACCCATTTAAACCGACCACGTAACCTATTCTATTTGATATATGAACATACAACACAAATTGTAATTTATAAGTTAAATTTAAATCCCAGTTGACATTATTTTCATATATATTTACGTTTTGTTGTCAAGTGATGCAATATACTATTCTCTTTTAAAAGCAAACAAGGGTTAGAGTCCAAAGCCAAAATGATATCAAGTCTCTTGTTTTTTTTTTTCAGAATTAAAATATTTATTTTAAGACATTGTTGTTGATACAATATGTACATTACTTATCAAGAATTGTACATTCGGTTTATCTTTTTATATTTTGGAATATTATTGTATGCAAGTATGTATGCAACTAGTTGATGAACGTTTAGTTTGAAAATGACAATAAGTAAAGATTTTGATTCTTGATGTACGAAATGCCCTTGGTGATTTTGATTTATCAATAGATATCAAACTTTGAAAATGAAATCCACTCACCAACCTGTCTCTACCTTGCTTATTTATATTGATATTATTTAGTTGAAGGTATTATTTTAAAATAGCCCTAAAATGAGTCATGATGCAATGACAATTTTTTCTTTAAAAGTGATAATGCTTTTGATGGTTTTAGGGTTGCAAATAATGGTCAAAACCATATAGGAAAAACAATAGAGTAGGGATGAAAAGGTTAAAACGGCTTTTGGCCTAGTGATATCTAGTGGTGTTAAATAAGATTTCACATTATTAAATGGTGAGGGTTCAAATCTTATTGGTAAGAAAATTTTAGCGGTTTAGAAAATATAAGTAAACAATACTTAAAACTATAACTTATTGATTTGATATGAGTAATATATTCATAATTAACTTCATCACTATCGTAGAATAGAATATTGCTTTTGGATTTGTGGCAAATCATTTTTCAAGATACAACTAAACAACAAGTGGTATACTTTATCAATAGTACAAGCATGATGATAGGACGATTTAAGTTAATAGGTTTTCAATGAATTCGGATACTTGAATTCATGTTAAAGATAACATGTCCGGTTAATATGAAAGTGAATTAAAATCAAAATGAATTTCCTTAATTTATTAAAATTAATTGATTGAATATCCTTTGTAAATTCAACCAAATGAACTAAAACCTCCTGTGTGTTTGGGATTGAGTTGTGATATAACTTATTGGCTTATTGGCGTTGTTTAGCTTAGTCAAAAACACTTTCTGTTTTGTCTTCTTGACATGGGTGAAAAAGCTATTTTGGATAAGTCAGAAATTCTAGCCTTTTGTTTTGGCTTTGACTTCCGGAATACAAATTATAGATATACCCACCCATCGATCATTCGCATTTCATTACAATCCATTTGCATATTTTTGGTCATTTTAGTTTTTACATAAATAAGTTAAGCAAACACATTTTAAAACAATTTATTAACTTTTCTAACCACAAAACCTAATACAAACATTTTTTAAAAAAAAAAACTTTTGTAATCAATAAGCACTTTTAGAGTTACAGCTTACAACAATCCCAAACACCCTCACATCCCTTACATAATTGTTGTCACCACCGCCATGTGACCTTAAGCCTCCATATTGTTGTGAGGATGCAAACGCCATAAGTAATTAGAATTAAACATGAAATAAAAGCAGAAGACTAGAGTTTTTCTTCATTATAATTTATAAGTTAATACGATAAAAACCTACTAGATTTCCATACTTTTTATGAAAAAGTTTTTGAACTTGTAAAAAAACATAAAAAAAAAGTCATTAAACTAGTTTTCTAAAATATTTATAAATTAAGAGACTTTAATATATCAAAATTATATTGAAAATTTGTTTTCAAATTTAAACACCATCTCTTTTTATAATCAAGAAGCCAAGTTTTTTTTAACACTAACCTTCGTTTTTAACACTCTAACTTCCTAACTAGGAGGTGGGTGTTCAATCCTCTTTTGAAGCAACATTTAGCCGTTAAGAAAAGGAGAAGAAGAAACTTAGTTTTTGAAAACCAGAACCTTAACCAAAAATAATTTCATCATCTAACTTTAGGAAAGGTTGTATTTTAAAAACGGGTTCTAGGATTCATACACCCTGTGACATCACATTTGGAGAATATGACATCACATTATGAGTATGTGGCAGCTTCTTGTGGGTTTGTGATGTGGGCCAAGGTGTATAAATTCTAATTATAGGGTGTATGGTTCCTAAATACCTTTAAAAACCCTTACTTGTGTTTGCCTCTAATTTAATTGCTTCACGTCTTTATATATGTTTTTCTTCAATATAATTGGATAATGATTTATGTTTTGGTTAATGTCTTGTTGTGATGTTGTCACATCATCTGAATAGTGTTAGGTTCTCCTTCACACATTTTATTAACAAATCAAAGTTCACCGTCAATGAATGCTTCTTGGCCACATAGGAACATTATTTAGAGTTGATTTCATTTTGGGGTCTAGTATCAAATTAACCATCCCATGTACTACAAAATAAACTTCACCTCTAAATTAGTACGTTACCACAAGCTGTCGCTATGTTTGCAAGTTGAACCTCAAATAGTTGAAATGGACACCATGTCAAATTGTCGTCTCGTCTCACCTAATGCTCCGTCGCACAAATAAGACATTTCTTTTACCGAATTCACATGTATAGAGGAGAGTTCAACTAAAAAAACAAACGTATCAAGAACGGTAAAAATTGCCTTAACACGTGTGACGAATTCTTTGATTTTTCAATTAGGAAGCCCTAAAAATATTTATTCTAACTAATAATCATATAATGCATTTGAAACATGTTATAAATGGTGTTGCTTAGATAGATCTCTAGCTTTTGTCCAAAATGATGAAAAAAAAAAAAAGATCCCATTTCTACAAATAGTACAAGAGAACAAGCAAGTCTTTAGTTAAGGTGTGATAATTAAGGTTCGGCAACACCCATTGCGTGTAGTTGTAGCAAAAATAATATATGACCAATATAATTGTACCAATACAATTAAATAGAGATGTGACATGCATTTCTTAGTTTAAGGAATTAAGGGGTGGAGGGATGCTTGTAGGAATTTAGTTTTACTTCACTAATTTTAATAAATTTTGTACTACCCATCACTTCACTAATTTACTTCACTGAATCACTTTTTTTTTGAAGGAAACACTTAACTGATTTACTTAATTGAAATCTTTATTTTTTAGTTTTCTTTTTTTAATTACCATTAAAAAAATAACCGTTTGATTAAAAATAACCGTTTGCAAAACTAAAAAAACAACCGTTCCATTAAAAAAAAAAACAAGAAACATCAATTAAAAAAACATACAAACACCTAAATTTACTCGTCGCTTTCATCCTCGTCGTCGCCTTCAACCTAATAACGATCCCAATCGTATTTCGCCGCGATTTCTTTTTTATGTTTCAAAACCAAGTCCAAAGATTTACCTTTGAGTTGGTCGTGCGGTTTTGAATACATATTAAAGTCGTGGTCATACTGCCTTTGTCTCAGCAATTCGCGTTGTTCCTCTAAAAACGCTAAAGTTTTTTCGCCTTGTTGAGATTGTAGGGTGACCAATTGGTTCAGTTTATCTTCTTTCATCGCTCGGTATGACCCAAATTCGTCAACTCAGGATGATTTGCTTGAAGACTCGGCGACAGCGGCTTTCTTATTTTTTTCGTTTGGGCCTCGTTGGGTTGGCATCCTCATTGAGATCGGCATGTGGCTAGTGGGGTGGAGTCGTCCGATGTGGAAAAGGCAGACACCTGATAGTTTCTGCCTAATTAAATTCGTTTACCAGCCCATTAGAACCAGAAAATGATTCACGGGACCACTACCAGCATGGGTGATAGCAGTGTTAACGTGCTGGTAGTGGGGTACCCATGACCATTTATGGTGGCGCCCCACCCCCCTAAGTTGGTATTAATGCCAAGTTATTCCAAAACCCTAGCCGCAACCGCATTCTGCATCACCTATAATGAGATGCGACATGCACTTATAAACCCTAGTTGTGATGTATAATTTGCCATCATCTATTAGGGGGAACGAGGCACAACCAGAAATATTCATGGGTACCCCACTACCAGCACGGTAACACCACCGTCAATGGTGGTGGTAGTGGATCCGTGGAAGGTTTTCGTGAGATTGTTAACGGATGGGTACCCGTGAGTTTGTCTCTTCCTCTTTTGTCTTTTTCTCTATTTTATTTTCACCTCCAAAAAACTGTTTCAGTGAAGTGAATCAGTGAATTGATATGACAGTGTAAGATTGATATAAATCACTGAAGTTGAAAAAAAAAACAAGTGGAGCACCCCGTATAGTCGTTGGACACCCTAGCCACACCACATGTTTATTAGTACATGAAAACTAATTAAGTAAAAACAACCTAGTGAGTTAGTAGCATAAACGATATGCTTTTCGAAACTCTAGCTCGTGGGCCGCTTAAATTCCTAGCTGAAAGTGAAACCCTTGTAGAATATCCTGCTATGGTATTCATCACCACAAGCCATTCACAATAATAAATAGCAAAAAACCCTAGTACAAACAATATGCTCTCCAAAACCATACTTGTAGCCATGCTTAACTAGAAATTTGTCTTCAAACCAAATTATTTTCCACAATTGTTTTCCATTAGCACAAACACCAACCTTTTATAGTTAAGTTATTTAAAAACGCATATTATAAAGGAAATAGTTTGTAGTCCACAACAATAGTTCATCTCCAGGAGGCAAGGATTTGTCTTTGGTAGACTAGGGTTCGCAATTCAGAAAGAGGTGGCGGCGCAGCTTGTTGCCCGTCTACCTTCTATTGTGATGTAAATTTCGTATTTTGTTTTATGGTATCCTTATAATAAAATATAAAAAAAAATTATGACCAATATAATTTTTAAACAAATTTATTTTTATGTAAAATAATAAAAAAAAAACCTTACCTTTTAAAACCGGATATTAATACCCGGGACGCTTACCCAGTTATATCCGAACCAGATCATACCCTACCCAGGTACATATGGTGTGATTTTTCTCTTCAATACGCGTACCCGAAGAGCCAAACTCTACCTGGTTTCTCTCAATACCCAATTTTTTCTATACCTATTCATATTGGACCCGGCTCATACCCGGAACCGGATACTAAAAAAAACATGACACGTGCACCTCTACCATTAACAAACTAATTGGGCTTAAGCCTTATGGACTTCTTTGTTATAATTAACAAATAGAATGAGTTATGAACTTATAGGCTTCTATCTTTTTTACGTTGGGCTAATGATAACTTTGAGAGTGTTTTAGGTTTTAAAAAAACTGAGAAGTAACGTTAATATAACTTCAAGCCCAGAGCTCTCACTTTATGTTTGAATAGACAGATTATTTTGACCGACTAAAATCACAATCAGTTTAAAGCATAAACACTACATATAGGATCTAAGTTCTAAGCCTTTACTGACGTAATTATCGCAGCATCATGCTCACTAACCAACAGGCAGTTAGCATAAAAACACTTGAATGAAAAACTGCAGAAACGTTTTATTAATTTAAACATTTCCATGAAAAATGCAACCAAACTGACCAATCCAATCAGTTTAGAATTAAGCGTCAGTGTTACATAAAGGCCGCTTGACAGGAAACTGTCGTAGTTTATAAGAATGAACGCAGCTACAATTATGTATGTGTGTCTACGTTTTATCAGAACTCATGTAAAGATGCTACTTACAGAGCTATCGCCATGAACACGCCATATTGTCTCACCCAAAAGATTTGCCACCGAAAGAACAGTTAGCTGTGGGAAATAATGTTGTTCCTTTAATGGGATTGTGTTCGTAACAATCACTTCTTGGAAAATACCGCTTGACAACCTCTCAATTGCAGGAGGGCTGCAATAACAAATATTCAAAAATATTGTTTATTTAATAAAAAAAACTTACAAAATATATTCAATCGTCATATAGCTGATAGCTCACCTAAATACGCCGTGAGTGCAGCATGCATATACTTCCCTAGCTCCCTCTTCATGCAGTAAAGCTGCACCTTTAGATATAGTTCCTGAAAATGACAGAATATACGAACATTGTTATACAAGGTATGGTTTAAAAAAACGGGTGAGGCGTACACCTCGAAGCGCGCCTCAAGGCGAAACTCTAAGAAAATGAGTCTGAGGCGCGCCTCATGGGGGTTAGATTGTACATACCCTCTAACGGCTGAGGCGCTAAGAAAATGTGCGCCTCAGGTGTGCCTCAGGTGGTTTAGGGTGTTTTTGATGTGTTTTTTTTTTTATTTTTAAGACTTTGGGTCAATTATTTTATTTTTGATGTGTGTTTTTGATGTTTTAGACTTTTCTAGGTCAAGTATTTTATTTTTTATACACACATAATTTTTATATTTATTTTTTGACTGTGCCTCGAGCTTACATCTCGGTTCGCCTCAAGGCTTACGCCTCATGCGGCGAAGGGAAAACGCTTCGAGGCTCGTTTCCGTTCTTTTAAACTTTGCAAGGTAGCAGTAATATTTGACAATTTGACTACTTATTTTGAAAACGACTCACCTGCAGTGTCAATCATATCATCCAACATCACGGCAACCTTTCCTTTGACATCACCAATCAGATTCATTACCTGAAATTACATGTCGATAGAACAATAGTTAATGAAAGAAGGTTCATATATAACTGGATAAACTGATAAAGATTGGATATGTGTGGTCAAAAACTATAACTACCTCAGCAACATTATGTCCATGTCGCCTTTTGTCAACAATTGCCAAAGGTGCATCAGATAACTTTTTGGCAAAAGCACGTGCTCTAGCAACGCCACCAACGTCAGGTGACACAACTACCAAATCGTTTGAGGAAATTGACTTGCTGGCAAGATAGTCAAGAATGACAGGCTTGTGGAACAAAATGAAACATATCATCATTGGCAAGACAGCAACAAAGTTAACAACTTTCCGAGCATAATCAAGCTGATGAACTAATTACCTGACAGTACACGTGGTCCACCGGAATATCAAAATAACCCATTGATTGTCCAGAATGAAAATCACAAACGAGAACACGATCTGCACCTGCTTCTGTTATGAGGTTCGCTACTACCTTCGCAGCTATAGATTCGCGCACTTGAGTCTGAATCGATGAAATATATATTAGCAAAACACACACACAAACTAACGATATAATATCATCAAGCAAATTGAGATAACCTTTCTATCTGCTCTAGCATAACCAAAGTAAGGAATGACAGCTGTGATGTTTTTGGCAGACGCTCTTCTGCAAGCGTCAATTGTTACTAAAAGCTCCATGAGATTTTCGTTAGCAGGAGGGCTGGTGGGCTGCACAAGATACACATCACACCCGCGCACGCTTTCTTGCAGCTGAACATAAATTTCACCATCTGCAAACCGTTTTACATCAATCATTCCAAGATCAAGGCCCATGTACCTCGCGATTTCCTAAACAACAATTAAAATATGAGGAAACTAGAGACGCTTGTCCACAAACATTTCAAAATATGTCGTTTTTTCTTTCAATGTTTCCTAATTCAGGGGACGTACATTTTAAGTTAAGGGTGGATTATTTCCGAATTATACCCCTTATGCGGCTCAGAATGGTTCGCACAGTTCTTACTAAACTTAAGTTTGTTAGCGGAAACCGCTTATGTATATATATATCAAAATAAATAAGAACAGAGAATAATACCTTAGAAAGTTCGGAATTGGCAGTGCCAGAGAAAAGTTTAAGCTTTCCATTGACAAGACTATGATTCGGGCTTCGCCCAACTTGCAAGAAATTCGACAGCATTCCATCACTAATAACCGGCACCAGTGGTTTCCCATTCAGTGAATTGCTAACCTCACACCTCTAAACAAAGAAAGAAACAACCCATTTCAACTAACCACTAAACTTCATAGTTAATACAGCTCATAATACAAGAACAAGATCATAATTCATAACCACCTCTACTGTTCTTGCAAATAATATGTAGACCTCAATGTGTATATACAAACTTTCTTAGATTATGTGTTACCGGTTAGCGCCCCCATGCCAAATCAACATGGGAAGCGCTGTACACCGCGCCGACCCGCCAATGAGGGCGTTATCAGCTCTTCTGCCAACCCAATAACGGGGCGGTTTTCTTCGGGTTTCGGGTTTTTTTGGGTCGTGTTGGTCAGGATTTTGGAAGAGAAAACGTGACCCGATAACCGAACCATATTAGAGTTCGGGTTCGGGTTAGTTCGGGTCTGGTTATTCGGTTTTCGGGTTTAGATGTAATATCAAAAAAAGCTTTTTTCTTACGCTAAATATCATCGTGTTACTTAAAAATATTATCCAAATTCATACATTATTTGACAATATAATATGATAATGTTTAAAAATCTTAAAAACTTAATGTTTGTTTAAAAGGCTTAAAAACTTAATGTTTCATCTACCAAACACCCCAAACTTAATGCATCCATAATAAAAGACACTAAAAGTTCGGGTTTTTATTTGGGTTTTTGGTTGGGAAAAAGTGACCCGACAACAGACCCATTTAAAGTTCGGTCGGTCAGGTTCAGGTTCAGGCCGGGTTTCGGGTTCCAGTTAAATATGAACAGCCCTACGTTAAACCCTTGAGACATGGGTTCCAGCCTCTTTTGACCAATAACATCATTTCATTTTTTTTCTTTGATTTAATTTTTAGTTAGGGGTGGTTTAGTTATTGGCTCGCTGCCTATTTGTCAACACATTCTGATTGATTTAGTTATTCCACAACACACAGAGAGAGACGGGTAATAAGGGGTTGAACAGATGACCAAATTGGTAGTTAACAGATGTACAAAATGTGGCAGTAGTAAATATGATAAGTGGTGATGCAATAGACTTACGATGTTGTTAACAGATGTAGGGATGCAGCAGCTGTGATTGTGAATGAAAGACCGCCGACAAGACAGAGACGACGAGGAAGAGACGGAACATGACAGCATTAGAGACGACATTGATGATGATGATGAAGCTTTCTACTGCCGTTCGTTTGTCTACAGATGCAGAGAATCAACAAAAGGCCAAACCTCAATAAAATGGCGGCCAATCTCTACAAATATAAAACTTAAAATAACATCTCTAAAAAATTGAGATACTGGACGGGGGACAACAAGTTGCGTCGTCACACATTTTAGAAAGTCAAACCCTAATCTACTAAAAACGTAACCTTGCCCACCCAAAGCCGAGACACTAATATGAATAACTCGCTGGACCCTGATCAGGAAACGAGTAGCCTCTGGTGCCAATGAGCCAAACGTATCAAAAGTCAGGGATACGAATTTCTTTGAAAAACTAGCAAAACGCTAGTGATACAAACAACCGACCTACAAAATAAAATAACACTAATTTCTCCAAGATAACGGCTTAAACGGAGATACGTCCTTAATCCATAGAAAACCCAACGACATAATGTCTTACACAAGTTTAGAAATCATAATTGCTTTGTCGGAGAAAATAACATCATTCCTTGCCTTCCAAATACGCCAACACGTCGTTAGGATTAGGATGATTCCTAGGAACCCTTTTGTTTGTCCGTTTTATATAGTGCGAGTAAATCCCAAACCGAAAAACATATACATCCAGGCATCCAGCACACTACACTACTCGAAATCGCTTGCCAAATTGTTTTAATATAGGTGACCCGTGCAATACCATCAACAAATCGTTCATGGCCTTTCCAAATCGTCACAGAGCGGTTCATAATCTTAGGTGACTTAGGGGCTGATTGGTAGCCTCTTAGCAGCCTCTTAACCATTCAGGTCTGAATCATTCGGTATTCAAACTGTTTGTTTCAGCATCTGAATGGAATGATTAAGTGCTGAACCATTAAGCTAATAAGGGATGCTGAATGATTCAACTCTTAACCATTCAGAGCCTCTTAACCATTCAGACCATCTTAATGATTCAGCACTTAATCAACCAAACAGCTCCTTACTGTAATGTAAAATGGATTTTCACAAGATGGCGAATCAAAATAGCTTGAAACGAAAAAAACTGAATCATGAACTCGTTCGACACAGTATCAATGTGTATAACATGTCGGTATCAAAAACACTAAAACTAGCATCATCGATGTTTTATTAGGAACCTTGATTTCTATTCCATGACAAGTACGCTGGATCTCCGAGAGGCCTCGGTTTTAAAACATAAAGAAATATAAAAATAATCGCCACGAAAAAACAGACACCAGCAACTGTAAGAAACGCTACTCCAAAGAAATCGTTTTTCCCTCCAATCCAATTCGCTGTCGAAAGCGCAACCTTCTTTTCTCCCCCGAATTCATATGTATTGTAGTTGTTCTGTATCACCACTGTGATAGTCTCATTCGCTTCCAAATCCGTGTTTATCTTACCATAAAGCTTCCTGAAAGTAGGCAATGCTGCGGTTTTCATCCACACGATAAGACCCTCTTGCTCGCTCAACTACAACATATAACAAATAAAAACACTCGTCGTCATATACTATGCTGGTTTTTATGGTATTTGCTAATTTTATAAGATTAAAGAATATGTAGTTTACCGGTTTTGATTCGTCTAGTGCACCACCCCCAATCAACTCGCCCTTTTGAAAGTTTTTTGGGTACACGTTTGACCCGAATTTATAATTCTTATCGCTTTTCCAGGCGATACCTTTCTTATCGACATCTATAACTTTGTTTCCTTTGAAGAATTTGTATGTATCGTTGAACAAACTCCACGCGACCAATCCACATGGAACTATAGGCGCGTCTTCGTTTCCGTTTAGGTTTCTAATGGGCTTGCAGTCGTCAGTTTCATCCGCTTCATCGGGGTCTCGTAATTGTTTTTCACTTCTGCTTTTCACATATCTGATGACAAAAAAACAACAAATATGTTTGATAAATATACAAACAAATAAATACATAAATTTTAAGGATCCAATGCACACCTTGATGACATACCGGCGATGGTTTTGGTAGAAGTTATCGAGTTGATAGTAAACAAAGATCGGTGCGGTCATTTTCCGAGGAACTTTCAGGGTTCGGACACAAGTTTTGTTTGTATTTTTGCTCTGAATAAACAAATCTGGGTTGGTGCTGTAGGAACTGGGAAGACAAACATCGTCATAACGGTCAACAACTTCTACAACGCGCTCGGATGCCCACAAACATAAAAGACCTGCAGGGGTGAATAAAATGGCGATGATTACAAATGATATGATGATCCGTTTCGGGGTTAAGATCAGTTTCCAAGCGGGAAGCTCTTGTTGTGTAAATCTGGAATATTTTGGCTTCTTGGACCTCGATTTTGTTCTCGTTGATGCATCCATTCTTAACCTTGAGACCGAAAAACTTAATGTAATAACAATTTAGATTTCTTTTTTCTAGGGACCTTAAGATCCTACATTTAGGGAGAACTTTAAGTTGTTCATGGCATGTGGCATTAGTTTATAGGGATACATTTGCTCTATTCAAGAACACAATCAATCGGATGTCTATACGTCTAACTGTTAATCAAGTAATCAACTCAACGATTTTACACGAAATCCAAATCAAGAAACCAAGAATAGGCATGAAAAACTATATAAACTTCAATGATTCACATACAATATAAAGTAGCGAACAAACAGTTGATACCTATACTATATACAACCAAACACATATTTCGAACCTTATTATGAAGATGCAGCCATGATTGCTCTTTGCAACTCACTTTCCACGTCAACCGAGCCACCATTCTTCTTCGTTTCCCTCTGCGTATTCGCCTCAACGCCACCACCATTCTTCTTCATCTTCCACTGCTC
Source organism: Ambrosia x helenae (assembly GCA_030844895.1). Lineage (NCBI taxonomy): Eukaryota > Viridiplantae > Streptophyta > Magnoliopsida > Asterales > Asteraceae > Ambrosia > Ambrosia x helenae. The sequence goes on along the minus strand of CM061229.1, from coordinate 137,800,443 downwards.
AAACCCATCCGAAATTTCAACACTCGGCAGCACAGCCCTCTTCCCACCGCCACTGTGCCCATTATGATTCGTTAATGGCTGCTGCGACTTAACATTAACATCCTCCAACGCGCGTCTCATCTCTCTGTTCTCCTTCTGCAGATCCTTCACCTCATTACTCATCCAACTATACATACCCTTCAACATCTCAAACTCGCCATCACCCACGCGTTCCCTTCCAACTTTCTCCTCAACCATATCCTCAATCCTCTCAACCTTAATCTTATTCACTCTCAAATACGGCAACCGCTTCTCGAAACCCGACAAAACACCCAGACCGACACCCCACCGTAAATTCACCTTGACCCGCTTCATAACGGGCAATTCAGTATCCGCCGCGATCATAACGCCTTTCAAAATCGAACCTTTTTCCACTGATCCCATTCCCAACTCCTTCCAATTGATCGGTCTATCCAACGGCACAAACCCATCACTATTCCCCTCACCATTAACCTTCTTACTAGAATCCGATACAGAATTAGAGTGCATCAATTTACGAATAGAGAAAGATCCTAATCTGGGTGTGAACTTAATTGAGAAATTAGGTTAGGGTTAGGGTTATGAGGGGAGAAGGAGAAATTGGCGGATATGATTAAAGGGGAATTGATGGGGGAGCCGGAAAGGCTAACGCCGGACTTGAGGGTGAGGGTGAGGGGTGCGGCGGCGGCGGTGGTGGTGGTGGTGATGGTGGTGGGGGTGGTGTAGGAGAGTTTGAGAGAGGGGCCGGAAGGGAAGTGGGTGCGTAAAGAGAGGGAGAGGTGGTTGTTGTTGTCGTTGTCGTGGTGGTGGTGGTGGTGGTGGGTGGTGGTGACGGCGGAGAGGAAAGGGAGGCCGAAGACGGTGATGGGGATTTTGGCTTTGAAAAGGATTGGGGTTTGGTTTTGTTGTTCGTCTTCGAGTTTTAAAGATACCTTCATGGTTCGTTGATAATGATAAAGATGCGTAATACTCTTTTTCCCGGGAATTTAAGACTTTTAAGTTGATCGGATAAAGGGAGCAGTGACTGTGTTTAGCCTACAGTTGAAGACGAAACTTTGTTGCCACTCGTCTTTAACGGGAACTCGGAATTTTTGTTTTTTAAACAGCGAACGAAATTTACTAACAACTATTTTCGGAGTCTCTACTCAATCAAATCAGGACTCTTTCCACTCGACATAGACATGTAAGTGAGCTCCTGGTTTTACCAAGTTTACCAATTTCGAGGAAACTCTGAATATCTACACACCCGAAAGCACGACAATGGAATAATCGGTAAAACCTGATGCTCTCAAGTATTGAACCCATGACCTTTCAGCCATGGGTCTTCTATTATTGAGCCTCCATATCACTTCACCATAAGGTAGAGGGAAAATTCGAAAAACTATATATAATTATTTCGAAAAACTATTAGAATTCTTCAAGGTAGTATGGGAAAATTCGATTGGTTTATTACTGTGTTACAAGTATTACGTGCAAATGGGTAGACTTGCTTATAGAGAATCGGTATGGGTTGGTTGGGTTGAATCGTTTTTCGCACAGTTTCAATATCATAAAAAATGTTTATTTTGTTTTCTAGGAATATGCTTATTTTGTTTTCTAGTATTAGCGTTTAAGAAAAAACACCTACTAGTTACAAGTTTTTAATGATTAAATGATACAAATACCAATTCTATCATTAAAAAAAACATGCATACAAGCTTTTTGTTAATGCCCATTTTGGTTATTTTATACAATTTTATTAAAAACTCCAGCTATACTGTCAAACATCAAAATATATTTAAAAAGTTACATCTACCAGCTACCAGTTTCAAGCCAACCACTAGTTTTGCCAAACATACCATTTATTAAGTGGGAACTTTTTCTTAAAAGCTTGAAGCATGAAGCTAATAAAAGCTCTTAAAATCTCCTTATCAAACGTACCCGCAATCTCCCTCTAATATCAGCTTCATGGGCCTAAAAATCTAAAACCCAGGCTTCATGGGTTTTGTGATCCTCAATTTAAAAAAGCTTCATGGCGTTTTAGTCCAATAATAACTAATCATAAGCCCATTAGCAATACACTTAAACCCAATTAAATGAACAATAAGCCCAAAATTAATTTAAATAACAACTTCAATTGTTATTGCAAGGCCCAATAATAACTGAGTCCTTGACCTTCACCACGAGCGTCTCCTCCTTGATCTTCTGTTTATCAAAATCTGTGTTTCAAGAATCAGGTGGCAAATAGATCTTCCAAAACCAAAATCCTAGAACACATATATTGTAAAGCTGTGTAAATCAGATTTTCCATAAATGCCAGAGTTTCTAGCAGGAAGCAGGAGCAGAATCAACGATGCCATAAAACAAAATTGAAGTTTTGGGGGTTTATTCAAATGAACAAAAATGTGTATTTATAGTCACCGGCGGTTGATTTAGGTGAACCATTGAACCATGGCCAACCATCATTTGATTGCGGATTCGAAATGGGTGTGGCTACATCGGTTGTAAGTGTTGCTATTTATTTACGGAGGTAGTTAAATAATGGTGCTTAAAACTCAGTGACGATTTTGGCTGTTAATCATCATCATCATACTTAGTTAATCTCACCGGTAGCAAAAACTAAGGTAGAGTATGAAGAGGGTAAGATGTAGACAACCTTACCTCTACCCCGTGAGAATAGATAAGATGCTTCAAGTGAGACCACCCAGCTCAATAGTGGTTTTGTATCAACCCTTAGACATAATGCACGTAACACTTAGCAATCGAGACGAGCCCGATTGGTGCATGTACCCCTTCTGTTTTGGCTATTAATGTCACCATCTGATGCATGATTAACCGTCCATCATTTTTAACGTTATATTTACAACATTAGTAAATTAAATAACGTTAAAATTAATGCAACTTACTTTTTCCTCCGGATAGCCATACATATATACATTATATGTGCACAGCCGTAAGCGGGACTTCGATTTTGGCTGTTAACTCGTTTTAAAATAACCGTGACAACTGACAATTTTCAACACTAAAAATACTTGAAATAACGGTGGCAATTTCCGACCCAACAAAATACGAGATGAATATGACACAAAAATAAGAATAAGTTTTTGGGTTGTCATATATAACCCTATTAAATAAATGGGTCATTTTTAGGCTGAACTGTTTAACCCGCTTAATTAAACATGTCAACCCACCCAAAATGTTTAATCAAAGCTGAACTAGCAACTCATTTACGTTCCAATTAACCAATTTATTACAACCTATCAATGTGATTAACACATTTACAATTTGATTACTACTCACCAACCCATCAATCCGTTCAATTGTTCAAATAAATGAATTAAAATTTCTAGACCAGGATAAATATATACAAATAAATATACAGTCATTTTCATGTTGTACAATTCAACCCGTCAACCAATCATATCATAAGCCAATATCCATTGGCTTTAAATAGAAGAAGATTCTTGAAAAAGGCGAATGAAAAGATAACCCCAAAACGTACTACTTTTTCTTGTGTGATACAAGAATCTTGTCGCAGATGGTGACGACGAACATGGTTACTTCATTGCTAGTGACACTTGAAATCGAAGGTTGTGGACCGATGTTGACAACTCTAATTCATTCTCTGCATGAATTAAGTTAACTCGGAACACAACTTAAATCAAATTATGTTTTTTATGTTATACATTTTTTAATGTCTTTATACTTATGTTATATAAGGTTTTAAGAAGATAGTGAAATAAAATGAAATAGAGCCTGCGTATACATAAATTATTATAAATATGTTACAAAATGCAGAAACCAATTCACAAATGACAAAAACATATGTTAAATTAGTCTTGTTGTACAACAACAAAATGAACCATCACTAGGATTAAGATCATGACCTCATGAACCCAAACCAACTACACTCAGCATCTTAACCACAGATCAACCGACGCCCCCCTTTGCTCCTAATCTTTAATTCCCATACCAATATGGGTGGGAACTCGGGTCATTTCTGCGTTAAGCCAACCGCGGTTTTTAAGCATTTACAGAGTGTTTCCGCCTTCCTAACGCCATCCCAGTTCTTATTTATATATATTTTCGATCACTGAACTTAACCGTTTTTTCAGTCATTTACATTTTCAGACTTCACTATCGTCGGTGTCATCAGTCTCTTCGCCGTTCTTCCCCTCGAGCTTAATGCTTTTGTACCATTTAGCAAACACAATGTAGACTAATAGATCTACAGCCGTTAATCCGGCTAGCAGGAAGAAAAACCTGTCTAGATGACCGCGGTTTAGATTTCCAGGAATCCAACCTGGCATATCGTCTGCGGTTGATATCTTCATAACTATTGTCACAATAAAGCTGCTAACATAGTTCCCAAGTGAGATAGATGTCATGCATAGTGCACTTCCAAAGCTCTTTAATGCATCTGGGGCTTGTGCATTGAAAAACTCTAGCTGTCCTACATACATGAACACTTCAGACGCCCCCACAAACACGTACTGAGGCACCTGCCAAAATATGCTTAACGAGCTTGACGCGTCACAATGAGTGCATTCTTGGTTAGCATATCTTAGTCTATAACATTCCACAATTCCAGCTGAAACCATTGAGAGGATTGCAATTATGAGCCCGATTCCCATTCTTTGAAGCTCGGTTAACCCTTTGCGTCTTTTTTCTGGAACATTATTACGAGTGGACTGATGACTCTTCGGTAAAGGAAAATGAAGAGTGCAACGCTTAAAATGTCGAAACTAGACATGCTGGATGCAGGGATTTGGAAGCCTGAAATTGTGCTTTTCATGGCTGCACCTTGCTCAACGAATAGCGACGCCATTTGTGTAAATACAACCGAGTAGATTATTGTGCAGAGCCAAATGGGAAGCAGTCTTAATATGCATTTCACTTCTTCAACCTGTGAAATTGGGCACAAAGTCCATGGGTTGTGAGTCGCCTGTTTCGGGTCATTGAAATCTCTCGAGGTAATGAATGCTGCTTTATCTAAAAACCTGCAACGCATACGCTAATGTTAGAAAAAGAATTAAGTAGAGGTTGCATTTTTGACCCGTGCACTTGTATATTGGTCGATTTGGGTTGTATTTTAGGGGTGAAATATAGCGAAAAGAGGAATGAGCCATATGGATAAAAAAATGTCAAATGGCTCGAAAACTGTCCAAATTATAAATTAGTCCCTACTCGTTTTGACCCGTTATAAATTTAACCAAACAGTATTAGGATGTTTTAGAGGTTTAGGCAACTTTTAGCCTGAATTTGGCCGGAAATCAGCCCGAAAACAGCCCTGATAGTGCGTCTCACAGGGCGCAGCGCACTTGGTGCGCCTCTAGGCGCGCTTTTGACAACTATGTTTTGGACTCATTAATTTTGTACAAGATCACACATTTAAAGTGTTATTCTTACTTGAATTCATGTGTATGAAGTATCTTCCTTCCAGTACTTAAAGAACTGTCCTTTTCATCTTCAAACAAACACTCTTCTCCTTGTGGCAACTTAACCCTCCACTTTTTTGATGCAGCCACAAACACTTGACAAAATCGGTTTAACGGGTTCCCGCTTGGCTTAAAGTGTCTATACCTTACGGTCCCACAAAGAAAAAGCGCTAGTCCTGCAAACGCCGACCCAGTCGATAACCAAAACCCAAGTGTCCACATTCCTTCATCCTCAAAGTAGCTCAAGATTGTGTTGGAAAAGAGTGACCCAAGGTTTAGTGCAAGATAAAAGTAGCTAAAAAAAGCCACCTTTGAGTGTGCCTCTTTAACATCTTCTTCATCAAATTGATCGGCTCCAAGCGTTGCAATATTCGGTTGGTACCCACCGTACCCTAAAGCAATCATGTAAATCGAAATGTAAAACAACCCGATTTCCCAACTTGAATGGGTCTCGCATATTGTGGTCCGGTCGCCACAACCTTTAGGACTGATCAAGAACATGCTTGATGCCACTGACAGCCCTCCTAAGCCCTGTCATTAAGTTCAAGTTTAGTAATATATCCTTTTCCATTCAATGGCAGCTTACTAACAATGAAAGTAATTAAAGAACTTACTAACACAAAGATGGCTTGAAAGATGGCACATGTCTTGTATCGACCCCAATACGAGTCGCTGAGAAAAGCGCCAACGAGTGAGAAAATGTAAACGGTCCCGGTCCATTTGCTAACATTGTTTGCAGCCTCAGCATTGCCTTGTTGTAACACCCTTGTTAGATATAGCACCAGGTTCACCCCAACTCCAAAAAATGCTAAAGTTACTAGTCCTTGGTTCACTGTTAAAAGTAAAACAAAGCATGCATATTTAGATATACATACATACATACATACACAAATTATTATTAGTGAAGTTAAATGTTTGTTTAACTTTCATACATACACAATAATGTGTTATTTCTGTCACAAGGGTAGTTTGGAGAATTTGCTGCATTTGATCATGAACTGGACCGCTCTTTTGTAATTACTATAAGGACACTCTATTAATGTTACTGAAAATGAAATGTAACAAGACGTGGTCATCTTTGTTATGGGAATCCCTATCATTGTATTCAATGAATCCTAGTAGCATTTTAAGCTGGTCACCCGACACAATTTTAAGCGTGTCCAGATTAAAGTTGATATCTTTGACACAGATAAATATACTGTTTGGGTTAACATATATACTCAACCTGCCAACGTAACACGCATGTGTTGCATTAGATGGTGGTATGATATGTTGACGCTCGGGCTGATCGACTCAAAATTTTATTAAAAAGAGATATGAAATCATGTCGTCGTTTTCTTGTGGTTCAACATCCAAACTACTGGCATATCTCTGGTACGATTACTATGTAACAATATTTTATCGTTTTGTAGGTATATGCTTGATCTAAAACCTTACACGTAGCACAAGACAATATGTGACAAATTTCATCATCGTGTTGTAGAAAGCTATGAACCAAATTACACCAAATCTATCTTTTAATTATATATAGTAGCAACATAATAATTTGAAATTTGAATATGGTGAAACCCTCTAGTTATTTTATTGCTACAATTTCATAAATTAATAATTATTATATATAATAATTAAGAACCTTAGGAACAGTAACGTCGATAAACGCGAAATAAAAGCCCTTTAGTTTCGAATTAATTATGAAAATGCCATCATAGTAATTTTATTATTAAAACCAAAATAAAAAGCCTTTAGTTTCGAGGTAATTACGAAAATGTTATCGCTTTACTTTTATTAGTAAATCTTGCTTTTCAAGCGGTTTAAGCGCTTTGCTAGGTGCAACGCGCACCGGCGTACCGACGGAACAATACGACTCTCTACGTTATGTTATCCGATTAGCAGATCCTCGCAATACCGTTGGTGTAGCTCCGCTGTTCGTCAGAAAAATCTGTACCTTTTCACAAATCGACACCGGTCATGTTTTTACGCCGCGCTTAGCGCGGCGCGTAATTTACTAGTTATGAATATTTCACCACCGATCATATAAAAGTATAGCAGTGAAAACATGAAGCATGCCACGTGGTCTAATGAGCTTGCGTCATGATTAAGATTCACCCATCACGTGTCGGCCACGTCTCAATTTGTGCATGCTTTTCCCAAACTATCTATACACATGACATGTCCACTATCCCATTCTTTTATATTTATTTAATTAAAGTTTATGTTACATGCAGAGAAGATATTAATCAAATTATGTATTACCATTAAATTAAAGTAGTTAAAATAGTGTGTATAGAAAATATATACACAAACATTGCACGTGGTTATGTGACTTTTATGATTCTTTACTTAAACTAGATATATGTCGGATGATCTTCCATATATACCATATATATTTTGTTATTGTTGACTTGAGTGACATCGATCGGTATAAGCATGTCAATATGTCATTTTATTTAAGTTCACACACGAGTCCTTAATTATATGATTAAAAGTATCCCATCATAAAAAAATGTGCTTAAAAAAGAAGAAATATTGCTTTGTAAAGAAAACTGTATATGAATAGTTACAAAAGTCTGTCACTGTCAAGATTCTTTGCACGTAATTCCTTATAATTATTATGCCAATAATGCAATAATTATGTGTTAAATACAATTTCCACGTATAAAAATATATACTTGAATAAAAATATATCCACACACTGAGCTATCATGTTCTTAGGATAGAAAAAGACTCCACCCTTCCAAACTTTCATAAAATTGTTTTCATCATCAGTATATTAAATTAAGATATATTATATATTATATGAAATATAAAAAAAACATGTCGATCAAGACATGCCGTAAAACATTGCTCAAAATCAGTAATCACGAAAATCATGAAAGTCTTTTTTTTTTTTTTTTTTTAAGCCAGAATTTTATAAAAAGCATGCTAGCAAGTAACAAATAGGAGGAACAAAGGAGGATATTGAGGCACTTATGAATATTGCAAGCATTGTCAAGTTTAAGCACAAGAAACATGTTAGTATGATTCAAAGTACATAATTAAACTCGAGCTCGGCCCATTGGTTATAAGTTATAACTAATTATCAATCATTAATCATATTCAGGGACTGTTTGATAGCCTCTTAATAGTCATTAAGAGGCTACCGCTTAATGATGGTTTATAGTCTCTTAATGGTTAAAGGTACCCTAAGTATGAATGGTTAAGACTTAAGAGGCTGATAACCATATAAGATGTTACCTTTTGGGTTCTAATCTCATATGTATTTGTATATTTTTTTTTTATTTTTTTTTTGCTTTATTATTAGTGCTCTTGTTGTACACTCAAATATGAGGCACTTTACTTTTTTTAGAAAACCAGAATTAATGGATATGCATACAATTAATATTTAATATTTACATGTATTATAAATAAACACGTGGATAGATACAGAGCTACCTAGTCTTATCCATGTACAGTCGATAATTCTATTTACATATTTATTTATTTATTTATACATAGATACATGATACACACACGTATGAAGATAAGCAAGGTATGATATCATGTTTTTATTGCTTTTTACTAAATTATTTTTTGGCATTTAGCAAATTAATAAATAAATAAATAAATAAATTAGAAAAGTAGGTTAATTACCGAGGATGAGAGTTCCAGCTGTCCATCGACCAGTTTTTGCTTTTAGAGCTGGTCGGCCATGGAAATCAACAGTTCCGTCCAGGGTGCTTCTCCCTTCTTCTTCTTCACCATTTACACATCTCACCTTCAATATAAATTATAAATTAATATACATATTTTTTTAACCATAAATATGCATCACTTTAAAATCTACTTCTAAAATTAACCAATTGTGTGCTCATTTAAGAAACTAGAACCTACACAACTTTAGTGTAGATAAACACCTGATGCCACTAGCTAGGCCAATAGACTAGTATCTTATACTAGCTTTTGCTATTACTGGGATTAACTGAGTATGATGATGATGAAATAGTATCTCATACAATAAAATTTGTTCAAGATTAATGCAAATAAACACGGTTTAATAAACAATGCATGTATTAAACTTAAAACCTGATTGATTTTGAGTTTCTTGAAAGGAATGCCTGTATTGATTATTTTAACCGCAAATACACACCCTTAAAATTTACCTGTTGTCCACTTTATGCGACTTGAACCTGTACTAATTCAATGTGATAAACATTTAGTGTCACTAGACCAAGAGGTTATGACGGCTAATGCATGGGATGATCTTGAATGAACATGTATGCCAAATCAATCAATAATTCGATTGAGCTAGAAATCACAAATACTCACGTAATGTTGCTAGCTGAAACCACTTCTAGATAAACAATGGGCGAGCATGCACGTACACCACACGAAATCATGACAGTTTTTATGAAACGTACGAAACATATATAAAATTAACCATAACCATTTCAAGTTGTGAGATATGTATATATATATATAGAGAGAGAGAGAGATGAAACACCTTCTTAGATATGCTGAAAGACTCCATCGATCTTTTGATGAAGTTATTATGACTTTAGAGAGAGAGAGGAGAGAGAGATGGTAAGAGACAAATAGGAGTAGATCGAGGCTTGTGTGAGAGATGGACAAAACAAGAGTGGAATAGGGAGGTGGTCTTATAGCGCTGCTTTTACTACATTCGACGGTCCAGATCAATCCGATCAAAACTTTTACAAATGTTATCAACCACATATATATTTTTTAAAACAATTTCTATTTTTAGTATTTCTTGGTATTCATGAAAATCATTCCGGTCGCGTCCACGTTGTAGAGGATATCATGTCTAATTAATTAACCATTCTGTTCACTGGGTGTGATTTAAATGTTTAATGTTGATTTGAAAAAATAAAAATAAAATAAAATAGGACCAAAACCGGTAGCTATGATTCAACAAAAATACAAAGTGAACCGAAACCGGTAATTTTTTTTTTAACATAAAAACTTCATTCAAAAAGCACGGAGGAGTCCTCAAAAAAAGGACCACTCACAAGTCACAACCACCAAATACAACATATAGAACGGGTATTTAAATCAATCGTTCCAATCAATCCTAGAACACTTGGATCTATACTTTAACCATATAAAAGACATAGATTTAACAATAGACACTACCTCCACCACCTTCAGATCAATATTGTGAAAAACCATCTTATTTTGTTCTTTCCAAATTGCCCAGCTCGTCACCATGAAAATCCCACGAACAATCTTCTTACCCTTTGTAGAAACAGAACTCGAACTCGGCCACTGAAGCACATCTTCATAAGCAGCGAAAGAAGCTAGGTTCAATTTACACCAGCTCCAAACTAAGGTCCACACCCCGAACGTGAAACCACAACTGAAAAAAATATGGCTGATAGCCTCATCTTCTAAGTTGCACATCGGACACGTAGAGCAAGGCAAAACAATGTTCCTTTTGAGCAACTCTAGACGCATAGGAACTCTACCTTTTTCTATCCTCCAAACCAAAGTGTTTACCTTAATCGGAACCCAATTAACCCAACAAATACTATGACTTGAGCTGCCATATAGATGTTGTCGTAAGGAAGCTTTGACAGCAGCTACATAGAATGCCACAGCCGGATTATTATCCCATATCCAAAGGTCTTTGCAGTCGTTGAGCCGAATTTGTGACAACATAAACATAACGTCTTGAACCTCCGATATACCTTCAACCGTGTGCACGCCCACAGACCAGGTATCCGCCAACTGATTCTGAACCCCATCGAACGTAACCCGGCTGCTGACTGCACAGTCTTTATCTTTTTTCCAATGAATACAGAGCTGGCCATCTAAGGTAAAAGGGTGTTTCTCCAAACCATAAATCCTTCCAGAAACTAATTTGGTCCCCGTTCCCAAGTTTACATGTTATCATCTTGTCAATATGCAGTCCATTAATTCGACTCTTCTCCAATAAATTAATAATAGCCTTCCAAGTCCCCGGCAAGGCTTTTTTGACCGGTAAAAAACGACCATTTACCACGACCACCATGAATGCTAATAACCACCTTTCTCCACAACCCTGCATAGTTAGTTTTAAACCTCCAAGCCCATTTTACAAGTAACACCAAATTTACCTCGGACAATTTAGAAATACCCAAGCCACCAAATTTCTTTGGTCTCGTGACAACCTCCCAAGAAACCCAATGAATGCTTTACTATCTCTATTCCCTAACCACAGGAGTTTTCTCATCATCCTCTCAATTTCTTTAATCACCTCCTTTGGAGCTTTAAATAAAGAAAGATAATACACCGGGAGACTAGCTAGAACCGATTTTATCAACGTAAGACGACCACCCATCAATAACAACTTAGCCTTCCACGATTGGAGCCTGCTTCGCACGGTCTCTATAACTGAATCCCAATGAGCCGACCGATTCATATTCGCGCCAATTTTAATGCCAAGATACTGAAAAGGGAACTCACCAACCTTGCACCCCAACACCTCGGCCATGACACGCACTTCCGGAGAAGAGACACCCAACCCAAAAATATGAGATTTATGAACATTAATTCTCAAGCCAGAAACCATATGGAAAATACGTAACAAGCGATTGGTCATAATAACATTATTAGAAGACTAAGTGCCCAATAATAACGCAACATGTGAGAAATACTCGCCCCTCCCCGGTCACTTTAATCCCCTCAATATCCCCCAAAAGACAAGCCCGCGAAATCAACTTAGCCAAACCCTCTATAACAATAAAAAACAAGAAAGGAGATAAATGATCGCCTTGTCTGAGCCCTTTTTGACAATTAAACTCAAACATAGGCGACCCATTTACCAGAACCGCAGACCGAGAAGATTGAACAATACCTCTAATCCACAAGCGCCATCTGTCAGGAAAACCCATCTGCTCCAAAATGGACAAAAGAAAATCCCAGTTCACGTTGTAATAGGCCTTTTCAAAATCAATCTTCAATAAATAAGCCTTTTTACCATACTTCTTAATCCACCCAATAAGTTCATTAAGAACAAGAGGCCCGTCCAGAATGAACCGCTCCTTAAGGAAAGCAGATTGCGACTGGGAAATCACATCCCCCATAACATTTTTAATCCTAGCGGCTACCACCTTAGAAATCACTTTATTGATAACCCCCACAAGGTTGATAGGCCGATAATCTTTCAATCCCATAGGCGTTTTTGTTTTAGCTATAAGAGTAATGTAGGACAAGCTGCATTCTTTACTAATGAAACCCGTTTCATAAAAATCTTCAAACAACCTCAAAAAATCCTCATCCATCAATGACCAAAAGTGTTTAATAAAGTGAAAATTAAACCCGTCTGGTCCAGGCGCCTTATCAGAACCACAATCGAACACAGCTTCCTTTATTTCTTCCTTGGAGAAGGGAGCAATCAAATCTTCTTTCTTTTCTACAGGAACCTATTTCATATCATCACAAATGAAAACCGGTCTCCTAGAGTTAGCCTCACGAAAAAGCTCTCTATAAAAACGAAGAACTTCTCTTTTGACTAGCAGAGGTTTAGAAATCCATTCGCCGCTTTCCTTCCACTGATACATCGATGAAAGTAAGCCGAATTTTCATCACCCAACGACGCCCAGTTCACCCGCGATTTTTGCTTCAGGTCCTTATTTTTCAAGAACATCAATCTGTCCACCTCTTTCTTACTTTCCTCCCATACCCACATCTCGTCTTCCTCAAGATCTCGATTCTCCATGATCGACTCTAACCGCATAATGTCGTTTTTAAGAGTATCCAATTCAACCCCCTCCTTCCTCAAAACCGATTTCCACCAATTCTTAAGAGCCAACTTCACCGCAACAAACTTTTTAGTTATCAAGACATCTGCAGGGCCTTCGGCTGGAACATCATTCCACGCGTCACGAACCACTTCTTCACAACCTTCCCGATCAAGCTAAGAGTTGAACCACTTGAACGGTTTAGCCCCATAATTAGAGTCACTAACAGTTAACAACAAAGGGCTATGGTCGGACAACTCCCTTGGTAAAGCTCTAAGACAAGCTCCATGCCACCTATTAAAAAAATCCTGGCACACCAAAATACGATCAATCTTGCTCATCTTCGCAAACTTACCAATACCTGTCAAAAAAGTGAATCTACTACCCTGCATATTATATTCTTGTAAACATGCTTCATCAATAAAATTATTAAAATCCCGAGCTGCCCTGCTATTAAAATTTGAATTTCTTCTCTCACAATCCCATCGGACAGAATTAAAATCACCTATAAAAATCCACATCCCCAACATACCCTGCATCAACGCCAAAAGGCGCTCCCACAAAACTCTTTTTTCTCCCACTTTCTGCGGAGCTTAAACATTAACCACATGAATAACAGACCCATCTTCAACAAGATTCCCAGACGTCAAAATGAAATTATGTTCCGAAGTAGTTTTATGTTTTTTTAAACTTCCTTGGATTCCAGATACTAATCAAACCGCCTGATCTCCCCCTAGTTCCAACTACATCAGCAGCAAAATCCCCATTTCCCCAAATCAAAGATAAATCAAACTTCTCAGGGTCTACGAGCAACGATTCTTGAAGCCCCAAAAAATCGACTTTATAATTAGAAACCAACCCTTTAATCCAAGAGGCTTTCCCAACCGCCCCTACCCCTTTGACATTCAAAGACATGAAATTCATCGCTTACCTGGTTGAAATCCTTCACCTTCAGTAGTTGTAGAAACCAACTGATCGAATTCCTGAAGTTCGACTCCAAAACGGATGCCAAACTCCATTGTTGCTTCCTTTTCTTTGACCCTTGTGTCCCCTTCTGTCGGCAAAGCAGTACCCCAGGTCTTTGAAGTCAGCAGCAGGTGCCTGCTCAGACTCTCCATTCGTATCCTCCTTGTCATCAAATATGGCCTGAAATGAATTATAAACGTGAATAGGATCCAACCCTCTAGTTTTGACTACGTTACAGTCCAAGCCAAATATAATTGGGTTCAAATTAAATGGATCATCACCAGGAAGCCCATCATTCTTGGGCTCCTTAGCGGGCCGATCATTACTACTAGTGTAGTGTCTCCCTGAATCCAGGCCCACATCTAAATCCTTTTGTTTGAATTTTTTCCTCTTCAATTGTTTGACTAGAACCCCTTGACCATTATGAGAACAATCATTACCATCATCATTAATACTCTCCAAAATAACCCCCATCAAATCAGCCTCCACATTCCTTGGAGAATTAATGTTTTCATTAATTATTTCAATAAAATTCTCCCTTTCCAAATTAGATTCTTTCGCCGAAGTACACTCCGGCTCCGCCACCAGATCACATTCCTGAGCCTTTTCAACCGGATTACTAATTGGAGATCGTTCGACTTCATCGACAAAATCCGAAATCCAATCTTTATCATCTTCCTCGACCCAAACCTTAATCGTTTTCCCATGCCACTTCAAGAAGATCACCTCATGAACTCGAACTCCAACTCCATGACCAACTAAAACGCCAATATAGTGGAAGGAAGAATCCAGCTCCAATCTTTCCACCGATGGTTTCCTAACCACCGAACCAAAAAAACTCCCGATGTTGTGTAGGACTTTATCGTCTAGCACGCTCAAAGGAATACCCACCACCTTCAACCACACAATACGTTCAAAGGGTATATCTTGGCCTTTCCAAACCGCCACCGAACTGAACAATTCGGGTCTACCAACTACTTTTTCCATAGCCATAATCGCATGTTCTTTAGTTCGGAAAGTAATAAGAACTACAAAACCACCCAAACATCGTACATCTCCTTCCCCCAACCCCATCTCCTTCAGCAACCACTTGACACTTTTAAGAACGTACAAGGAGCAAAGTTTCACCAGTAGCGATCTCCCATGCAGATTCTCAAAAGCACAGATAGAATCGTCTATCTCAACAGTTTTCCCTCTAGAGGCCCCAGAGAAAGCCTCCTTAAAAGACATAGCATTAGTAGCGAATGCGTTCTGAGAACCAGGCCTCCTATTTCCACAATCTGCCTTAAATTGTTTGTCCTGTCCCACATTCTTGGGGGGGGGGGGTTCTTCGCTTGTTCACTTCTCCTTCCTCCAAAACAAACCTTGCAACATTGACCTTAAGCTTGTACTCTCCCAGACGAATGGAAGATAATACCTTCTCCATCTCCTCACGATCCTTGACATCTAACAACGAATCCAGCGAGAGCCCATGTTTCTAATTTTTTTAGAATGTAAGATTCTAGTACATGACTGAAACCGGTAATTATATATGTATACATAGTGTAAAATGATAAAATTGTATTTATTATATTAAACAGTAATACTACCGTTGGATTGCAACATCACATCAAACTTCTCCTAGTTAACGACTGTTAGCCTGTCACCCTCCCCCCCACCCTTACCCTAACGGCCAGGTAACGCACCATGGGTGGGGTTTGACGCTCGTGTGACGTGGCCAAGCGTTGCTCAGTTACCTATGACCTAGTTTGTTTTTTATACAGTAAAGTCTTGTTAGTAGAGTTGGGAAAACCATGCTAATTTAACGTAGAGGTCTCAAGTTCAAACCTTGGCTCTAGCACCATATTCAATTTTTTTTAATTCATTTCTCTTTACAAAATTTTGGGCCCAAATTTTTTTTCGCCCGAGGCCCATATTTTGTTTAGTGTTTTCGAAGACGGCCCTGAGTGTATAATAATAGTTGCTAATGAGTCAAACCGCTACTTCCATTTTTTTCACCGGCGTGTAGGTCAAATTGTATATTGTATATAGAACATAACATGTTATCATGTCTCCTTGTAGCCTTTTAAAAATTACCTTACTACGAAGCACAGATGCTTACACACACAAACATACACCTTACATATTGATTCTTTTAATCGTTTTAAGGTTTGAATTACGTTTCCGTCCTGTATTATCGACTCCGCCGCAACGCACACGGCTGGTTCCCTGCTACAGTTTAATAGTCGAGATTGACGAGGTTGCAATTTTGTAAGGCCAGCCGGGGTGGTCCGTGATGGCCACCCCGTGATACCGTGACCACGCGAAACACCGCCCCTTTAATTTATCACGACCGCGATGAAGATTCTCGTGATGGCTATCACATTGAAAATAGCCGTTGGAATACGATCGTTGGCTGGCCACCAACGGTCTTTGACCGTTTTAAATAAAAAAAACTTTTTTTATCCCAAATCACTATATGTACATTTCCATTTAAAATCAAAATAACACACAATCAAAACAACACACAATCAAACAATACAATAAAAAAAATATGGAAGGATCAAGCAAGAAACAATCGGTTACGAAACGAAAGTTTAGACCAAAGGTTCGGCCTAACTCATCGATCGAAAACGTGAAATTTGCCACAAGTGGGGTTGGGCATGTAACTTTTAGGTTTATTTTTTTTTTCGTTTTTTTATGTTTTTAATGTTTATTTTTCTGTTTTATTTATGTTTTTTAGGTTTATTTTTATGTTTTTTATTTAATGTAATGTTTTTTTAGTTTAATTTAATGTTTTTTATTTAATATAATGTTTTTTATTTAATGTAATGTTTTTTAGTTTAATTTATTTACATTTAAAACCCAAACTTTTTTTTTATATTTTTGAACGGTTTTAACATTTAATTCTTACTATTGCAACAGTCCCACCAAACGGTGAACAAAATTAAATTGCAAGTCTTGGAAACCGTCGATTGAATTGAATTAATCTCACCTAAACGGTCAGTGAATTTATTTTAACAGTGCCACCGTCGATTGTATATAAAATGATCAAACTGCGGGGTTAAAAACCATACTTACATGGTTTAAAAAAAACAAACACACCAAAAAATGAACCCGTGGACCGAAGAGGAAGAGATGACCCTTGTGGTTTGCCACAAGGATGCGTCGAATGACCCCGAAATTCAACTCCCCCAGGGGTTTTGGGCTCGAGTGTTTAGCGACTTCGTTGAACACGTTGGCACAAACACCACCAATACCGTCCATGACCTCCAGTTCAAGTGGGGCGACCTCAACATCAAATGTGAGAGGTGGACCACCCTATACGAGCAACAAGTGAGGGACGATCCAGAGCTTGATGAGGAGTTGGCTATCGAATTCACTTAATATGAGTACGGCAACGATTTCGACCATGTCGTGGCATGGCGATTGTTGCGCCAACTTTAAGTTTTTTTCTTTGTTTTTAATGTATTTTTTTATGTTTAATATTATTATGTTTAAAATATTTATGTTTTAATGCAATGTTTTTATTTTTATTTACTTTTACATTTAATAAACACACGGTTAAAACAAAAATCTTAAAAATAAACGGTAAACATATAACAAAACTACAAAACACACGGTTAAAATAAAAAAAGTTGCATTTATATAAACTCAAAATTAAAATAAAAAACCAGTACCAGCCTGTTAGATAGAACCAGCAAAACGGTCCACGGGACCACTACCAGCGTGTGTGACGGCGGTGTTACCGTGCTGATAGTGGCCACTAGTGGGTACCCGTGGACAATTCGGGTGATGCCCCGTCCCCCCTAAATGATTTCAAGTATTTCCACCCATAAAACTCAGATATGCACATACAATCCCCCCCTAATTGTTCATACGCTTCTTAGATCAATTTACTTTGTACCTGAACTCGCGTGTATACATGTATATATGGGCCCAACTTAGCGTATGAAATATAAAATCTTTGTTGACACAAACTGGCTCCTAGATGGATGGATAAGGCACTAGCAATTCTAACTAGTGAGATACCCGTCCGTTGGGACGGGTTTTCGAACGGGGATTAGAAAGCATGAAAGTTTATTAATCCATGTATATGATATCTCAAATGTAGTTATGTAGCTGGCGCATACATGATTCATTACCGATTAAACCTTTTTGTTATATATTATTCTGTTAGTTATAACTTTTATGGACTTTAAGTGTTAAATATGAGTGTTGCAGTTTTAATTTGCAAGTGCAAATTGCTACCTATTTAAAAGTTATTTAACTTCGTTACCAAATTTTTCCAAAATATACGGGACCTTCTTAAAAAAATATTTAAGATGCCAATCATCATTTGGTGGAGTGCCACCTCTATGACCTTCCAATGTGGAGGTTGTGAGTTGGAGTCTCGCCGGGAGCAAATTTATTTTAGGTTGAGCCAAAGATTTTACCACAGTGAGCCTTCGGATGGTGGGTTTCCTCTGGAATAGTGGCGGGCCTGGTCACCAGTGTCGTTTGCATTCGCGGGCGTGAGTTGGCGTTTTGCCAATAGGTTTACCCGGGTAACCGGGCTTTAGGTGGACGTTAAAAAAAAATATTTAAGGTAATATGAAGGTGGGACGGGTTTCTGAAATTTACACAATTCAAACTATGTGTATATGGAAGATCCCAATAACGTCTTAATTGGCGACATAAGGCTCTCGGAGTAAATTGCGCCCTTTAATGAACTGAAGTCCGTCCGCTGGGACGGGTTTTTAAAATTTACTACATTCAAACTATGTGTACATTAAAAATCTTGATAACAACTTATTCAACTGGGATTAGAAAGCGTGAAAATTTATTAATTCACCAAGCCCTCGTTCTTTCAGATTTTTTTTATTATAATTGTTTGAAAATATACTGTTTTATTGTCCAAAAATATGCGGTATGATAAGGAAATCACGTAACCAAACATGATCGCACATTGTCAACTACCCTTAAAAAGGTGGTAGTGTTTACGTTGTTTGTTTAACCAAAATTTAGACCACGGCTGAATTAAAGTAAAAGTAAGTTAAAAGATAATTTTCTTATTAAACCCTCTAATTATACTAAAGCTAAAAAAATTAACCTTTTAGTTTGGTTTGAATCTTAAATGCAATCACAATTCAAAACGGACAATCAAGAGTTTCCACAATTCAAAAGAAATTCAAAAGAAAATAAGCAACATAATTAAAACAACTAAAACATAAGTAAATGGCTCGATGCCAAAACACAAGCAACGAAACTAAAACAACTAAAAGACAAGTACACGACTCGATGGAATTAAGCATTTGGCGACATAAGGCTCTCGGAGTAAATTGCGCCCTTTAATGCACTGAAGTCCGTAGTAGGAAAGAAGGAATGATGGCCATTCAGTCCTGGTAATTCGACGAAATTATACAAAATCATATGCACACTAATATTTCTTTACTTTGCTTTGTTACCTTCACATAACAAAACAACATTTTTCTAAATGTTATTATCAAGATGCCATGGAAACATGTTCCTTTCTCTAATATTCATTCTATTATATGGAAAACAGCCCAAGCAACTCCGTTTCAAGCTTTGAAGCCTATAGAACAACACTAAGAAGGAAGTTGGTGATACAACTTACAAAATGAAGTTGGTGTGTGAAAAAGTAATTTTTTTGGGAGTTTGGTTGTCAAAGGTCATGATCTCCTCTGACTCTTCATCTAAATCACCTATCAATGGCTCATCTCCAATGAACTCGCTTGTTGCATTTTCACAACCGAATTATGCATATACACAAACATGTTAGCTGACTCTTGACCTATTCAACCTGTTACCACTCATTGACCTGTTTCATTTCTTTTAATCTAAGCTTCTACATTTGACCCGCTTAAATTCAAAATCAAATTACTCACTGCTTTGACACCTACTTCTTATACATAGGCAAAATCATCATGGGTGAACAATTATACTATATTGCTTTATTGGGATAAAAGAGGGGTATATTAGTTTAATGTGTTACATTATTGGTAACCAGAAGTTATACACTAATTCTTGATTTCAGGATTTCAGCAGGAACAGTCCCATTAAAAAGGCTTCTTTCCATTCTTGATTTCAGGATTAAATGAAGATTTTTTTAGTAGAGAAACACCAGAAAACCACTGGTGAAAAAAAATATTATGATCAATAAAGCAATATTAATTAGTTTCATCACTTTTTTAAAAGATATGTATATGAATAAAGATTAGTTACCTGAATGACTAAACATGCATATTTAGTGGGAAATAAGAAATAGTACTAATAATTTGTAGCCAATGAGGTAGTGGTGAATGGTTGGGGAAAGAGTTGGTCTTCCTTGTAAGCCAGGTTCGATTCCTACTCTCCTCATTATTTTCTGCGACATCCAGGTGAAGAGCGAATACGGGTGACGCCGATTCAAGTCAGATGGGAGGCGAGCTTTTACCGATTATTCCACTGTCATGTCTTCGGGCGGGTGAAGGTCAGGTTTCCGCGCATTTGGGAGAGCCAAGGGGCTGGCGGCGGTCGAGTAGTCGACCTTGGCCACAGCGCCCGGTGTCATGGTAGTTAGCACGTCGTTCCTTGCCGTTCAAAAGAATAAAATACTGATAATTTGTGAATAATAAATTAAGGAGGATATTTAAAGGGTTATCTAAGCACCTTACAACATAATTTGCTTTACAAGGACTTAGTTTTTTCACCAACACTATTACTAAATCTCTCAAAGTCCTTGTCAACTACTCTTCTATTTCCTTGTCAGAACAATTATGAGATTGCCCCATATTTATTGATGAAATATTCTGTAATGTCATGAAGGACCGCTTTAATTTACCATCGGAATAACTGGTGCATCCTGCATACAACATAAACCTTTAAAGTGGTGTTTCAAAACAGATTCAGGTTGAAAGGGTGACTACTTAGTTGATGTCAAACAAAACAGGCAAGATCGTAATCGCCCATTAACATTTTGTTTTATCCATTTCAAGAAGATGATGGGTCAAAATAGATTAAGATTGAAACATGTCACTTATTAGTGAATGTGAAACTATACAGGCATGATTGTAAGGACCAAAGATAGAAACTCTATGAAATGTCAATAAGAACAAAAACTAAATTAAAGTCAGAACAGCAACTACAGCATAAATTGGACTTCATTGATTTTGAGATGTCCAAGCTTATTTCTATAAGATATTGTAAAATAGAAGATGGCAAGTGGGTGAACATAGCAAAGCTATTGGTTGGGTTAGTAACACATAATCCCTCTAAATAAGATCTATATCCGCCTATCAACATAAACCCATAATTAATTCTGCGACAAACTAATAAAATATGTAAGAAAACAACGAATGTTAAAACCCGTCTAAAACAATAGGCTTTGTTCGGCAGTTGTATGCCAATGGAAGTACCCAAAATCATCATCGCGTGTCTTGCGGCATTTCCTAGTTCTAGTATTATAAGCTAATTTCTGTTTAATAAAGTGAGACACATTTCCATCTTATTAGACCCCTAAAGAAAAGAAAGAAAAAGACTCATACAACACAAAGTCATCACCGTGTATCTTACAAGTTACGACATTTCCTGGTTCTAGTTTTACACACTTAATTTTATCTATGAAAAAAGGGAGACAAACTTCTATCTTGTTGGACTCCTAAACCAACATATGAACATATACAACACAATGTGCATCATTATATAAAAGAAAATCTGTAAGGAAATGTATATGTACCTGACAACTATGGAGGATGAATGTAACAGATTCCTTCATCTTCATCAACCATTGGAATAAACTCATCAATGGGTGAGGCTGGAAACCCTTTTGGCAAATAAGGCCAAATAATTTCTTGATCCAACATGTCAAATTTACTTAACCCCCCCCCCCCCCCCCCCGCACCGTTTGTCCCGTTTAAACTTTTCGAAAATGGCCCATTTTGTCACATGAACCGTGCCATTTTCCAAATAACTTGCCAGTGTATAGTGAAACTCGTTTAGCCATTTATAAAATATTGTTCCTGTTTTATAAATTCATTAACTAAATAATATTTCACATGGGTCCTTCCCTGTCATATTTATATTCAGAAGTAAACTCCATATCTTGAAAATTATCTAAAATCTCAAATACTCCTTTGGTAGGTTGGTTTCACATACCCATCATATGAGAACCCCGCTTGTGAATACGACCCTTGTTTGCTGAATCTTATGTAATTTGAGACCTACCAATTACCAAATATATTAAAAGTTAAAACTGAACCAAGTCAAAACAAAGCAATGCACTAAATGATAAGCAATTTAAACAAAAAAGAATGAACTTAAAAGCATTCATGTGTGGCTTTTGTCTATTACAATTGTAGAAACAAACAAATGAGCTTCTCTTGACAAAACTTGAAAGCAATTTAAATCAATCAGTAATCAAAGCAAGATATTAGCCTCTCTTTTCAAATCTGTAAATATCATATAATACATCAACAAATTAACACACAAAATTGACATTCATTTAGGCAAAATAGCACTTTACCATTGATGTTTAACAAAAATAAATAATAAAAAAATAAGGTTAACCCAATACTCACTTCTTAAGCCAAATTATGAACCCGTGCTTTCTTATGGGTCTTTAATTAGGCATAACTGACTTTAGACTTTTTGATCAAGATCGTTTATCCCATATCTGCCAAGTCTTGCTCCTACAAAAACAACCAATTACATAAATAAATTATTTGAAAAATTGGGTATGGGGTGGACCACCGCTCCAACCATAAGCATTTTAACCACTAAGAGATTGAACTGTTGCATTAGGTTCCCTGTTTCCACCAGCAACCAACAATGCAACACCAAATGGAATTAGTAGAAAACAATTACCCAGCATATATAGCACTGATTCAAAATCAGTAACTCCAAATCACATGCTCAGAACCAAACATCAAAACAATAATATCAATTGAGTAAACATACCTTTGAATTGATGTTAACTAATTGATAATTGCAGTAGTGAAAAGAATCGATGGATTAGCACTTCAAAACGTAACACTGTGTAGCATTTGAGAACCCGGAAATCCAAATGGCGAAGAGGAGATAAAGATGATCAAAGAGAAAAATACATGATATGTTTGTTAAAAAAGGGGATAAAGAAAAACGATGATTGTGAAGACAAATTAGGGCAAGAGGAGGTGGAAAGCTATGGATGGAATGAAGGTTTATACAGGCAAAGTGAGTTGTGTATTACCATGAAATTAGGAGGAAAAAAATGAGAAGCGGGAAAGTTATTCAGCGAAAAAAAGGGATCAATAGCTAACTGCATTAGAAAAAAATAAACTGCCAAAATTTGAAGAAAACTCCCTATTTTTAATGGCTGAGATTTAATCTCATCAATAACTACCTTAAATTAATGGTTAAGATCAAGTTGAAAAACAGTTTTTTTTGTGTAAATGTTGGTAGTTAATGGGTGGTGAACAATATATTAATAATTATCAACCTTTTATTTGATCAGTCTCGACACTTCCTAAGTTTTTAGGTAATAGCAAAAGTTAAAAGTGTGATAAATACTTATTTAAAAACAACCATTATATATTTCTTTCTTTTTTTCATAATATGGTAAATGGTAGAAAGGCGAGAAACGCTATTTCGGGCTTGGAAGTGAATGGCGTGTGGGTTTCTAAACCTTCTTTTGTTAAAAAGGAGGTGTTATGTTTCTTTCGGGCTCACTTCCGTGAGGCGTATGCTGAGCGGCCTCCTCTTATTTGCACGGGTATTAAAAGGTTGAATGAAGCTGATAGCAACTACTTGATTACTGAGTTTTCTAGACAAGAAATTAAAGGCGCGGTGTTTGACTGTGGGTCTAATAAGGCTCCCGGTCCTGACGGTTTCAACTTTCGTTTTGTGAAGCGTTTTTGGAGTTTTCTTGAAGAGGATTTTTCCAAAATTTTGAATGAGTTTCACGATTCAGGTACTATTAATAACGGTTGTGCATCGTCTTTTATAAATTTAATTCCTAAGGTTAAAACACCTATAGGTCTTAAAGATTATAGGCCGATTACGCTTATTGGGATTATTAGCAAGATTATTTCTAAAATTCTTGCTAATCGTCTCAAAACGGTGTTGGGTAGTGTTATTTCGGAGCATCAATCGGCTTTTTTGAAGGATCGATTTATTTTGGATGGGCCTTTAGTTGTCAATGAGTTAACGGAATGGCTTAAGAAAAGAAAAAAGAAGGCGTTTTTTATTAAAAATCGATTTCGAAAAAGCATATGACAACGTAAATTGGATTTTTTGGTCTCTATTATGGTACAAATGGGCTTTCCTATTCGGTGGTGCAATTGGGTTCGAGGTATTTTGATATCAGCTCGCTCAGCGGTGCTTGTTAACGGTTCACCTACTTTTGAATTTAAGTGCGGGAAAGGTCTCCGTCAAGGGGATCCTTTATCCCCATTTTTATTCTTAATAGTTATGGAATCGTTGTCTTGGGTATTGAAAAAAGCTAAAGAAGTTGGTGAATTCTCGGGTATTAATTTTAATGACAATGAAGTTGATATTTCGCATTTGTTTTATGCGGATGACGCTCTCATTTTGGGAAACTGGTCGCGTGAAAATCTGGAAAGTACAGCTAGAATTCTTCGGGTATTTTATCTTTGTTCGGGCCTTCGCATTAACCTTCATAAGTCTAATCTTATCGGGGTTGGTACAGAAGATGTGCAAGTCAACGATATGTTACAAATTTTGGGATGTAAAAAAGGTTCTTACCCTTTTGAATATCTCGGGATTAAAGTCGGAGCTAATATGAATAGGGTGAAAAATTGGTCGATAGTTATTGATGTGGTAAAGTCTAGACTTGAATCATGGAAGGCGAAGACTAAATCTATAGGGGGCCGGTTGGTGCTTATTAAATCGTTTCTTGAAAATCTTCCGATATATTATTTTTCTATGTATAAGGCCCCGAAGAAGGTGATAGATTGTTTGGAGATGATTATGCGAAGATTTTTATGGGCTGGCTCTTCCGAGGAAAAAAAAGATAGCCTGGGTTGCTTGGGATGTTATTACGAGACCTAAAAATGAGGGTGGTCTAGGGGTGTCTAAGTTGCAAGGTGTTAATGAGGCACTTCTCCTTAAATGGGTGTGGCGGTTTAAAAGAGATAGAAACTGTTTGTGGAAAAAGGTTGTAGTCGGATGTCACGGGTCGAGTAGAGCATGGAATATTTTGCCTTGTTCACCCTCGGCTAGCGGGTGTTGGAGGTAAATTGTTAAAGTTGGAGACATAAAACTTCAAAATGGGCGAACTTTGAGCAGCTTTTTCATGGGTATTGTAGGGGACGGGGCAGATATAAATTTTTGGGGAGATAGATGGTTGGGAACAGATCCGTTGCGTGTTAAATACCCTCATATTTTCAGGTTGAAAAAAAAATGGGTGTATATAGCTGATCGTGTGCGGATCCAGCAAGGTGAAAAAGTGTTGAAATGGGATTGGCGAGTGGCTCCGAGTAGCTACGAAGAAGTCACGGGGCTGTTTGATCTTTTAGCAGATATTCATGACTATAATTGGGGAGGTGGAGTCGATTTATGGAAATGGGAAGGTGACAAGAATGGTATATTTTCGGTTCACAGTGCCAAAAAAGTACTTCAAGACTGTTCGCATAATACTAACACTTTGAAAATAGGGTGGCGTGGTTGGACTCCAATGAAATGTAAGATATTTGTTTGGAGAGCAGGGCTCGACAGATTGCCTACAAAGGAAAACTTGGTTAGGCGAGGGGTCATGCTAGACAATACTTTCTGTCCGTTGTGTGATGTGGAGCAAGAGTCAGCAATGCATATTCTCACGGGGTGTTTGTATGCGACAGAAGTGTGGCATAGATTGGAAGCTTGGTGCAAATTAAGCCCTGTGTATATCTTTGATATTGCAGATTTAATTCAGCTGCAGGATTCCCATGCGAAGACCAAAAACGAAGCCAAAATTTTACAAGGTATTGTGTATACGGCTATGTGGTTGATATGGATCGAGAGGAATGATAGAATCTTCAATAATAAGTCGCGGAGAGCGGTGGAGTTGATGGAGCATATTAAAATCATGTCGTTTTTTTGGATCAAGCATAGGTCTAGATTTAAAGGTTTAGATTGGAACAAATAGTGTAAATATCCGTTGGATTTGTTGTAATCTCGTTTTTGCTCAAGGGTCCTTGATTTGAGGACGCTTGTGGCTTTGGGTGGTTGAATGAAATTTATCTTTAAAAAAAATATATCTTTTGAAACAATTTTCTATCAACAAATAAAACAAACTAAAGGTGTATGTATAATCTTCTTTAGAAGGAGTGTATGTAGTTGTGTTTAGGCGGTCTTGAGTACGCTCCTCGTTTTGTGAAATTCAATTCTCAAAAAAAAGTATATGAAACATATGATCAATGAGCTGAGCCCACAATTAATTTTTAATTAAGTTTTCAAATATTTATTTAAACAGTTATTACGTACTGTGATTATTATTTACATTAATCTCAAAATGATAAGGACGTTACACATAGAAAAAGCTAAAATACATGGTTATAGTTTTACGTTTCAATCGATATTCTAATTTGGCTTTTGGGAGCATTACCAAGTGAAGGTCTATCCTAATTCTGAACCTAGATTTAGGCATGTAAACAAACCGAACGTTCATGAACTGTTCGTGAATCGTTCGGCAGGAAGTTCGTTTGTGTTCGTTTATTTAAATAAATGAACGAACACGAACACAATTTTTTGTTCGTTTAATTAAACGAACGAACATGAACACACGCTTTGTTCGTTCATTTATGTTCATGAACGTTCGTTTATGTTCGTTCATTTATGTTCGTTTATGTTCATTTATTTTTGTTCGCTTAATTAAACTTAACTTTATTTTTATTATTTATTTCCTTTTGTTAAGTATCTTAATTCATATGTTCTAAAAATTTAACCCTAAACCTAATATTCTAACCATATCACTTATCAGACGCTATCCATACTTCACATCCACACCTCCTTTCTTCTCCACACTCCACAACCCTACCTTCTTCTACTTCCGGTCGACCACCTCCACAGCCCCGCCTCCACTCTCCAGCCTCAACAGCGTCGCCGTCTCCCCCATCCCCGTCTCCACAGACCATAGCGCCGCCGTATTTCTCATCCTGGCATTTGGTTTTGGTTGCATTGTGATGAATCATTATTAACTTGTTTTTATTTGTGTTCGTTTATGTTCATTTGTGTTCATTTATATTGATCACTTATGTTCGTTTATGTTCATGAACAGTTCGTTTAAGTGTTAAATGAACGAACATAAACGAACATGAACACGACACATTTCTTAATGAACGAACACGAACACAAAAATGTGTTCGTGTTCGTGTTCGTGTTTGTTCGGTTCATTTACAGGCCTACCTAGATTAGTTAAAATAATCGATCATTTTTTTTAACGACTTCTAGATTTTCTATAAGAAATACATCATCTATACTATATTATAATGTATTAGAGAGGGGTAGTTTAAGATACCCAAAAGTTAAGAACTTATTTTTCATTAATAACCTTGAAATGAGGGTAAAATAGTCATTCATACATTATTTACATTTTAATACCCTATCTTATTTACACTTTAATCCCTTAAACTTTACTTAACTTTTGCTTATTTAAACTATAGTTAAACTTTTTTTTTTCCTTATTTTAAGCAAATCATCCCTATAATTTTTAAATAGTCATATTTTTTGCATATGTTTATACTTCTATAAAAAAATACATCATAATAATGAACATTTTATTATCTTTAATTTGAGTATAGACTTATAGTATTGCTACTTTTTTATTCTAAAAATCTTTATGTGCTACATGATTAACGATATCTAGGAGTGATCAATAACTAAACCGTTCACCAAAGCCAAACCAAAAAACAGATAAAACTGAACCAAAACCTATTGAAAACTAAAAACATCTGATTTAACTTAAAATTGGTTATCCTTTTCTTTTTGTACCCTTAGTTAACCGAAATTAGTTAAACTGAAATAGACTTATTCATATATTCATAACAGCATGCCCGCATGATGTGGTAGGGAACATAAACACTTCTAATGGTTCATGGTTGGGTTAGGTTCAGTTCGGTTATAAGGCTCAACCAAAACAAAAATCGACATTATCGGTTATCGATCTTGTTAACCAGCCTGTTAATTGATTCAGTCTATTTGGTTAGATTGTTGTTTTTAGTTCGGTTTAGTTAATTTTGGTTAATAACCAAAACCAAACTTTGGTTAAAATTTTGCTTAGAAAGACATGAAATGAAGGTATAAATACATGTAATGGATGTATAAAAGATATAAATGTATGAATGGTTCAGTTTCGGTTTGTTAATTTTGGTTAACTTAGGGTACAAAAAAACCGATATTAGGTTAACTTGGTTTTGATTAATTTTCAGTTCGGTTTTGTATGTTTTTGTTCGATTTCGGTTGAGGGTTCAATTATTGTTCCCCCTAGATATTGTTAATCACGTAAAAATCAAATTTTTAATTAAAAGTATTTAGCAAATTATACTCTAATATGGTTTGATACTGAGTAGATATGTTTTTGAATTGTAGTGGCGGTATAAATAGAGGGGGTTTTGAAATTTTTAACTTTTATACCTAGGCCTGTAAATGAATCGAACGAACACGGTGTGCGTGTTTGTTAATATAATTTTAAATGAATACGAACACATAATCAACACATTTTTGTGTTCATGTTTGTTCAATAAGAAATTTGTCATGTTCTTGTTCGTTTATGCTCGTTCGTTTAAAACCTAAACCACAAGTTCACGAACGAACATAAACGGACGTTCACAAACATAATAAATGCGAACGATTTTGTATTATTGAAAAACCCAATTACTAATTGGTTATATATTTATACAAGTAGTTAAAGCCCAATTTATGGTTATATTTATGTAAATATAATTACGTATGTAATTAATAAACTTAAACAGACATAAATAAACGAAAATAAACGGACGTTCACGAACATAAATGAACGAAAACAACGTTTGTTCATGTTCATTCATTTAACTAAATGAACAAATTTTTTTGTTTGTGTTTGTTCGTTTATTAATAAACTACATAAATGAACGTCCCGCCGGATAAGTTCGCAAACAGCTCATGAACATTCGGTTCGTTTATAGGCCTATTTTTACCTTTATTTCATGTATTTATACCTCTATTTCATGTACTTCTAGACAAAAAAAAAATTAGCCAAAGTTTGTTTTTGTTATTCATCAAAATTAACTAAACCAGACTAAAAATCGATAATCTAACAATACTAATCAAACCAAGGAACCAATTGTTTAAAAAAGATTGATTAATTGATGACTTTTGATTTTAGTTTTGGTTGAGGCTAATAATCAAACTTAACCGAACTATGCATACACACCCTTATAAGTGCTTGTGTTCCCCGCTACATCGCGCGGGCACTCTACTAATAACTATAACTTGCAGGATAGAAGGGATATATAAATACATCATTAAAAAAAAAAAACTCTTTGCCTCTTAGACAATTGGGATGCAACTTACCACTCTACATCACTGTTGTCAAGGCTTAACCAGGAGCGCTCTCCAAGATTCACTTTTCAGGCTCATTACAGTCTTATCACTTCGTTTCAAAAGCCCCGCTTTCAGGCCATCTGACATATTTTTAATGCCAAATCCCGAGGAAATTTTGGCCAAAAGTCGTCTAAAAATGTTTGAATATGTCTGGAACAATTATGCTAACCCTAAACAAGCATATAATCAACCTAAGACAACCTAAACTAACGCTAAAGAAGCTTAAAAATGTCTAAACCCTAAAAATTTCATTTTTGTACCATACGCTTGGCCTAACAAAGCTTTCGTTTTTTAAGCGCCTTAAGTGTGCGTAGCGCCTTTAACAACTATGCTAAAGGATCGATCAGGTTTTTGGGTTGATCAAAATTAAATACGTCAATATATCTAGATAGGTATAACTAAAATATACGAGTAATAAGTTTTTTCTTGAATAAAAATGTTTTTTTTTTAAACTCAACTTAAATAAGAGTTTTATCCTGCTGTCTAAAAATATATGATATTAAAGGCTGCTCTAATGCATGAAGTAGACATCTACGGTTCATGCATAATTATGTGTCTTTAAATACATGTGGACTTAATTCATTATTTGTTATTCATATAGTGTAAGTTAACATGAGAAAATTAAAGAAAAACATATTTACAATGAAATGTTCATCATGAACCTGGTTAAGTTAAAATAATTTAACTAAAATTCTACAAATAATACAATTACCAAAATCATTCATAGTATAATTTCTTATCATAAGTTTATGTTTAAAAATAAAGAATATTATGATGACTATTTAGTAAAATAGGCTTTGCGATTTAAAAGGTGATAGCAACGTAGCTTGTTAATTGCTCATTTGCTCAATATCCAAATGTAACTTGTAGTTTTCTCAGTTTCAATATTATTAATTGAGTGTGATTACTAAAAAAAAACCTATTTCTTCAACTGAATAAATAAAAATTGAAAATATTTGTTCTCACTTGTGGTAGCACTAAAAATACCTAAATAAATGGGCCCTTTTCACAAATCACTTTCCTTTTCGCTTTCTAATTTGGGTGCTTTTTCCCATCGATGATGCAATCTTTTTTAACGTTTTTCTCCTGCTTTATAATTGAACAACAAGCAAGTTTGTCTAACTTTGAAATTATTATCAGATATTTACAAAATTCTATCGGTAGCCATTCAGTACCATGCAATAAAATGCATATATATTGTATATATATTTAGCTAAAATTATACAAAACAAATATCTTAAGATACCATTTAAATACTTGCAATGAGTACTTACTGATATGCCATTTTAAGTGATAACCACACAATTTATATTTTAGACGATAGATCATCAAAAGTTACCGCATAAATACAAGTTGCGCTTAGGACTGTTCATTGATATCTCCTTGTTCGTTCGAATTTGGCAGAAATTTGGTAAAAAAAAAAAATAGTAGTTCAATGTTTAATTAGTTACCATAAGAGAACTCAAAGCACGTAGTTTATGATATTTAGAAGCATGGTGGGTCTAAGAAAATTCAAAGATATATATCATCGTCGACTGCTACCTTCCACCAACCACCACCGTCCATTTTGAAAAAAATTCTGGATTTTTCTTCTTTACAACCATTGAAAACTTGTTACTTCACCACCATTAAAAATATTGTAAGAAAAATATTCTTATTGAAAGATCTCAATGAAGTCGAAGAATATATTGTAAAAGAGTATGTTAAAATTTCACGCTTGGCTTTTAATCCAGTGGTAAAAGCTAAAGCCTCTCTAAGAAAAGACTCAGGTTTAAGTCTTAAGTCTTGAGGATATGAGAAAAAAGAGAAATTAGCCATTATAAGAAAAAAAAAATTACGTGTTGTGATAGGTTTAAAACTAAGTTAACAAAATATACCCATTCTTTAAACAATGAACAAATTAGTATTAATAGAGTAGGCATTTACTTAGGAATAAGAAGAGCGGTCAAAGCTCATTTAGTAAGTACCGGGGATGGTTCATTTCAGAAGAGGTTTTAATGCGATAAGTGCGAGAAGAAGATTAATAATTCATTTTTTTTCGTTTTTAAAAAAAATAAGAATGTAAGAACATTGTTGAAATGTGTTGTTTATTCATCTATCTTGAAAACAAAAACAAATATATGAAGAAATTTCATTAATTTATATAACCCACACATGTACAAATTTTGTGTAGGAACATTACCTACGCATAATATAACACAAGTGTAGGAAAGAGTTTAAACATTAACAAAACATTTGATTACATTAATTTAATGAGTTTTTATATATATAACATAAACAATGATATATAAAAAGGAAAAACTTCAAAAATATATGAAACATTACTAATAAAAAGTAAGATTTAGGTTTCTTCTTTCACTTCTCGCAATAAAACACTCTTCTAAAAATAAGCTAACACTAGTAAGTACCTACTCTGGAAAGGAGCTTTGTCTTCTCAAATAATTTGTTTATTTCTAGGCATTGAGCTTTGTCTTCTCAAATAGTTTTCTCAAAACACTTATATTTGTGAACTGTTTAGCATTTTTAATCTACATATATGTATATTAAGCATTTCGTATATGTAATTGTTTTACAAATGTTCACTCTTTGTTTCTAATCCAGAACCTTTAAAGAACCAGACGTGATTTTTTTAAATATACATATGTATAAGCTAATTATTTAGATATATGTAAATGTTTTACGTATAACTTAACAATTTACGCATTTGTAATTGTAATAATTCCTCTTCCATTGAAAATTTTTCAAATAAATAAACCTAGATCGATTTTTGATTTTTTTTATGATTGATTTGATACAGAGGAAATGAAAAATTAGATCAACTAGATTGAAGAATTTGTTGATACTGAAGGTACTCGGGTTCGAGTCCTTCTTGGGACCGTTTTTGTCACCATTGTTGTTTAGTTTTACTCTTTTTTAATCATGAATATAACATTCATTCAAAATTATAATATTCATAAAAAAATTATTTTTGCTCCAAAAATTATGAAAATTTAGGTGTAGCATCTTAACACATTAAAGAAAATTATCACATTTTTATTTTCTAGAAAATACATTATTTTCGTATTTTTCTTGATTTAAAATGTTTTAATCATATTTAATTGATTAAAAATTCATTTTTAATGATTTTAATCTCAAACCTTTTGGGAAATTATTTTTAATCATCATGAACTAAAATAAAAATTATTGGTCTAGAAAACAATTATTTTATTGATTTTCTTATTTTTAACCATTTAAACATGATTTAAATTCAATAAATCATTTTTAATACAAATAAATTAAGAAAAATTATGGAAAAATTATTTTCAACATTTATCATCATAAAGTATCTATGTTTCACAAAAATATTATTTTTGGAGAATAACTTGTATTTTAAGTCTTATTTATGGTTAATTAGACATAATTAATCATTTATTTGTTTATAATATTTAAAATCCGTTTTATAAATATTTTTCTTATAAAATAGAAATGTTCCTATGTTTAAAAGTTATAATCCTTATTTGTTTGGGTCATTTGTGTAATCCATAATTATCTTGTTCTATTATCGTATTAAGTTACAACTTCAGTTAAAATAATTAACTAAATTCTTTTGTCTAAATTGTTTTGAAATATTTTTTATTAAATATTCAACTAGTAATGACTAGATTACCTAATTATGTTCATAGATCTTAATCATAATTAAACATATTATTTTGGTATTCGAGCCTAACCTTAATACCATTTATCATAAAAAAAAACTCTAATTCCCCAAATCGACTTAGCAAACCCTAATGCCTTAGACCCTAAATGCCTTAGACTTTTTAAGTCACTTCCCTCATTAGTATTTTTATACATATAGGTTGAATTCTTCGGAATTCCCAAGTTTATCTTATGACGAGTTTTGTTTGGATTTATCGCGCTTAACAAAACTGTGAGTATATCTTTCCCCTTTTTGATTTTACAATTTTGGGGTGATTCATGTACTTTTATTTATCTCACTCATTTAAACATGTTTTATTATCATATTCACAATCCCAATTCTTGTATGTGTTTTACTTGTTGATCACTGATAGTGTGTACTTATGACCTTAATCATTAACCCTTGTGTGGCCTACCATAACAATGAGTAGTACTACGATATGCATCCCTTGTGACTCTGTTGTATGAGACCTTGGTCATTGTTATGTTAACCCTTTATCACTTGTCGTCTACTATATATAATCATACTATTGGGCGAATACTATACATATATACTAGATATCCCATTATTCTTGGATATCATTTCTAATCTAAGGCTTGATTTTGGGTGACATTTGTACATAACTTGAACACTAAATTGTAGACAGTATAACACGTGAATTGTGAAACTCTTTTTCTACTATATGTATTCAAACAGGGTATGCTCACAAATACATTTTGTATTGACCTATATTATTTTGTACATGTTTCAGGGTATTTTGAGATGCATTCTTTAAGCTTTCGGATTCATATTTAGATTGCGATTCATTGTATTTTAGTTTAGGTGGCATTTAGAATCGTTGTATTTCATTTCAATGTAATAAACTATTTAATCAATGTATCAATAATTACACTTCTAGTCCATGAGCTATTGAACACTCGTCACTACGTAACACATCGATGTTTCCGCCATCGGTTAGGATGCTACAACTTAACAGTGATCTGGATGGGTTTAGTGGGGGTGGGTCTAATTGAAATGAAAATGACAACCGGTACTGTTTTGGAAGCTTTTAAACTAATGGACAGTAATAGTTATTTTCAGCAAACCACAACAATGCAAAAAGAAACTAAATCATTAATTATATTAATTTATAAGATGGAGTGGTGGGAAAACAAATTCTTAAAGCCTTAGAAAGATAACACGTGTCCCTTAGGTTGGAAGTTTATTAGGTAGTATAGATTTGTGTGTGTATGTGTGTGTGTATAAAGGGGAAGACTAGAATGAAAACCCACTTAAGTTGTATAAAAACACCCTAAAAATGATGTAACAACCATGAAAACATGTATAGCATCCTAGTAAACACTGTGTAACACATATGTAACTATGCATACACCATTGCGGACGTACGATATATATCGCACACATCAACAATAGGGTTTAAACTAGTTACATAGTGTTTACTATGATATTAACCGTGTTTTAATGATTGTTACATGGGGTTTCACAACTTAAATGTGTTTTCAAAATAACAATTCCCTAGATATAGATATAGATGTAGATGGTATGTTTTGTTGTACCGCTCAAACACATTCTAGAAGTGAACCTAGAAGGAGATTTTAAAGGACGAAACAATAAGATGGTAAAGTTGGAAATGGTAAAAATATTCGTTTTTGGACCGACCCTTGGATAGAAGGACGCAACCTTAAGGTTTTGTATCCTGAATTGTTTCGGTTGGAACAAAATAAATTCTGTACGGAGGAGGAGAAGTTCGATCGTTCAGGTGACCGAAATGGGGTGCATTGGTCGTGGAGTTCGTACCCCTCATCGGAGGTAGAGGTTCTTCAGGTTGTTAGTCTTTATAGAGATATAGCCGAATTGGAATTATCAGACAAAGAGGACGATTGGTATTGGGATTTTGGATCGGATCTTGTTAATTTGCTCGACTAAAGACATCAGGAAGTGGCTTAATGGGAATGACATTGGTAATAATGGTG
Source organism: Ambrosia x helenae (assembly GCA_030844895.1). Taxonomy (NCBI): domain Eukaryota; kingdom Viridiplantae; phylum Streptophyta; class Magnoliopsida; order Asterales; family Asteraceae; genus Ambrosia; species Ambrosia x helenae. Next base: position 137,765,159 of record CM061229.1, on the reverse strand, counting down.
ACGTGTTTAAATGGTGTTATTGGATTCCTAGCAAGTGTAATATTTTCATGTGGAGGGCCCTTAGAGATCGCATTCCGACTTCCAAAGCGCTTCGGAGACGGAATGTTAATGTGGGAGAAGGTTTTTGCGGCTTCTGCGGTGAATATGAAGAGACGGTAGACCACATTTTCTCGGCTTGTAGGTTTGTTATGGGGGTTTGGGCTGGTATTTCGACGTGGTGCAAGATGGCTCCATTTTTTGCTTTTTCGATTAAAGATGTTTTAGACGTCGTCGATCATATGCAGCTCAAGGATGTTAAGAGGGATATTGTCTACGGCATTCTAATTGTTACGTGTTGGAGAATTTGGAAGGCGATGAACGAAAAGACGTTTTCTAGCATAGACCCGGATGTGGTGAAGATTGTGGCGGATATTAAAAGTCTAGGCTACTTGTGGTACAAAAGTAGATTTAAAAAGGATACGGTAGATTGGAAACGTTGGTGCCATTTTAATTTTAATGTAATGTAACTCGGTTTCTTGTGGCTTTTCTCCATCTTAAAGATAATGCCGGTTTTTTTAATGAAATTTGCCTTAAAAAAAATCTATTTCGCTATGAAAGTCTTGTCATTTGGAGAGTATTAACTTTTAGAACATTTGAATAATTTCAGCTTATCAATCTTTATTATATATAATTTAACTTGGGTCGATCAACTTTTCTATATGTCACCGAAACTTCAAAAAATTAAGCATTAGCTTCTAAAAAACACACTTATATATACACCAAGTATATATATGCTTTCAACTGAGGAAAAAAAAGGCAAACATATCTATAAATCCAGCAAATCTACTATTGTAATGCCTATGGCGCATCTGAAATATATATAAAATGAAAACGATGATCCTACTATATGAATAACTAGCTGATTACCTCGGGAGGGTCCCGGGGTTGAAAAATCTAATTTTATGTGATAACCTATTGCAAATGGCTCAAGTTAACTAACCACAAAATCTCTCAGTCATTGCATGTTCATAGTATTCTAATCAGTAATAACTCATATTCTCTACAAAATCTAATTTTACGTGATAACATGAACACTTTGTGTGTTTTTTTCCTGTATGAACGAAACCCCACAAAAAATAGTCGATTTTTTCTCTGTTTTTTATATAGCACTATGGTACTCGTTGGAAAGATAATAAAACGCTCGTTAATTTGGTGCAATTTTTTTCTTTACAAAATCCCCTATATAAAAGATATAAACGTTTAAAAATTATGAGAGGAAATATGAGAGAGAAAATTTTAAATTTAAGGGTCATACTATTTGGACACCCCAAAAAATTAAATTGACACCCTAAGTATGCCTCATATAGACCTATATGGGGCATATGTAAGTACAATTTTTGTCTTTTAGCTATCTGATGTTGACTAACACAGAAAACAATAAAGTTAATATTTCTCGTATAGACTTATATGAGGCATATTGAAATACAATTTTTGTCTTCTAGCCAATTAATGTTGACCAACACAAAAAACAATAAAGTAATATGCCTCATATAGATCAATATGAGGCATATTATGGTCTATTTGTATTTTTTTTTTATATATTTTCATTTTATTGTTTTTAAATAACAAAAAATACTAAATTAACTTAAAAAATCCAAAAAAATTAATACGGGACGGGTCAGGTTGAAACGGTCTGGGTTGTTACCGGCCCCGGTCAGGTCGAAACGGTCCGGGTCGTTACCGGGCCCGGTCTGGTTGAAACGGTCCGGGTCGTTATGGGACGGGTCATGTCGAAACAGTTATGGTCGCTACCCGGCCGGCTGGGTCGTAACAGTCCAGGTTGTTATCCAAGCCCGATAGGGTCGAACCGGTCCGGTTTAAAATGAAATATTTCAGATCCCTTAAAATTTTATTTTTAAGTTTATTTTTGTTTTTTTAATTTTATTTTTTTTATTTATTTACTTTTTAATTTTTTTATTGTTATTTTAATTTTTTTTAAATTATAATCTATTTTAATGTGAACCTATCCTAATCCAAACCATCCATACCCAAACCCATCCATACCCAAACAAAAGAAATAATTTTTATAAAATAATACTGGTATCAAAAAGTTGTAATATTGTTAAAATAATATTGGAATGAATATAACTAACTTTTTGTTAATTTTTGAAATTTTTTTAAAGTTAATTTAGTATTTTTAGTTATTTAAAAACAATAAAAATAAAAATAATATAAAGACCCTAATATGCATCATATTGATCTATATGAGGCATACTTAGCTATGATATACCTCATATTGACCAATATGTGACATATTGGCACGAAGTTTCAGGTCTGAGATTCCCTTGAAGTTTGTGTACAACTTTTTAACCTAAGTATGCTTCATATAGACCAATATGAAGCATACTTAGGGTGTCAAAATAGATTTCAAGGGTGTCCAAATAGATTGAGCCTTAATTAAAAAAAGAAACAATTCAAAAACATCAAAAACTCTCCATTATGATGCCACGTGACACTCTCAAAGAAAGGTTGAGGCCTCCATTGCACGTCACGTCAGCATATACGTTTTCTTTTATATATATATATAGATAGAAGTTACCATATAAAGACAGGATTTACCTAATTTATAGTATATATCGCACTTACTTTTCTTTTCTTTAATATATTTTTTTTATTTTGTAGAAAGCAAATTATTTTTTTTAAAGGTTACAACTGGTGAGCAAAAATAGTGTTACCAATAGCTGATAATGAAAAAGTGGAGTTAAGGAAACAAAACCACGCAACTACTCATATTCACTCAAGTTGTCTTTGCAACTTTGCAAAATTGCAAGTGCTATGACGACGACTTCAAGAGTCAAGACCACGTTATGCATTTACTAAGGCCATATATGTTCACTAATGGAGCTAGCTACCCTACTTACCTAGGATATCATTTAATATATACTTACTTTGTTGTATTTATCTCTTAGACTATGTGGTATGCTTGCGGCAAGGTTTAGGAAGCTTTGCCGCTACGTCAGCAAATAGTGAGTCACCCTTGAATTTAGACAACTTGAGCACTATCTAAGGGTGTGGGGGTAGTCTTCCTTGTGTAGTTCTCCACTCCTATTAACCACCATTTATTTTTTATTTTCTAATTTTTAAATAAGTAAATAATTAAAATTAATAACATAAAAAGTCACATAATATTAAAAAAAAGTTACAATTAAGTAGACATTAAAAAAACACCGAAACCTAAAAGTTAAAAAGAAAAACTTGCCGAAACCTAATGTTAAAAAAACGAAACCTACAAATTTTTAAAAAAACTGAAACCTTAAAAAACACCTAAATGTTAAATTAAAAACACTAAACATCGACATTAAAAAACGCATCAATTGCTGAATTCTTCGCCAAAACATTATTCCAAAAAGAAGACGTATAATTACTTCGTCAGCCGTTGTCCGTTTGATATTGATCCAGGTCGTCACCAACAGATCTCGTTATCCGAAGTCCAAGCCATTTTTTAGAGAAGAGGGTTTTGGTTTTTGGTGGATTTTATAAAAAAAAGGGGTATAGATATAGAGAAGAAATGAAGATGGTTTGTAAAAATTGTTTGGAAAATAGGTGGGTTTTTATAGAGGGATAAATGGTAAAAAAAAAATTTACAACGGTTATATTTTAAATAGGAGGGACCCATCACATTCAGGGGCGGATTTATAGCCTCTTTGGCGGGTTCCCGGGAACCCACTCGGTTCGAAATTTTTAGTGTAAATGTATATAAAAAAAAAAAAAGGAACCCATAAGAAAATTATGAAAGGAACCCATTACAAAAGAGTGTAGGTGTCTTAGTGGTAACACCCTCCATAAACAAACCCGTGACTGCGTGAGTCTAGGTTCGATTCTCGTCTCACCCAAATAATTTTTTCTTTCCAGCTTTGTTTTTGTTTTTTTTTTATTAAAACTAACAAAACCCTAGTCAACCACTCAACCCTTGACCTCTCCTTCTCCTTCCAAAGTCCAAACAAACGTATTTCTCAATCATCTTCTTCCAAACAAAACAACTCAGCCGCTGCAGCCTCTGCCGCCCCCCGCGCCGCCGGACCTCTGCTGCTCTGCAGTCTCTGCTGACCGCCGCCGGACCTTCTCCTTCCGACAATCGGACCTCTGCTGCTCTGCAGCCTCTGCTGAGTGCTGACCACCGTCGGGGCTGCTGTATTCCTCTCCTTGGCTTGCCTTTGTAAGTTTATTAAATGGTTTATGGTTCAGTTTATTGAATGGTTTATGGTCAGCCTCTGCTGCTCTGCAACATCTGAATTATTATTGTTATTAAGCCATTAGTTATTGTTCTATGTATTGAAACATTTTTAAGTTTATTGTTCTTTATATTGAAAATATTATTGTTTAAGTTTATTAAATCATTTTTACATAAATGAATCTTCAATTGTTTGTAAGTTTATTATTGTTTTGATGTTAATCATGTTATTAGGCGATTAATTATTGTTTTGTATATCGCCATGTTTATAGGTACTATGCAGACGAATATTTCAAGTTTTTTTCAAAGACGACTATCGTCAAACATTGAATCGTCATCTTCAACTAGTAAACCCTTAAAAATAGATTTGGATAATCTTCCATGGGATCCCGCCGAAAGGAAACCAATTGCATCTTATCATCCTAGTCAAAAAGATGAGATTAGGCGAGCGTATTTACTTAGAGGTCCATGTCAACCTAAAGGTAAAAAAGAAGATTTTCCACGAACACTTATTGGTAATGGTGATAAGTTGAGACGTTTTAAGGATTCTTGAATGGTGGGATACCTTTTCGAGGTCATGATGAGTCTGAAGGATCTTTATATAAAGGTAATTTCTTGGAGTTTTTACAATTATTTGGACAAATAAGTGAAGAAATTGGTAAGGATATATTAAGTAATGCTCTAGGTAATAGCCGAAAAATATGATTAACATGGAAGACGACTATATTGACCCGAAAAATAAAAGAAGAAAGACCAACATCACCAATCGTCACCATTATATGGTCAACAATTTCAACACGGTTCTAGACATGCAAATTCAAGTGTTTGGAAATCGTTTTAATGAGGTAACCACTGAATTGCTAACGTGTATGAGTTCTTTGAGCCCGTGTCATAATTTTAGTGCCTTCAATAAACTAAATTTGCTAAAGTTGGCCGAGATGTATCCATCTGATTTTACTTTTGATGAAAAAGACAAGCTTATGTATGAACTTAGCCACTACATTACCAATGTGAAAGAAGATAGTCGGTTTGACAACCTAGATGGGGTAAATGATCTTGCCAAAAGGATGGTGGAAACAAGAAAAACATATTGATTATCAGTTGGTCTATCGTTTAATAAAGTTGTCCCTAGTTTTTACCGGTTGTTGAAAGATGTTTTTCTTCAATGAAGTATGTGAAGACGGAATTGCGTAATAAGATGGGTGATGGATACATGAACGACACTTGCATTTGTTATGTTGAAAGGGAATTACTACAACAAGTTTCGATCGAGAATGTAATGCAACGTTTTCAAAAGATGAAAACTCGTAGGGAACAACTATAGGTATGTTTTTTTATCCATAAAGACAATCGTATTTATATTATGTGCTTTAAATTTCTAATGCCAATGTTTTTTCATTATCGCATTGTATTTTTTTATGTGGTGAACCTTATCCGACCCGAACCGACAAACCGACCCGAACCCTTGACCCGACCTGACCGACCCAAAATTTTTGTGCTTGGCCATATGAAATTGAAACAGCTAAAAAAATGAACCCAGTGAAAAAAAATCCTGGATCCGCCACTGATCGCATTCAAACAAACCAATCAACACAGCCGGCCACCAGTGTTGCAGAAGGCGTCCTAGGCGGTGCCTAGGCGCTAGGCTGAAGGTAATATCGGAAATAAGCCCTAGTCGGAGTTTTGGGCGTTTTGGCCATTAGGCGGTCCTAGGCGGGCCTAGGCTGGCCTAGGCGGTAGTATTTTTTTTTTAAATTCGACAAATTTCTAAGACAAGGGTGGCCCGTGGTCAACTAAGATCTGAAAAAATTTCTTGATACAGAAGGTAGATGGGTAGATAGAGAAGTGAAGTACCTGGTGTAGTCGTGTAGTCGTTTATAGCAGGTCTAAATGTGGCGGCTGACATCTTCAGGAAACCCTAATTCTAGTTTGAAAGATAGCATGGAGAAGGAGGCAGTAAAAACCCTATCTGTCTCTTTTTAATTTAATTATGTCAAATATTGGGTTGGGCTGGGCTGGGCTGGTTTGGGCTGTTAATACGTATCAAATACCAAAACGCCTAATTCCGCCTAATTTTCGCCTAGTCCCGACTAGTCCCTAGGCTGGACCTCACCGCCTGCCTAGCGCCTAGCGCCTTTTACAACACTGCCGGCCACAACGTCCGGAATTAGCCGTTTTAGCTGCGTGAGGGGCGGTGTTGGCCGGCCCTAGACGCCATCGACGAGCCTTGAACGCCCCCATACCACATAGTCTTATATTATTTTAGATATATATATATATATATATATATATATATATATAGTTGTTAGTTGTGTACGCGGTCCCTCACTCTGTCTAGATAAAAGATTATATGAGATTTTTAATACAATCATCAAAAGCTGGGGTTAAGCGAATCTTAATCTTGGTTAGTGTTACAAGAACATGAATCAAGAACATTCAACTTTTATTCAAGAGAAAAACCCAACCCAAATGATTATTACACCCTGATCAATACAAAGATCAACAAGAACAATACAAACCTTTTAACACTACACCTATAGAGATTATAAACACAATAATCTCTGAACTCTATCTATGATCTAACCCTCTAAGGAGTGATTAAGATGAATCACTTTACAACAAACCCTAACTGAGAGAAAATATCAGAGAGAACAATATGTGAGTGAAAGACAAAAGTGATCGTAAAACTAATCTCAGAGAGAGAATGAGCTTATTTATATGAGAGGATTAGGCTTGGGAAGAAGCACACCCAAGCCTAAGACAACCGTTGGATCAATCCAAAGAAACACATCATATGCAGTGCCTATCCGTTGATTTTAGCTTCGGATAGTGGAATGTGGATTGCCAACGTGGACATTTCAATATCCCACTACTGGGCCTTGTACACGTACACTTCCACCAGATAGAAGACTCCAACTTATTGGGCTTCTGGACTACTTCAACTTATTGGGCTTCTGGACTGGACTTGGACTGCTACATTCCTGGACTGCTACAATCATCAACTGGGCTAGCTTCTCGTATTCAAACCTGAAACAATCTCTTATACAAAATGTTCAAAACATATGAAATGTAAACTAATTAAGAAAGAACAAACTAAAAATAAATGTAAGTAAGTATCAAATGGGTCAAGACTATATGATCTTTTAACACCCCCCTCCATTTGATACACCATTACCTGTACCTAGTTTAAGCTAGTTACCAAACGGGTCAAACAAATTTAGTTGTTGACACAACTCATCATGTTTTCCAGCCAACAGACCTTTGGTTAAAACATCTGCCAATTGGTTTTCAGATTCAATTTTAACAATTTTGACCACTCCTTTAGTCACTTGATCTCTTAAGAAAAATAAGTCTAACTCAAAATGTTTGGTTCGTTCAAAAAACACTGGATTTGAAGCAATAGATATTGCAGATGAACTATCATTAAATAATTCGACTGGCAACTTAATCTTTTGTTTCAATTCCTCTAAAAGATGAACTAACCACATTAGCTCACATGTTGCAGCACACATAGACCTAAACTCAGCTTCTGCTGAGGACCTAGAAACAGTAGCCTGTTTCTTACTTTTCCATGAAATCAAAGTCTTCCCCAAGAACACACAATAACCAGTTACTGACTTTCTAGTTTCTAAACATTTACCCCAATCAGAATCAGCAAACACTCTTATATCAAAAACATCCCCTTTTTCTATCAACAGACCCTTTCCAGGAGAGCATTTTAAATACCTTAAGAGTCTAAGAGCAATTTTTAAATGCCCATTTGTAGGTTTATGCATGTATTGACTCAAGAAGTGTACACCATATGAAATATCAGGCCTTGTATGAGCTAAATAAATCAATTTTCCTATGAGCTTTTGATATCCAGTAATATTTGTAAGTTCAACATTACTATTTTTACAAATATTAGTTATTACATGATGTGGCTCAATAGGATTATTTACAGGTTTACAAGCAGTCATACCAAACTCAGCTAATAGCTCCAAACAGTATTTTCTTTGTGACAAACAAATACCATTTTTGGTTTTAACTACTTCTATCCCCAAAAAATATTTTAACTCACCCAAGTCCTTAATCATAAAATTTGATTTTAATTTTTCTTTAATTTTAATAATCTCATCAGTATCATTTCCAGTCAGTACAATGTCATCCACATAAACTAACATGAACACCACATTTTCACCTTTAAATCTATAAAACAGTGAATAGTCACACTTACTTTGCTCAAACCCTAAACCCTGTAACACATTAACAAGTTTAGCATTCCACATCCTTGGGGCTTGTTTTAAACCATATAAAGACTTTTAAGTTTACATACTCTAGTTTCATCTTTAGAGTAATACCCATCAGGTAATGACATATACACATCTTCAAATAAATCACCATAAAGGAAAGCATTATTAACATCTAGTTGGAAAAGTTTCCAGTCATACTGTACAGCAATAGCAAGTATACACCTAACAGTAACTAACTTAACAACAGGAGAAAATGTTTCATCAAAGTCAATGCCAGGTTTTTGACTATACCCCTTAGCTACTAGCCTAGCCTTATACCTTTCAATTTCCCCAGTGGATTTATACTTTATTTTGTAAATCCACTTACACCCAACCAGACTTCTACCTATGGGCAAATCTACTAATTCCCAGGTATCATTTCTATTTAATGCTTCTATTTCCTCATTCATGGCAGTAATCCAGTTACTGTCATTAACAGCCTCATTAAAACTTTGAGGCTCATATCCTTTGTTTAAAGAAGTAGCAAAACATTTGCCTTCAAAGGATAAGTTTGAATAATTCACTACCTTATTAATTCCATACTTAACCTTTCCACCTAAAACATATTCATCTAAGTGTTTAGGTAATACAGTTCCTCTAGCAGACCTCCTAAGTATGGCAGGAGTATGTGACAAAGATTGAGATCTTCCCTCAGAATTGGTTGTATTCTCATGCTCAGGTGTCACACACTCATCCCTACCTGTTCTGCTGGCCTCCATATTAGGCTGCTCAAGATCCAATGAATCCTGATGAGTCTTGCCACTCGGCTGCTCATGATTCAAAGAATCCTTTTGAGCCTTGCCAGTAATACTAGACTCAGCAGACTCAGGCTGCTGAGACCTATGTGTCTCTGGCTCAACTTCTTCAACCTTTTCCTCATCATTGGGAAGAGGGTCTATGCTTTCATAATTGTCAAAAAAATTTAGGTTGGTTATTTCAAACTGATTAGTTTCATTAAAATTTTGAAAAACATTTTTCTCTTTGAAAGGAAACACAGTCTCAAAGAACTTGACATCTCTGGAGAAATAAGTTTCCTTAGTGTCAAGACTAAACACTTTGTATCCTTTCTTTTGAGTTGAATAACCCAAAAAAACACACTTGTCTGATCTACTATTAAGTTTATCAGACTCAGTTAAGTTTGTACAAAAGCATAGACACCCAAAAAGTTTTAAATGTTCTAAAAAAGGTTGAAAGCCATACACTACCTCATATGGAGTCTTGCCTCCTAGAACTGATGATGGAATCCTATTAATCAAGTATGCAGCAGTCAAGACACAATCAGACCAGAATCTAATAGGTACACTACTCTGAAACAACAAAGACCTAGCAACATTTAGCAAATGCCTATGTTTTCTTTCCACTATACCATTTTGTTGAGGAGTATAAGTGCATGATGTTTGATGAATTATTCCCTTTTGTTTACAAAAGTTATGAAACTGATGATTTATAAATTCAGTTCCATTGTCACTTCTAAAACATTTAACCCTTTTCTTAAATTGTGTTTCAATAATATTATAAAGTTCTACAATATTTTCAAACACCTCAGTTTTAGTTTTCATCAAACATACCCACACAGCTCTACTATAATCATCAACTATGGTTAGAAAGTATTTATACCCTTCCCTACTGCTTATCTTATAGGGACCCCATACATCCAAATGAACTAACTCACCTATTTCACAACTTTTATGATCACTTAATGGAAAAGGTTCTCTGTGTTGTTTTGCCTTTAGGCATACTTCACACAAGGAATCATGTTTATTTGAAAAATTCAAGTTTAGTTTTTCTGAAAAAATTTTTATAACTTGATCAGATGGATGTCCTAGTCTACCATGCCATAAATCAACATTGACACTAGAACTAAAACACACCTTTTCAGTTACACAAGTAAGACCACAGTAATACAATCCATCCATTTGTTTACCAGTCACCAGGACTTTCTTGGATATTAAGTCCTGTATATAACACTTGTGTTCATCAAACCCAACAAACAACTTGTTGTCTTTTGCAAGTTTATATACTGAAATAAGGTTTACACAGTATTCAGGGACCACAAAAACATCTTGTAAAACAACACCATTAGCTAATTTTAAATTACCAATTTTTGTTACCAAAGCATCAGTACCATTTGGATGTTTTACTCTTATGTTAAATTCAGACACATCTATACATTCTGTTAAACCTGTATCATCTTTAACCATATGCTGGTTTGCCCCTGAATCTGTTATCCAACCCTTATTTTTCCCATTATAATTACTTGCAAAGGAAAACACAGGTTTAAAGAAACCATTTGCACAAAAAGGAATAGACACACCACCTGACACATGGCAGCTTTTACTATTCTCTGTAGACTTATCACCTATCAGACTAAGAAGCTTATCAATTTGTTCACTAGTCAGATTCTTAATGGTCATTTCAGAATTTTCAGACATAGAACTACTATTTGCAACAACTTTCTTTCCTTGGTTACCCCTTGGTTTCATCCAAGAGGGGTAACCAATTATTTCAAAACACTTGTCAACTGTATGTCCTACTTTGTTACAATGAGAACACTTTAAGTTTTGATTAGAAACTTTATTATTCTTTTTAAACTCAAGGTTCTGATTTGTTTTAGACAACAGAGCCATAGGTTGATTTTTCTTTCCACCTAAACTGGAGTTTCTATGGGATTCCTCCCTAGAAACCACAGCAAAGGCTTCCTTGACTGTTGGTAAGATTTCTCTTATCAACAGACTAGTTCTAACAGATTGATAAACACTATCTAACCCCATTAAAAATTGCATGAGTTTAATCATGTTACTAAAATCATTAAACTCTTTAGCAGCATTACAGTTACAAGTAGGAAGTTGCAAAATTTGGTCTAATTGTCTCCACATAATATTCAATTTATGATAGTATTCAGCCACAGAAGAACCATTTTGACTATAAGAATTGATTTTCTGATATAAGTCAAACACAATAGAACCATCTATTTTATCATAAGTTTCTTTTAGTTCATACCAGACATCACTAGCAAGTTTTGAAAAAACATGACCCATATACAGATCATCACTAATGGAATTCAGTATCCATGTTAACACTATTGAATTGCATCTTTCCCACTGATTAGCTAAGACCACATCATCCTCAGATTTTAAACATGTTTTGTCAATAAAGCCCCATTTGTTTTTAACCTTTAAAGCAAGTTGCAAAGCATTTGACCAGATAGTATAATTCTCAGTTCCCTTTAATTTGACTGTTATGATATTCAGATTAGCAGAATCACTTGGATGCAAGTAGAGAGGGTCACTTGCATCCAACTTGCTAATCAAAGTTGGATTACCCTGCCCATTATTCCCAATGTTGGTGATGATGTTATCATCACCCTCAACAGCATGATCATCAACCATATTTCACAGCAAATTATCAATCACAGAACACAGAATAAATCCAAGAACACAATGCAATTCCTAAACAGGCGAAACCGTGTCAGTGATCCAGATTCCTGGTTCGTCACTCAATGGTGCCAGGACAAGTCTTAACACGGGAGCCTGACTCTCTAACTCAACTCACACAAAAAATAACAAACACAGACTGATCAAAACAAGAAATCACACATAGACAATCTAATCAAGAAAGAAACACAGATAGCAAATTGTGAGCCAATACCGGTACTCCTAACCCGGGCAGTGCTCCTAAACAAAAAATAACAGAACTCAAAAAATATGAAACGATCTCACCAAGATAAAACCCAAGTTAGGGTTTTCTCCAACACCTGGTTACCCTTTGATTGGGGGTTTAACCAGTAACAACAATTTGCTAGGGTTTTTACGACCCCTAGCACATCGCCTTCTTATATTCCAGCTCCAATCGAGAACCCTAGAGATTAGGATCCTTCTTCTTTTCCTACTGAGATTGTACACAGCTGAATACTCCAAGATCTGACCAGAGTACCGCGGAAGCAAACCCTAGATCCTATTCAAAGATGTTTGAGACAGGATCTAAATATCAAGAACCCACAGATCTAACTCAACCTACAATCAGAACAAGGAAAAACCCTAATCTAAGGATCTCAGAGACAGAACTCAACCGATCAAACCTAGAGCTCTGATACCATGTTACAAGAACATGAATCAAGAACATTCAACTTTTATTCAAGAGAAAAACCCAACCCAAATGATTATTACACCCTGATCAATACAAAGATCAACAAGAACAATACAAACCTTTTAACACTACACCTATAGAGATTATAAACACAATAATCTCTGAACTCTATCTATGATCTAACCCTCTAAGGAGTGATTAAGATGAATCACTTTACAACAAACCCTAACTGAGAGAAAATATCAGAGAGAACAATATGTGAGTGAAAGACAAAAGTGATCGTAAAACTAATCTCAGAGAGAGAATGAGCTTATTTATATGAGAGGATTAGGCTTGGGAAGAAGCACACCCAAGCCTAAGACAACCGTTGGATCAATCCAAAGAAACACATCATATGCAGTGCCTATCCGTTGATTTTAGCTTCGGATAGTGGAATGTGGATTGCCAACGTGGACATTTCAATATCCCACTACTGGGCCTTGTACACGTACACTTCCACCAGATAGAAGACTCCAACTTATTGGGCTTCTGGACTACTTCAACTTATTGGGCTTCTGGACTGGACTTGGACTGCTACATTCCTGGACTGCTACAATCATCAACTGGGCTAGCTTCTCGTATTCAAACCTGAAACAATCTCTTATACAAAATGTTCAAAACATATGAAATGTAAACTAATTAAGAAAGAACAAACTAAAAATAAATGTAAGTAAGTATCAAATGGGTCAAGACTATATGATCTTTTAACAGTTAGCAAATTAAGGAATTATTATATATACTAGAGGGGTGTTTGTGTGATGTGATGGAAACAGAACAAGCTTACATAGACACCAGTATAGTGCTTGAACAGTTAATTGGTGAAGTATCATATATTTGAAGATTTATACAAGTTTATAAAATAAACTAAATTCATAAATATAAAAAATATTTTGAGAATACAGTTAGACAGTAAACTGGATGTTTATATAATTAGTTTGTAAAAGATAATTGACATAGTCAAATTCATAAAATACAACTTTTGAGCATTTAAAAAATAATTGGTTTGTCTTTGGTTTAATGCATTAAAAAAATAATGTAAAAAGACATGTGTTTATATCAAATGTATTTTAATTTAACATAATACTGTATAATATAGATATATAACCAGAGTTAAAGTTGAGGTACACCTACTATTCAACATTTCATTTCAAGTGGATCGTGCTACCTAACATGCATGGGGTCGAGTCATAAAATAAAACCATCCTGATTGCCAAACAATTTCATGCCACAATATTTTGAGAAACTTTTTTAAGAAAAATTAGCTAGCTAGGTTTACACTTGGAGAAGTTATATTTTCTTTTAATATATTAATTTCACTTTGATGCATGCCAAGAGCCAATCTGGATCGTCCTAGCTAGCTAGTTTGCACACACTAAACATGCGATTGAACACGTAGGTTCTAGGTAGGGGTTAACTTTCACATATATTATATATTTAAGTATTTAACCAATTAAATAGTGACTACGAATTGCACTTATCTATTATACAACTTTTAGAAACCAAAGCCCATGAATTATAATCTTTATGGCTTCTTTACATTACAATATATATATATATAATATATGTGTGTGTGAGAGAGAGAGAAAGAGAGTCCTTCGATGAACGTGGGAACCGTCTATAAAACTTACCAACATGTATAATTTTTTTTGAAGAAACGATAGTTGGATTATCTTACATTAGCAACACAGGCCCTTTTATCTTAGTTTAAAAATAATTAAAGGCCTAATCTTACTAGTCAGATGCCACCAAATTATGTCACATTCAAAAAACATCAGTGTCAATATGTAGGCCAAATTAATACTATGACCATTTTTCTGAACAATCATTGGTGGGTACCTTCTAAAATTAGGTCATTGTTTTTAGAATTGCACACAGCTATTTTTGTCGCCTGTGGAGCATGTATTATTTAGGTCATAGCTTCCTACTAAGATAGAACCTGCTTATCAGAATCATCGTTGATTTGTTCATAATAATATGAATATATATATATATATATGGAGAGTAAAACAATGAATCCAATCAACAATATTTAGCTTCTGATCATGGTGCTTATACCCAAAACCCTGGATTTAACTGTTGAAATATTCAAACACTTTTAGTCCTAATCAGGCCTGCATTTGTCGTTGTATGATTTTCATTTAATTGTTGGTGAAGGGCAAGGCTAATATAGTATTTTTGTTTCAAGTTAATTAGTAGAAATATAGTGGATAACAAAAAGAAGAAAAAAAGATTTGATCATTACATTCATGATTAGGAGATTTCAGGTTTGTGTGGTGGCCTGTCATCCACCATGAATCAACATCTACATGTATAACCCTACACCAATTAATATATATATCGACTAATCATATTATATATATATATATATATATTTAAAAACTATAGCATTTTTTTTTTCACATGTAATGATAATTCATAACATGTAACTGAAATATTCCAACTTTTAAGGGTTGTCAAACATCTATATGTTAGATAGAGGGTTTAAATTTGCAAGATGTAGGTATAGAAGTAGATTATAAGTTGTGCTAAAATAAAAACAAGGGTTGTCAAACATTTGAACAAGTTCTATCATTGCCATTGGCGAAGGTTAGGGAGGGGCCGGGGCACCCCATCATTTTTGGCTCAGTGGTTGAAGTTTATGATTTTCGTAGGTAATTTTTATATGGATTGAGGCCGGCCCACACCGATTTGATCTTCCGGGCTCTACCGATATGACAAAATTGAGTCCGGCCCTAGCTCGCCGATTTGATCTTCATGCTTCGCCACTGATCATTGTCCTATCAGACCTTGTTGGAATTGAACTGGTTTATCTATGTCCACAAACATCATTTTCATATGGTATCCCTACCGTTCAAGTGTATTTGGTAGGGACTAGTTATGCATTGTAATTGATTAGTTTTGTCCTCGAATTAAATGTGTAGGATAATATAGTTTTTGAGCCAAGTGAATATACATGGTGGCAAATCTTTTATATGGTCTTCTTACGTAACAACAGTTGATAAACTTGTTGGAATCGATCAAGTTTGATAGGATGAGACATCTTTTCAAAAGTTAGGTCATACTTTTCTCTACATGTGTCCCATCTATCATAATTCATAAACAACAATGGACACTATCTTGTCATTGGGACTTCAAGTTTAAAATTAGAAAACCAGTCATATAGTAGTTATGCATATATATGTATAAAAACTATAAAATAATAATGGTGTTATATGTACTCCCGATATGGTTCCCTGGGTTATATCGTAAGAAAACAATTTTAACTTGATATTATATTGGTTTTGGAGTCTTCTTTATCAACTTAAGAACCCACAATTTTTCCGTAACTAAAGAATTTTTTGCAGTAATAATTGGTTTAGAGTATCTATGACTCTATGAGTCCAAATGAGTGTCCTATCTTCAAATGAGTGAAAATGGTGAAGTTTCTAACCCATTCAGCGGCTTCACGCATATTTTTCTTACACATCCTTTTAACTCTTACACACCTGAAATATTTCCTTGAAAATCACTAAAGCCGCTGATTGAGACTGGGGATTAGAAGCCACTAAATGAGTTAGCAGCTTCACCATTTTCATTCAAAAGAAGCCTCAGCCTCAATCAACGGCTTCAATGATTTCTAAGGGAACATTTTAGATGTGTAAGAAAAATATTAGTAAAGTCGCTCAATGGGTTAGCGCGGCTTCACCATTTTCTCTCTTTTGAAGATTTGACATCTATTTGCACTCGTGGAAACTATAAACCACCTATTACTGCACAAAAAAAAAATAAAAAAAAAAATTCCTAACTGGAGTATTGGGGTGGTATGATATATTAAATCTAACATATATATTTGGGTAATTTCGGTGAAAATTTGCGACCGAAAAAATCCGTATTTTAGTGAAATTCTATATGTTTTCTGAATCATATTGCGAAGAGAACCAACATGTTTTTGTCCTCCTAGATTTTGATACATTCGGTTCCTTAGCACTGGAAGTAATTATTCGTTTCCTAACCAGGGTTCAGCGGGTTGTCCATAGCAATGTCTCAATGACAGGGGGCAGGGTTTTGTGTTCAGTAGATTAGGATTTGTCATCCAGAAAGGGGTGACGGCGCAGCTTGTTGCCTGCTTACCTGCTATCTTAATCCTTGCAGTTTTATATAATATATGTCATTGATTAGTTTAGAAAAAAAAAATTATATGCTTTCATCTTTCATATACTACATTTTCATGTAATAAATGTATAGTTGACTTGGACAAAGACACAATTTCTCATCCCCAAAACATAGCAACATGGTAAATAAATTGTTACTTGTTACTTGAAAGGCCAACAGCAGTAAACTAAATAGTTATCAATTGTATACTTTCTTTATGATCGAAATGTTTTATATTATAATATAATCTAGGTAAAACAAGACTACAAATGAAGAGAACTTGTTAAAATAGAACTGGAAAAACATCAAATAAATAAAGTAAAGCTCACTGAAACTATTTAGATAAGGTTTTTGTCACTAAAAAAATTAAAGGCTGTTGAATCTGAAACTGGTGTGGTTGTTGAACAGTTGTTAGTAAATAGTGTTACCCTCCTTGTTTGGTCACTACTCGCCCGTCATTGGGTGTCTATGGCTCCTCTTAGTTTACAAATCTTCCCCACATATACATTATAAATGACTATAATAAGTAGAAGTTCAAACCATGAATTGTTAAATCAAATAACTGTTTGGGAGCATGAGGTAATAAAATGGGTGAGGCAGCTAATGGAATGTGGATCATTAGCAATTTATATTTTGTTCGGATGGGTGGTGATATGTGGCGGTGGTGGATGGCAGAGGCAGTGGTAGGTGGCAGCAACGGTGGTGGGTGGCGACAACAGTGGATGGCGGTGATGGTAGTGGTGGTGGTGGTGGGGTGGCAGTGGTGGTAACGGTGGCATCGTTGAAGTGTGGCAGCGGTGGAGGCGGGTGGTGGCGGCAGCAGCACTAGTGATTGGTGGTAGGGGTGGCGGCGGCGACGACGGTGGGAGTAGTGATGGTGGGTGGTGGTTTTATTAATAAAAGATGAAAGAGGAAATGGAATGAAAAAAATAAAAGAAAAGAGGTTATGAGTAAGGAACGATTTTGGGGGAAATAAAATGTCTTGTATAATTAGTGATTCCATTCTATTAACTAATCAATCACCCTATTTTTCATTCCATCACAATAAACCAATGTTTTAAAAATTGGTAAATACCGGCCGGTTATATCGGTATTACCGTTTTCGGATGAAAATCCGGTACGAAACATTCCGGTAAATATGGGAAACAGTATCGATTTTTTACCGCCTGTAAAATCCGGTATACCGGTTTGAACCGTTATACCGATACCGGCATAAGTTAGTTTTTTGGTTACTAGCTTTTAGATTGTTTTTTTTTTATTAAGGAATAACTTTTAAAAAAATTAAAAACTTTAGATTATCTTTTGAATTATTTTTGAATTATTGATTAACTTTTTGATAGTATTTTAGATGTAATTATGTATTTTTGGAGTATTTTTTGTGTTAGTGTTGTAATTTAAGAAATTATATAGCTAACTAATCAACCCGGTTAAACCGCCCGGTACAAGACGGTTAAACCGGTTGAACTGTTTTTTAGCCAAATCCAGTATAATTAAAAAAACCGGTTTTTAAAACATTGCAATAAACCATTCCATTTCACTTGTCATTCCAGTATACCAAACACTATCTTATTATAGTTAAATGTAGATATTAGTTTATTTTTTATTTTTTTTAAAGTGAACTTCATTTAACACAAAACGCCTAGCTAAGAATCGGGAGGCCACAACAAAACAACTATCCACATTCTGGTGGAGTGGTATGGAGGCCTAATGATAGGTGACTTGGGCCTAATGGTCACAAGTTCGAGTCTTGAAGGATACCAGGTTTTACCGATTATTCACTGTCGTGCCTTTGGGCAGGTGGGTGGTCGGGTTTTCCCTGGATTGATGGACCTGGAGGACCAGGTGCCCCGTTGGTATCCTGAATTCGTCATTAAGGGATTCTCACAGGAGCCAGTGGCGACTTTGTTGGCCTTTAAAAAAACAACAAAACAACTACATAATTATAAAATTACATCAATTTTCCCAAGACATCGACTTGAACTTAGATTTCATAGCCGGCCCTTGGGTGGGCCAGGGAGGCCAACCGGCCAGGGCCCGGAAATATCGGGGGCAAATTTAAAAAAAACTTATATGTATGTATATTTATATGTTTTTTTAAACACATCTTTAAACATTTAAACTCGGGCATATTAAACACATCTTTTAAATTATAAAATAACTCAAATACTAGTAACACATAACAAGTTTAAAAGCCCATTACTCATTTAATTTAACTAAATAAAAAAAAACAAAAAAAATAGAAGAAACTTGCGACACACAGAAGCAAACAAAATTTTCCCCCAACCTAATTCAGAAGCTTTGGGCTAAAACGAATGTTAAAGAAGCTTCATTCAGCCTCGGTTACTTATTCGCTTAATACGGTATGTCATTAACTCATTGTAATACTTTAATTTAATCGTTGTTTAAAAATAAAGGTTATGTTATTTATTTCGTCAAGGCTTAAGGGTAAGGCACATTTTTCATGACTTGGCCCAGGCACCTGAATTCTCAGGGACGGCCCTGTTAGATCTATATCTAAGCCATAAATATTCCACCGACTTCACTTCACCAATAATGTCTCTAATGCGCTCTTGTTTGTTAGAGAATTTCAGTTCGTTTGTTGCTCTCCACAGACTCCTAACACCCGATGATAATAATCCCATGTATAACTTCCTTTTCCGGATCCTTCAACCCCATAAAATTGTGAAACTTCAAATCTCGAATAAAAATACAATGAAATTTGGGACTCGACACCACACACCGATGTGTTGCCACAACACCGCCGTAATCATACAGCTAGTGACCAAATGTTCCACCGTTTCTTCATTTTCACCACACAACGGACAACTTAAATCTTCCATATGAAGTTTCTATTTCTTGAAGCCACCACTATGGATGTAAGAGCATTCACATCCCCTCCACCAAATCTCATCCATCAAATTACACTAAAAATCACTACTCTACCCTTAAATCTTCTCTCTCCTAATTAAAATAATAATATTTTTTCATACTTTTATCATTACATTTTCTCTCTCCTCACTCACAACTACTTACAAAAATATTAAAATATATATAGGGGTGAACAGTAGCTTTTCATATTTAGGGTGGAACAGTGCTTCCACCAAATATTTTCTCTCTCCTCCACTCACAACCACTTACACTCACCCCATATAATTTGGTGGACACACTCACATACATTTGGTGGATGGGCTTTTTATAATAAATTGACTCTTACCTAATATATTTAGGTAACAATAAAAACAGAACTGTTAAACCAATCAAAACGTATTATAATCATTAAATATTCATCATGGTTTCTGTGAAATGCATATGGTTAGGCTATTTGGTGTGCCCACGGGGAAAAGCAACGGGGAGGTGAGTTGGCAAGTGCCCCGATCGGGAACACCGCCCCCCCCGTAAATTTTTCGGTGAGTTCGGGGAAAATTCCCCCTTCTTCCCGAGTGTTGTGATTGGCTAAGGTTTTTTTTTTATTTTTTTTAATCAAACTTTATAGTATAAAAAAATGAAGGGGGATTGGGGGAATACCATTTCCAAACTTTGGGGGAGGAAATGGGGGAAATGATGTGGCGCTGATGTGGCATTGGGGGAGTTGGGGGAAAACCCAACCCACACCATATAGTCTTAGCTTTTTGGTTTATGGTAATATAGTAGTTGACTTTCAATTTACATAATGGAGTCTCAATCATTTTTTTAAGATTTGGTCAGATGAAAAATTAGGACATATGGGTTATTTCCCATCAAAAAAGTCATTTTCAAATTACTATTTCAAGATCTACTCTTACGGCTGTAATGAAGATGATCCAGATATTTTTTAAAAGTTTTTCTTGTGGATGTGAGAATGTGCGATTTTGCAGATGTTTCGTTGTCCGTTTTTATTCCATTCTTTCTGTTTTTTCAACTTCAACAACAGTTAGGTTTTAAATTCATATTATTTAAGTAAGGTTTTTTTTTTTTAGAAATTCTTGTATTTAAATGTACATGTGCATATTTATATATCATATTTATATATCATGTTTTATCGTGTTTGGGTTTATACCGTAGTAGATCGGCTAAAAAATAGTTCAACTGGTTGTACTGGACGCTTTAACATGGTTGAATGCATTAAATTCACGATTACTTAAAAGATGAAATTCACTATCATTGACATCCTCATCAACAAGAACATAACTAGTTTTGCTTCATACAATATAAAATAAGAAATTTTGGCTACCAATAGTAACACAGTTAAAATACATAAGAGAAGTAAACACGCGTGCGCGCACACACACACAACATACATACATACATACATATATATATATATATATGGTAAGATTATTTTGAGAACACTAAATATTATGAGAATTGTGAAAACAAACAAAAAAATATCAATCAAAATCAATTTTTTAATACAGACATCATTTTAATTAAAATACAACATTAAAAATGATTTTTCTTTTCAAATAATTCATTTTTTTCTTGCAAAAAACACTCTAAAATTAACTTTTTCACATGTGTATATGAAACAGTTTACACATGTATAAATTGTTTTCATATACGTTTAAATTTTTATAACTAAATTATGTTTTTGAGATTGTATTTAATAGTAAAGATAAGTGTAAAAAGAAATTTTGAATTTAAATGGTTTTAGATGGCTTTCTTGTGGTCCGCACGAAATATATGTTCTCAAATTAACTTTCCCATATATATATAGAACAAGTAAGCTTTTGATTGAGAAATCGATTCATGAGCTTCCTCACCAAACTTGTTATGTATAACATCATTATGGGTGTGACACCTCGCATTCTCAGGCTAATATTCTAACCTAACTCTAGTTAACTTATAAGATAGTTCATGCATTGCATTTGACTAGGGTTAGTTAAGTAAGTCACACGACACACGGTTATAGGTTAATAAATGCATAAACGGTAATTCAGAGAATTACCGGATCACATACACGAGTCTTGGACCCCGAACGTTGGTGAAATATCAAAACAAATAGTTGTGGAATACTTCGTTTGATATTATTTACAATTATGTGCCTATGTGAATTTATTTGTGAATTGTTATAGAATTACGTGTATTCAAGTGAAACGCATTACCGAACTCGTAACCAACACATGACAAACCGACAAGGTAGTGCGAGTCTTAAAATATTGGGTCGGTTAGTGGTGGTGTTGGTTTAGATGTTTAAAGCCCAATTAAGAAGCAAAACAAAATAAAATCAAAATAAAAAGACTTGGCTAAAGCCCAAAGGCCCAAGTCAAGCCCACACCCCATCAGGAAGGGCGTCGTGGGGCATGGGGAGAAAGACCAATTCCCCCGTGGGGCGCGGGGGGGTGTCAGATCAGCGAAAATCATGAAATTTGTTATATAATCAACTTTAAACCCAAATTTTCATAATTATACTCATAAAACTCAAAACCCTAGCCCCTATTACAAAAGGGGAAATTGGATTTTAACACCCTGAACTATTGACAGTTGGCCGCTAACGCACTGAACTACAAAATTGAACAACACCGCACTATACTTTCAACTTATTGACCTGTATCACCCTCGGACTAACCATGGTTAATTATTGCTGACGTGGCATGGTGACGTGTCCATTTTTGCTGACGTGGCAGGTAATGTGTCCATGCCACGTCAGCTTATTCTCCATGCCACGTCAGCAAAAATGGACACGTCACCATGCCACG
This sequence comes from Ambrosia x helenae, assembly GCA_030844895.1. Lineage (NCBI taxonomy): Eukaryota > Viridiplantae > Streptophyta > Magnoliopsida > Asterales > Asteraceae > Ambrosia > Ambrosia x helenae. Next base: position 137,742,747 of record CM061229.1, on the reverse strand, counting down.
TCAGCAAAAATTAACCATGGTTAGTCTGAGGGTGATACAGGCCAATAAGTTGAAAGTACAGTGCGATGTTGTTCAATTTTATAGTTCAGTGCGTCAGCGGCCAATTGTCAATAGGTCAGGGTGTTAAAATCCAATTTCCCTTACAAAAATACAAACTCCAAACACCTGCTTTGGTTCAAGATCATCATCTTAGGAGCTTAGGAGGTGTTTTGATTAATTGCTTGAAGAGCTTAAGGTATAACAACAATCATAACATGTGTTAATCTTTTTTAATCATTCTTAATCTTATTTAAAAACCTCAAAACTTGTTTGTCCAGATCTGATGTGAAACTAAAATAACTAAATCTTGAGTTTTTATAAAGATTAACATGGTAGATTAACATTATAATGTGATATTATGATGAATGTTGCATGAACTTGCAAGTTTGTGATTATTGTTGTTCTAGGGTTTCAAAAAGATAATATTCATGATGAATCTTGTCATGCAAGATCTGATTTACATGCTAGGAGTATTGTAATACATGTTTATGATGATAATAGACGATATTATGGATCTAGGATTTGTTAATAGTGAGTTATATGCATGTTTAAAACTGGACAGATTCATAGTGTCGACTTATAGGTGCTACTTGGTTCTAGCATGTCGTTCATGATCTTAGATTTTCAGAATGTGCAAGTTTGTGTGATCTGGATATTGTTTGATATGTTTTTATAACTTTATAAAAACAAAGGTCAAATCTGATTTTTAGACCTGGAACTTGGGTCGACTTTAAAAGGTCATAACTTGATATTTACAAAGATTTAGACCACGAATTTTGAACAGTAGCTAGATAAATGGGTTTTAATAATTTTCCAAGTGGATTCATCCCGTTTGGATGAATCTACGATTTTTAATAATTTTTCTCGTAAACTGTCGCAACATATATGTTTTTAGAACTAGTTGTGATAAATGATTTTTCATAATTTTTCAACATAGTTATGTCATGAAATAAAAATAGTGGCATGTGTAATGAACATGTAGGCACGTTCAGTAAAATTTTGAGACTTTAATATGTTGAATAAGTATTTTTTTTCAAAAATTCGTTCTGATGACTCATAATATGCCCTAAAAACGCAGATTATGGAATTTGTACATAAGTGCTCAGTTGAAGGTTTGGTTGACTTATTTGTGACTTGTACTTATGTGTAAACTTGGGTGGATCATATATTGAGTATGTGACAAAATGTAAACGTAATATTCACCAACAGGTCGTAGGGTCACTTATTGCATGTAGAAACTTTAGTGTCACTTAAACATTTTCACATTATTGGATGTCTTGGACAAATGGGTCTTGTTGTGTGTTGTGTATACACATGTACTTATAGAGTGACACGTATAATAGGGAGTCGTTAGCAGGTCTCTATTACTTGTTGGATTTGGATTTAGCTCAATGCAACCTAAGGTGAGTTTCACTACTCTTTTTCTCAAAACATTGCGTCTCGGATTTTGAGACTACTTAATTCCTGGTTTGGAATTACTTACTTTTCTATTATGGGTTCGGGACTACTACTTTATCCCGGGTTTGGGATGCGTTGATTCTTGGGAAGAATCGGGTATTGCTAGTTTCACAATTTTATCCTTGGTGAACTAAACAGAACACTATCACGGAAGTCCTTCGCATATAACGAATGAGTTGCCGGGTTTTGGCAAACGGGGAATTAGTTGATAGCGCTATTAGGCTTAACAAACCTCACACCGTACTGGGAGCCGGGCGTGAACTTTTGACCTTAGATTTTATCAATGTTGATAGGCAATGATGAGAGGCACAATTGCTCACATTTGTGAGTGCATCATTTTCAGCAGTTCGATACTTCATTTGTTTAGTTATCTTGAATGGGTTAGCTACCCTTTGAAAACGATGAAATAGTGGTTATTCGTTTTTGAAACTTAAACTTTTACTTATTTTACTTTGTGAACTCACCAACTTTTTGTTGACACACGCTAGCATGGTTTTGCATGTCGCTAAGTTTGGAGCACACTAGGTCAAGCATCAATCATGTCATGGGATGTTAAACATTAACTTTATTTTGATTACTTTACTTTATTTTGGTTTTGGGCTCGTTGTTTCGCGCATGGATTTAAACTGGTTATGCTTAGTTTACGCTTTCGCAACGATTTAAACTTTTTGATTAAAGGTTAAACTTGATTTTTGAAAACGAACTAAATGGTTTGGACATTTAGTGTCATTATTGTAACTAATTAATGGCTATGGGGGATCCTGGCATGTCATGAGTCTCGCGGTAAAACCCCGCGGTGAAATTTGATGGTGTGACAATGGGGTTCGCCTCCGTCTCTTCTTCCACCACCGAAAATTTTGTATGATTAATACTTTCATAATCAATCAGATCATTGGATCTTTTAGTATATTTTAGTCTAGAAAAATATTAACCAAAAATAACACTTAAAAGATAAATTGTAACATAATAAGAAAAACTCAAAACCGAACATGGGTATAAAACGGTTCATCGGTAAGCACGTGAATGCCAGACTTTCCGGATGTTTGAAAATTAAATTGGTACCCTAATTAGGTTGGGCTCTATCGTATCGGTGATGTCATATATATAGTTGGTTCACCTAGTTTGAACCAGGTTTTTAAACATAGATTAAACTGACATTCGCTCACTACTAATATAGCAAGTATCTACTATGAATTTTTTCTACAGAAAAAATCAGCTGCAAATTTTCTATATGGATTAGCTACGTAAATCTTTTGTTGTGGTGCAGTGTTGATATTTCGTCACAAACAAAATCCGCAACAAAATCCATAGCGAAATTAAGAAAAACTATAAAAAATAATTTAATAAAAACTGTAGCAAAATCAATAAAATAAATAAATAATAAGTACTAAAATAAAATTGAGAAAATAAATATTTTAATTATTTTGAAATAAAATTCATAACAAAATTAATAGAAAAAAACGAAAGTATTTTTTTAGACAAATATTATAATTTATTGCAAAACAATCCATAGCAAACCGGAGAAAATAAATATTCACATAATAGCATTTATAACAATAAAACATAGCAAAATCAAAAGGAAATATTTAAAAAAATAATTAAAAGAAATTAATAAAAAGAAAACAAAAATCGAGAAAGTAAAAAAAATTAAGGATAATTTAATAGTGTCCGAAACAAATAATTTGGTCAAAGAAAGTTAAGTTTGGTCTTTTGAAAACCTATTCATGAATCAAAGTCACTTTTTCATTTATGTTCATTGACGTAGATGTCGTGGTCCAATCAAAATTAATTGTGGTGTCTCAACTATCAATACGTGCACGAGTAAATAACTTAGTTGATCGCGTGTCGAAGTGCTAATAAAAAACTAAGTAAAAACAACTCCTTAGCTACAAAGACTGCAATATAGGGAGTATGGTTGTCGAACTACGAAGAGTCTGTGAAAAGTGCTACTTTACTAATTACCAATTAAATTAAAATTAACTAAATTGATTTTAAGAAGTTTAATGTAAAAGTGTTGGAGTGCTGCAAAACGAAGTGATAATTGATTTAAAAAAAAAGACAATAATATAGAAAAACGGTCACTCCGGGTTTTTGATTCGGTAATTGTAAAGACAATCTGAGTTAACCAAGCTAGGGAACCACATAGACATGAGCATGTTTAAATTATTCAACCCAGTTTAACATCAAAACACAAATTACAAGGTTAAATTATTCCTAGTGCAAGAAAACCAAGAAACGATAACGAATTGTAATCTGAAAGTCAATCAAACTGTTCAAATCAGTCAAACATACAACCAGAAAAACGGTCACTCCGGGTTTAGCCGCGCATATTCATGATTTCAGCTTCAAAAACTTGTTTTGGATCGCTCTGGCATCAACCGGAATGAAAAGAATTGCTAAGAATGCTCAAAATTGTCCCTCGTCTGCTCTGGAAATCGACTCCCCTTCTCCAAAACGGATGCCAAGTTTTGAATGTGAAACTAGGGATTTTTATGGGCCTAAAGGTTCCTCACGCCCCATGAATAACACCATGACTTCCTCGCGGGGTGCGAATAACCCAAATAAGCATGAGGGTATTAAGGGGAAATAACTGGATTCATTAAGGGCAATTTAGTCATTTTGCAACCCGGTTCTGTTATTAAGTGGCGCGAATAAATGATGTGCCAGATTTTATTTTCTTTTATTCCTTATTCATTTGTACACTTGTTTAGGGTTTATTTAGTATGGCGTAATGGAATGGATGATGGAATTGAATGGACGAGGTAATGGAATGGATCATTACCATTCCATGTCTTGTTTGGTTTCCATGTGGGAATGAAACAAAACATTACTTTATGTTGTTGGATAAGCAGGAAAAAACGAAGAAATAAAATTGGCGGTGAGTTGTGGTCAGTGTCGGTGATGGTGGGTGGTGAGATGTGGCGGTAGCGGTGGTGGGTGGCAACGGCAGTGGTGGTGACGGTGGAAGGTGGAGGTGGATGGTTGTGATAGTGGGTGGGCGACCGATGGTGAGGAGTGGCGGTGGTGGGTGGTGGTTGGTGGCAGTGATGGTATGTGGTGGGTGTGGCGATGGTGGGTGGGTGAAGGTAGTGGGTGGTGGTGGTTGATGGCGGCGAAGACAGTGATGGGTAGTGACGGCGAGGGTGGGGTGACGATGGTGGGTGGTGGGCGACAGTGGTAGGTGGTGGACGACGGTGGTGGTCAGCGTTGGGTGGTGTTGGATGGCGGCGGTGGGTGGGTGACGGTGATGGGTGCGACGGTGGTGGGTGGGTGAAGGTAGTGGGTTGGCAGCAACAACGGTGTGGGTGGTGACGACGGTGGTGGGTGGTGGCAGCAGTGGTGGTGGGCGGCGGTGGTAGGTGGTGGGCGACGGTGGTGGGTGGTGACGGCGGTGGTGGGTGGTGACGATGGTGGTGGGTGGTGGTGGTGGTGGTTGGTGGGTTATGGTGTTGTTAGTAAAGGGTGAATGGGGCATGGAATGAAAAAAACATGGGTGGTGGATGTAATGATTTTGAGGGAATGGAATGCCTTGTGGAATGGGTGATTTCATTCCCTTAACCAACCAAACACACTATTTTTTCATTACCTCGTAATGGTCCATTCCATTCCCTCTTCCATTCCATCATACCAAACGCTACCTTAATTTTCAATTAAACTCTTTTTACTCATTTTAGCCCACGAACACCTGTTCAACTCCAAGACACAAATAAGTATTTAAGGCACGCTATAAACGAACGATGAACGACTCAAAACTGTACAAAACCGACAAATAAACGTGATGCAGTTGGCAACACATCACTTGTCTCCTTAGAGAATTCGTAGGAAATGTTCAATTAATTATTTAAGTACAAAAGCAAATCTGGATATTGGTTTGGTTGTGAAAATAACTTGATTTCAAAGAAAAGAATTGGATTAGAAAAAGTTTTTAAAATTTTAAAAAAAAAATACCCTTTAGGATTCAGGTTCTAGGTTTGATATAAAACTCATTTGGTTAATTGAATACCACGTAGACATGGTATCGAGATTAATCAATTGAAGTGATAATTAAAGACAAATTTTCATACTAACTCCTACAATCTAATTATCCAGTTAAAAATGCCAAGTACTCCTTTTAGTTATCAAACTGCTCACAATATAAGAAAACCAAATGCGAAAGATAAAAAAAACAGATAAATGAAACACAACTAATTCATGTAAATCAACCAAACACAAGTTGGTCCACAATATCTAATAAAGAACAACTCCAAAAACATAAACCAAACGAGTTTTAACGTTATCCTAAACGAACCATTCACCCGGATGAACTTAGAAGATAATTAGCCGCTTATAAACATGGTTGAATCTCCTATTGTTGTTGTGATGTTCGATTGCATAAATATGATGTAGATGGATTTATGAGGCCGATGCCGAGTAGAAGTATATAAAGCGTTCATATCCGACATTATTATTTGATGCTTCTCTGTGGCATATAGAATATCTTTGGATTTCTTTTGTAATGCTTTGGAAAGTGTATCAGTTTTCCCATTACTTCCTTCATAAAGTGAAGAATAAAGGCAAACTCAAATGATTGCAACTAACTCCAAGCTGCATCAGCGTCTAAACGTTGAGAAAACGTAGTGTGAGATAAATCTTCAATTATTCCAACGAGTACAACACGAGTGACAACAAACATCTTAAGCTTACTACAAACAGAGATAAAAATGAGACCCCAACGTGTATCACTGGCTCTTCTTAATGTCCCAAGTTGATTATGTCATTTTCCTGATTGGATTTCACCCAGTTCCAGTAACGTTTGAACCTCATCTACCTTGCTTTTGTAACTCATCATGACGCTTACTAAAAGCACAAACCACATTAATTACAGAAACTAAGTTGTTAAAAAGTTGGTCTACTGGAATAATTTCCCTTGAAGCACAAACCCAGACAACTAGTAACTTGTGAGCAAAAAAACAAAAACATAATTACAAAAACGTATTTTAGTCAAACCAGATAAAGAAAGAGAAAAATAAACAAGTAATTAACCTGTGAACAAAGCAGTGAGCGTAATACGCAAAAGGACAATCCTAGGAACAAGTGCCTGTAATCCGTTCCAATTCCCTTTCATAATTCTAGCACCACCATAACCTTGGCCATGGATTTTCTAACATCAACTAATATTGCAAAGTTGTTTCCACAAACTTTTTTTTTAGGGTGACTGATAAAGTATCCCTAACATGAACCAAATCCAAGAACCTTCTCGAAACTATGGTCATTTGCTCTCTCTCTCTCTCTCTATATATATATATATATTTATATTTATGTTGGTGAGCATACTTGGTTTGTGTACTATAAAATAAGTTAAAAGAATATGTTTTACAACTCATGTGTCAAGATTTATCAAGGCATTATGTAAACACGTAGTAAACAAACATGATAAAGTCAAACGAATATGATTCACACAAAGCGTCCTAACACGTTTCAAAATGATTTGAGCACCGTAACATGTGTTACGTCTATTTGAGCATTTGAGCACCGTAACCTAAGTTACTTCTATTTGAGAATTTGAGCACTGTAACCTAAGTTACGTCTATTTAAGCATTTGAGCATCGTAGCCTAAGTTACGTCAATTTGAGCATTTAAGCACCGTAACCTAAGTTACGTCTATTTGAGCATTTGTTCATTTGAGCACCTTAACTTTAGTTAAGTCTAGATAACGATTTCAAGCAAACAATGTAAATAAACTACGTTTAAGTCTTGCATAAAGCACCAAGATAATGAGACACATATATGAATTATAAACGTATAAAAGTTTATGTGTAAGTTTGTATATGTGTACATGTTTCACCCCAAAAGTGTAAAAAATGAAAAAGGAGATAAGTAGACTCACAGTTTGCGAAAGCGGTCAAAATCCAACTTAAGCTGATGTGAGCTAATGAATGGGAATTCCGAAGAATTCTACAATGTCGAATCGAGATCGAAAACGAAAGAGCAAGAACCAGATGCAAGGTCTAAAATTGGAGAACTTTCCTAGTCAATTTGCGATAGATTAAGAATGGGTTTAGGACGTTAAGAGTGTAGAAATCGTTTGGTGAAATGTATTTATAAGGTTTACGATTAGAAACGGACTATTGATTAGATAAAATAATTCCGGCCGTTGCATATTATAACCAGGTTTAAAACCCAATCAAAACGTGTGATTATGAGTGATATTATTAGGGAATTCGATTCAATCACATGGAGAAACGCTTGTAAATCGAAAACGGACATTAACACTTGTTTGAATCTGGTTTTGAAGCTCGCCGGTCCAGCAAGGTGCCTGCCGGAAAACCTTGGTTGTTGGCTCCCGTTTTTTTTTCAAATTCAAGTTTCTATGTTTGGCACAAATGGTCCCTATACTTTTAACTAGGTTAGATTATTTTAAAACTAGGTTAGTTTTTCTTTTATATAAAACTAACTAAATTTATTTAACAAACACTTAATAAGTTTATGATTTTATAAATTTTAAGTCAAAATTTTGATGTATCCCAAAGCTTTTGATACGTTTTAAACGTTTAACTTAGGGGTGCAAACGAGCCGAGCCTGAGCTTGAGCTCGATTGACTTATAAGAGCTCGAGCTCGAGCTCAGCTCGTTGACAATTTGTCAAGCTCGAGCTCGGCTCTTTTATTATCAATTAGTTAATACATTGAATAAAAATAATATAAATAATAGTTCGTTTAGGCTTGTGAGCTCGATAAGTGAATCGAGCTTGTGGCTCATTTACTAAACAACTTTAAAGGAGTAGTAAATATTATTAAATATTAAAAAAAACTAATATTATACTAGGCTCGATAAGGCTCGACGAGCCTAACAAGCTTCACATGCTAGGCTCAAGCTCGACTCGAGCTCGTTAAGGCTCAGCTCGTTTTGATCTTTTTACCGAGCCGAGCTCGAGCAGCTCGCGAGCAGCTCGGCTCATTTGCACCCCTAGTTTAACTTTAAATTTGAATAAACTTTAAAATATTTAGTTTTATAATTGTCACACTATTATTCGATTAAGTTATGTCTAACATACGTATTCAGTTTAAATGTAGACATTTCCAAATAAAATGTAATGATTAAAGAAAACATTTTTTAAATGATAGAAAGTACAAGGACTATAATTAACAACTCTATGAAGGTGACGGATGTCACAGAATATGCTTTCGATGTTTATTTGCTACAATACTAATAATTTCTTTTTGAATATCTCTAGAAGTGTACTTTGTTATATAAGGAGCATTCTCTACTATAACCTTTTCAACTTCATCATTATAAGAAGCTAGAAATTTTAGCAAATCCATAAAATTACCTCGATTTTAGAACTAAAAGATCCATCATGTCCTCGTAAAGCACAAGCTTGGTATTTCGACCAACGAACAATATCAATAGTAGTTTTTAATCGTAAATGATTCTTCTTTATTGTCTCTTCATTTGGCTTCATATCATCAATGTGTGTTGCTTGGTTCAACAAGTTTTCACTTAATTCCAAGGAATTTCTATACTATGGAGTACGGAGGTGGTTCATGAATGCACGCTTTATCTGATTCTTTGTAAGACTAATTTGGTAAGGTCCTAAAGAAAGATAAGCACGTCTTACTTGTTCCCCATTAAATTAACCAGATACTCTAACATTGGTTTTCGTTTAGCTAGATCTCTTTCTAAATGGATAATACCCACTTCATTAGTGTTTGGCTATGGTTGTGGATATTCAAAATTACCATGCTTTTCTTGTTGATTTTCATGCTCTTGCGGCTGACTTGTTGAAGCTTTGTGATGTCAACTCTCTTGTTCATCATCCTTTCTTGTGAAAAAGAATCAATAGTTTTCAACTTTCCCATTATATACCTAACAAAAAGAATCAATAGGATTAGATTAAACTACAATTTCATCATTCTTAATTTATCATCTTCCTCAATTTCACCATTATAACCCCAATTTTAGAATCAGTAAACAATAATCACAATAGATGCAATAAAATGGTTAACCTCAGATTAAGTGATACAATTAAGGTCGAAATCCATAACAATATCCAAAATTCGATTCAGTGTCCATCCCTCAACAACCGTAGTTCACAAACTACCTTCATGAACTCAACAATGGTGAATGATAAGCTAAGAAAGGATTACCTAGTTCGACGAATGTTGATTCCGGTCTCTAATCGTTTATCCTCTTCCTCGATTATTGCGGCCTTGAGCCCTTACTACTGCCTGTCGAACACAGAATAACTTTTATTTTATTTTTTTTGAAATCTTTGAGTAGCCCTAACAAGTCATTCACAGTTTTTTTTTTTAACAAGTTTCAGATTTGACTAGCCCCCCCCCCCCCCCCTCAAGTTTAATAGTTTAAAAACAAGTTTAAAGTTTTACTAAAAGCCCCTTAAAATTTTAAAAACAAGTATAAATATTAAATAGAAGCCCCGTTCTTCACATTTTTCTATAACTCAATACGCATAAAAAAAATTTACAAGAAAATCGGGGAGGGGGGTATGCCGAATCAATTCGGGTGGGAGCACCCCTTACCCCTCTTATACTCAGGGGCGTAGCCAAGTACAACCCAAGGTGTGCGGGCGCACACCTTAAAAAAATAATTTAGTGTATTTTATAGGCGAAAATCCCGATCGCACCCCTTGAAAATTTGAAAAAAAAAACCCCGATCGTACCCCTTGAAAAACAATACTGGATCCATCACTGCTTATACTTCGCCCCTGGTAGCATGCATAACAAATATTATATGAAGCTTTAGTGGCTTGTATTAACATACATAAGTACGTCCATATAGTATACAATAGTATGTCCATAGTATACACACATTGGCGGAGGTATGTGTATAGGGACGTAGTCCCGAGACAACAGTCTTTTTTCAGTTGTATATATACATGTATACATAGTTTTTTCGAGTGACATCAATATTTTTTTCGATAGTGACTACATTAGATTAGACCCAACCCAATTTCAGTTAAATGAGCTCACTCTAATTTCTAAGTAGATACAAATATAACCTAAGCCCACTCCACTATTGAGCCATTTACTAATTAAAAAACAAAAAAAAGTGATAATAACATACATGTGCGGCTGTGGTGCGGTGCCTCCAACCGAACCGACTGACGCTTCAATTCTTTCAAACCCTATCATGATGAACGATTCTTGCATTTGTTACATTGAAAAAATAGTTCTTCCAACAAGTTTCGGTCGAAGATGTAATGCAACGTTTTCAAAAGATGAAAACTCGTAGGGAACAACTCTAAGTATTTTTTTTTTAAATTCATAAGACCATCGAATTTATATTATGCGTTTTTTTATAATTTTTAATGTCGATGTTTTTTTATTATTGTATCATATTTTATTATGTGATCAACCTTATCTGACCCGAACCATCAAACTGACCCACCCGAAAAATTTTATGTCCGGTTCTACAAAATTAGAATGTCTAAAATAGTGACATCATTGGAAAAAATTTCTGGATCCGCCACTGTATACACGTGTATTTTGTTCCTATCAACTTAGCCAAAATGCATAAGAACGCAGATGATAGACTAACACCATGACTTTAGTCCGACCCACAACCTTAAAAGATAAGCTGGAAGATTGAGACCATGCATAGAACAAGTTGTGCTACTTGTTGTTGACTATGATCCCTTAGGATTTTTGAGTCTTAGTAAATTGAAATATCAAGATCATCAATAAAGTGAAAGGCTGGATCGTGGCTAGGATTTGAGCAAGAAATTTGATGGCCAAAAGGTCTCATTTATGAAAGCGAATGCATATATTTGGGTAGGTCACCTTATTAAATGCTAAATAGGTTCAAAAATCAAAACACAAAAACATTAAAATTGTCCTACTTAATGCATCAACTAACTATCTAAGAATATAGCTAGGGTTGATAATTTCTAACACAGCTAGACACGAAGTTAAACGGGTCTGGTCAGAGTTAAACAGGTTCGAACCACAAACATGTCTACACAATACGATTAAAATCGTGTCTGGTAATTATCAGAAGATGCAGTTCTCTAGATATGTGTTACCAATTTTTGAATGGTTTGTAAGGTTCTCTATGTGCTACCATAGGGCTTAGTTTGGGCGTAATGAGTTGAACCCCTGGTGATTTACTTATGATTAGTCTGTTGAAAGTCTCGAATTGAGTTGACCTTAATTGCGCCCGAACTTTGTTTATATAAGGTGGTTTTTATTTAGTATAATAATAAATGCAAAAATACGTAATATATATTATATTACTAGATTATAATCCGGTGTGTTACACGGTTTGATAAATCATCATCATCATCATCATACTCAGTTAATCCCACCTATAGCAAAACTAAGGTAGGGTCTAAGAAGGGTAAGATGTAGACACCTTACCTCTACCCCCTAAGACTAGAGAGACTGCTTCCAGTGAGACCCCCGGCTCGATGTGGTTTGGTATCAAGCCTTGGACATAAGGCACAGAACATTTAGCGATCGGGACAAATCCATCGGTGCATGTACCCCTTTGTCTTTTGGCTATCCACACCACCACATGATGCATGATTAACCGTCCGTCGTTTTTAACGTTATTTTCAAAAAATTAGTAAAATAACGTTAAAACTAGTGTAACTTTACTTTTGCCCCCAAAGGGCCACACATATATACATTATATGCGCACACCGTAAGTGGGGCGTATACACGGTTTAATAAACATAATGCTATATAATTAGCAAGAAATTGAAGTGGGAAAGGACAAGGAATTGAGGTTAAAACACAAGGAAAACGAATTAAATCTAAATGCATGTTATGGTTTTTGATGTAATAGTGACGAAGGATCTATGCACATAACAATTTCCATGTAACCAAGATCTCCATTCTCGTTATGCAGCACCCAATGAGACACGTTTTAGTTTCAAATTATACATCATAGATACCCACTAGAAATACCTCCTGAACCACCCCTGATGCGAGATGCAACATATGTGCGGCAGTGGCGGATCTAGAAAACATTTTTCAGTAGTTACGTTTTTCATTTTTTTCATTTTAGTAGCAACGTTTTTCAAATTTCGTAAAAAAAAAACCAAATTTTCCACTAATTTTCCACTACGCGCGCGAAGTTAAGCCGCAACGTCCGCACCCCCTCCTTTAACTATAGATCCGCCCCTGGGTGCGGTTACCATTGTCCCAAGTTTGAGGACAAACTTTTTCGAAGATTGAGAGAATGATAGCAATTGTGACCCGAAATCTCTTGCCATCAGTACACTAGGGGTTAGAGATAGCCATATGGGTCGGGTTCAACAGATGAGTTGGCATCAACGCGGGTCCTATCAGGTTAAACCGGATGCAAACTCCCCATGTTCGAAGATGTTTTCCTATATCCTTATTTTTCCTTTTCTCAATTATGTTTATTTCTTTCTTTTCTCCGAGTTATGTTCCTAAATAGTAGCACAATGAGTTTAAGATTGAAAAATGTGTGTTAATTTATCTCATTGAATATTTAGTTAAGTTAATTGATCTATACTAGCTTAACTGTGGTATGTTGGCTCGTGTTCTTTGACCCGAACCATAGTGGGTGTAATCTGTATCTTCGGTTGAATATAGCCTTCCTATCGTTTGTTTGTGTGGTGATTTCTGTATCACAAATGAAGAGAATATGTGGTTATGGGTCGGAGCTCGACCACCGTTAGGAACCGAGCTCAGGACTTCAAGCTCTAGGTCGAAGCTCGGTCTATACAGAGACCGAAGCCAAAGAAAGACCAAACGATCAGCTTCGGCCAAATGGCCCATGGGCCCATGATGGCCGAAGCCCAATTAGGAAAGTATAAATACCTCCCAGAATTCCACATTTGGTAACTTAACTATTCCGTACTTTCTTGTACCTTTCGTACTTACTTTCCCACTTCTTTAAACCATACTTATTCTCACGCCGGAGGGTGGTCACAGAGGAGCCCTTCCTCTCCCCTGTGACGAGCTTAACGGTGTTCCTTTTTTGCAGGTTATCCTCAGATCTAACCACTCATCCCCTCTTCACGTAGTATCTCTCAGATCTAATCTCCTAAACCATAAAGAGGTAACTTTTTTCCTCTTCAATTGGCGCCATCCGTGCATTTGCTGTGTTTCTTTTCTTTGGAACAGAGTAATCTCTACCCATGACGGCACGATCTGAGGGATTCACGATCGAAGACGTGACAGCAACAGAGACAGGTGATGATCAAATGGTCATCATGTCGTCAGCGCCAGCTGCTGCCCCCACCGGAGCACAAGGAAGCATCCAACAGTCATCTCTTTCTGTTGGTGCTTCGGCTGTGAAAGCAAGTGCTCCACTAGTAGAGTTCGATGACACTTTCCTCCAGAAAAATCGAGAGTTATTGCTCCGACTAAAGGAACAGCAGAGTAGGGAGGCCGTAATGCAAAGCGTAAAAGCTAACTTATTCGCCACTGAAGGGCTTACTGCTTCGGCAGAAACAAGCACCGACCTAGGATCTCTCGCTACTTACTCCACAGTAGTCACCACTATGCAGACTCAAACTCCACAAAGGCAACTAGCATCTTTGGGTCATACCGGACCGATGCAAATTGACAAGCCCACCTCGGAAAAAACATTAACTGCACCACCGGAGGATGATGAACTTACGGCACCGTACCGCCCAGCCCATATGACATCATTCTCCAAATTTTCTCAAAGAATTGCAACAGCACGCCTCCCGGCCAAGCTGAAAATGCCAGCCACCATCAAAACATATGCGGGGACGTCAGATCCAGACGACCACATCTTCGCATTTGAAGGCGCAGCTGAAATCGAATTATGGCCCATGCCAGCGTGGTGCCACATGTTTGCTCAAACCCTCACCGGAGCAGCAAGGATATGGTTCGACGGCCTATCCGCTGGAGAAATCACTAACTGGATAGAATTCCGAAGGTTGTTTAAACTAAACTTTGCAAATCAAAGACGGTGCTCCAAGGATATCACGGAGGTACACAACATCCGAAGAAAGGATGGTGAATCCTTGGAGGTTTTTATAGATCGCTTCAGCAAAGAGAGCATGCAGATTCATGGAGCAGTGGATCAGCTCCGGGTTTCGGGCTTCTGTCACGGAGTTCGAAACAACCAGTTAGTGGAGAAACTGCATGAAGACCTACCGAAGACAATGGAAGTACTCATAGAGAGGGCCAGAGCCTTCGCCAGAGGAAAGAGTGCTTGTGGACAATCCACCGAAGGAGACTACAAAAGCTCCGGAGGACGTAACACATGGAAGAAGGGTTCCCATAATACAGATCGTAATAGCCACTGGAACAAGAACAGGCAACAACCGTACGAACGAACAGACCGAGGGCATCCTTCTAAGTCTCAAGGTTCCGGAAGGACCGGTAGTACAACCGATCTAACCAAAACCCCTCGAGACATTCTGTTAACAGAAAATTTACAATTGCCCGCACCAGCTAAACAACGACCATCTGCTGATCGAAATTCCAAAAAGTATTGCGAGTATCACCGAGCCAAAGGGCATAACACCGATGATTGCTGGTCCCTTCGGCAAGAAATAGAAAAAGCTGTTCGTTCCGGGAAGCTTTCTCACCTTATCAAAGAGGTAAAAGAAGGCAAACCCGCAGCAATTGCTAACACCAACAACCAAGCAGGGATCAACATGATTCAAGCCGTCGCGCCACATGGCATTAAACGCTCCGGTTTCCACCTTGCTCCATTCATGAGTCAGGTTGCTAAGTAAAATTATACATTTTAAATTGATGTTTTCAGCAAAGAGTCTCCAAGATCAGAAGTATATGATCACTTTTGTCACTAAAACCACTTGTTTATATGACAGGCAATCTCGTTCCCCGAGATAACACCAGACCAGTTTCTGGAAGGACCAATAATCATCTCGGCTGTCATCGCCGGGCATAAAGTCCAACGAGTTTACGTTGACAACGGTAGTGCTTCGGAAATAATGTATTACCATTGTTTCCAACGATTGGCACCCGAAACTCAAAGAAGGATGGTACAGGTACTTACCAAAAACCAACTCCAAGTTACATAAACGTCTTAACTAAAAAGCATCCTTCACCTTTTGACATAAGACCAATTTCAAATGACAACAGGTCTCCATGCCGTTGGTCAGTTTTTCAGGAGAAGTAATTCAGCCCATGGGACGAATCACTCTCCCGGTAACATTAGGCACCGAAAAGCAAAGTCGAACGGAGATGCTAACCTTCCTGGTGGTCGGAGCACATTCTGTACACAACGTCATACTTGGGCGACCCAGTATGTGTGCTTTTGGAATGGTTGCTTCTTCCATCCATGGAGCCATCAAATTCCCAACAGAAGATGGCATAGCAACGGTGCATACCGAACCAGCGCACCATGTAGCCGAAATCCGACAAGCTTCGAGCTCTCAAGTCGCACCAGTCACCCAAGAATTATCAGAGAAATGGTCGATCAACCCATGTTTTCCGGAACAAAAGGTAGTCAATCAATTATAGGGTTTTGAATAACCTTATGAAGTTCTTTGACTAAATCTCTCAAAATAAATTGACAGGTAACTATCGGGGCACAGCTCCCACCCGATTGCAAAATCGCCTTATGGAACCTTTTAGCCGAATCTCTAGATTCTTTTGCATGGCAACATTCGGACATGACAGGAGTACCCAGGCATTTGGCCGAACATAAGCTGAATGTATACCCAACGGTCCGACCAGTGCAACAAAAGAAAAGAAGCATGGGGTTGGATCGGAACAAAGCCATTACCGAAGACGTTCGCAAGCTCTTGGACGCAAATATCGTTCGAGAAGTGCAGTACCAAACTTGGGTATCGAACCCAGTTATGGTAAAAAAGCAAGACGGAGGCTGGCGAATGTGCGTTGATTTTAAGGATCTAAATAACGCATGCCCCAAAGATTGTTACCCGTTACCCGAAATGGATGTCAAGGTCGATTCATTAGCTGACTTTCGGCTAAAGTGCTTTCTTGATGCATATAAAGGCTACCATCAGATTCAAATGGCAGTCGAAGATGAAGACAAAACCGCTTTCATCACCACCGAAGGGTTATATTGTTACACGAAAATGCCCTTCGGCCTGAAGAACGCCGGAGCTACGTATCAGCGATTAATGGATAAGGCATTCAAGAGACAGATCGGTAGAAATATGGAAGTGTACGTAGATGATGTGGTAATAAAAAGTAAAGATGAAGCAGACATGATGACCGACATCCGAGAGACATTCAACTGTCTCCGAAGTATTAACATGAAACTAAACCCAGCAAAATGTTCCTTTGGAATGGAATCTGGGAAGTTTCTGGGTGTTATGGTCGCACGAGACGGGATCCAAGCAAATCCCGAAAAAGTCAAGGCAGTGATGGAACTGAAGTCTCCAAAAACGGTCAAAGAAATCCAATCGCTGAATGGAAGACTAGTAGCATTACATCGTTTTCTCTCTAAGGCAGCCGAACGGACCTTGCCTTTCATGACCGTGCTAAAAGTAGCTTCGGCAAGAATGATTTTAAGTGGACCACCGAAGCTGAGCAAGCATTCGGCGAATTGAAGCAATGCCTCAGCCTGCTGCCAACGCTCACCGCGCCGAAACCTGGCGAGGTACTTACTGTCTATTTAGCAGCATCCCAGGGTGCCATTAGTGCAGTCCTCATGGTACAAAGGCACCTAGCCCAAGTGCCAATTTATTATGTCAGCAGAGCCCTTCGGGACTACGAAACAAGATACCCCATGTTGGAGAAGTTGGCCTTGGCCCTGGTTCATGCTTCGAGAAGATTAAGAAGATACTTTCAAGCACACGAGATAGAAGTCCAAACCGATAAAAGCATCCAACATGTGCTCCGAAAACCGGAGGTCTCGGGTCGATTGGCCAAATGGGCCATTGAGCTAGGGGCCTTCGACCTCACTTTCAAAACAAGAGGTGCCATGAAGGGACAGGCCGTAGCAGACTTCATAGCTGAGCTGCCAAGCGAAGAAGACCAATCAGAAGAGAAGGATCTAGAAGATAAAGAACAAACAGAAGCATGGTCTCTATACACAGACGGGGCATCTTGCGCCGAAGGTTCTGGAGCAGGCCTTATATTAATAAGCCCGGATGACACCAAATTTGCTTACGCCCTCCGACTCGAGTTTCCGAGCTCGAACAATGAAGCCGAGTACGAAGCACTATTGGCTGGCTTACGAATAGCACAAAAGTTTGGGGTACGAAATCTCAAAATCCATACCGACTCGTTACTCGTGGCTAATCAGCTTCGAGGCGAGTATGAAGCAAGAGAGACGAAAATGATAAAGTATCTTCAAAAAGCACAAGAGCTTGTAACATCTTTCCAAACATACAAAATCTTCCATGTCCCAAGAGAAGAAAACACACAAGCCGATGCTCTTAGCAAAATGGCATCGGCCAGCATTGACACCTCAACTCAAGGCATAAAGATCGAAACAATAGCGAGACCCTCAATAGAAGAAAACGAAGTCTTGCAAGTCGAAGTCCAAGAAGACACATGGATGACTCCCATCGTCAGACACATCACCGAAGGTTGGGTTCCGGGTGACAGGGCTGAAGCTCGAAAGCTCAAAGTTAAATCCCTACAATACCAAGTCCAACATGGTCAGCTGTACCGAAGAACGTTCTTGGGCCCGCTCCTACGGTGCCTTTCCCCAAGCGAGGCAGCATACGTCATTAAAGAAATCCATTTCGGCATATGCGGCATTCACGCCGGGCCGAAGATGGTTGTTACTAAGGCAATGAATGCCGGATACTATTGGCCCAATATGCACCAAAGTGCTATCCAAGAACTTCGAAGCTGCCAGGAATGTCAGAGGAACGCCCCGGTCAGTCTCCGAGCAAAAAACGATCTAATCCCCGTAACAGCGGCCTGGCCATTCCAGAAATGGGGGATCGACATCGTCGGGCCATTCCCTAAGTCCACAGGGGGAGTCAAGTACTTGTTGGTAGCTATCGACTATTTTACAAAATGGGTCGAAGCTAAACCAATGGGAGAGATTACAGGTCACCAAGTGAAAAGGTTCGTATGGGAGAACATCGTCTGCCGATTTGGGTTACCACTTTATATCATCAGTGACAACGGGAAGCAGTTTGCTGAAAATCCCTTCAAAAAGTGGTGTTCGGACTTACATATCACGCAGCTATTTTCATCAGTTGCCCATCCTCAGGCCAACGGCCAGGTAGAGAGGGCAAACCGAAGCATTGTGGAAGGGATTCAACGACGGTTGGGAGGCAAAAAGGCCGGTTGGGCAGACGAGCTACCTAACGTCTTATGGGCCCACCGAACAATGCCAAAAACCAGCACCGGAGAGTCGCCTTTCAGCTTAACCTACGGCACCGAGGCAATGATCCCAGTAGAGATCGGCATCGTCAGCTCACGAAGGATGAATACATCTGACAACGATCAATCCCTCCGCTTAAACCTAGATCTCCTGGAAGAGAGAAGGGAGATGGCTTCCATCAAAGAGTCACGATACAAGAAAGAGCTGGAAAGGTATTACAATGCCAAGGTGAAAAAGCAAACATTCAAAGTCGGAGACTATGTCTTCCGCAGCAATGAAGCAAGCCGAGCTGAACCTTCAGGCAAACTATCATCAAGGTGGGAAGGGCCATACCAGGTAACTTCCGTTGGAGAAAAAGGTTCGTACACTCTGGCAAAGATAGATGGCACCCCCGTTCCCAGAACATGGAACGGAGTTCACTTAAAGAAATGCTACATGTGAAACACCCAAGCTCGAAAGCTGCTGTTCAAGTTTTTGTTTCTTTTTCAATAATTTCAAATTGTTAATCGGGATGTGTCATGCCCCGAACCACTTTCCCTTATTTTTCACATGTACTCCGGGATGATGATTACCCCGGCTCCCTCTAGTCAAAAGTGGGATGTGTTTACCCCACCTACAATAAATTTCTTTCTTCTTATTACAATTTGTTCACAATATTGTTACTTCACACTCAAAACTAAAAAGGCACCGAAGCTAGGGGAAACAATCACCGATCCATCAAGATAAAAAAAAACATCGTGGAACGGTCAGGACAAGATTATCCTCTAAGCATTCCAAAAAAAAAAAAAAACTAATACATATCGGAACCCATAGTGACAGGCATAATTGGTCAATATGGAACCCACGTGCCAACGAGATACGACACGAAAAAGATCAAAATTGCCTCATAAAAAAAAGGGACTATAAAATTTTGTCTATCTCATATACATTAAGAATGTATCAAACACATATAGCATGCAAACAAACATCACATCGACGTCGAAAACTATAAGTTTCCCTTCTACTTATAAAACGCTAAAGACAGGGTTTCGGTGAACGGGCATGACAAACGCCGATGCCCTAACTAAGCATATCAAGGATCAACAAATGATCTTATATATAAAAAAAAAAAAAGAACTTGCAAGTATATTCATACCGAACCGAAGCATATGGACGCATATCGCGGTTCGACCCTTAAAAAAAAAGGGGTTAAACAAACCCTTAGTCTATGTTAGGCTGTTCGAAGCTATTCCCCTTCCCGTTCTTTGTTACGCCGAAGCAGGGATTTCTTTCGAGGCACGGACCGAACAGCCAAATTCGAATATAACTCGGGGGCCAACACAAACCCCCTAAACACAAGATTATAATATATTCAAACATATAAACATTGATAAAAGAACTAAGATGCATTGTTCCAACAAAATACACAGCAAAGCAAGCCGAACCAAAGCGGTTCGGTCATCAGTTCATAAAGCAAAAAGATATTTAAGGCCGTTACGGCATATGGATATTAACTCGAAGGAGGATTAAACATGTCACCGGAGAGACCAGCAGCTTTGATCGATTCAAGAGGCTCGGAGATAAGGCGCCCAACATGTTGAAGAAATGGAAATTCCAAAGTATCAAACTTATCCAATGCACCATTCAACATTTCTTCAGCATTCGGCTTCAGTTTCGGCACCTTCTCGACAGGAACAGCCTTCGACGAATAGTGGTACCCAGCCTTAATACCAACATTAACGCCACAAGCATTCATGGCATTATTAATGGCCCCCACGGCCGATCGAAGCTCCTCTCCTGTATGAATCCTCCGAGCTACAAGAAGCATTCCTTCGGTCAAAAGCCACCTTTTAGTCTCCATCAGCTCCTTAACTTGATCAGACAACTTAGAATTTGATTCTGTTAAAGCTGAAACCTGCCCTTCCATCCTAATCTCCATCTCCTCTAGCTGGGCTCGAAACTGGGACGCCTCCTTCTCGAACAACATTTTTTCTGAAAAAGAAAGAAAATGTCAATAAAAAACAAAACAAACCGAACCAACAATATAATCCAGTCAACGAATGAAAGGGATAGGAAACTACTACCCCGCAAAGCCTCGTCCCTCTCAACCTTCAGCGCTTCGGCCTCCTTCTGAGCTTTATCTCTCTCCTCCGAAGCTGAAGCCATAGCAGCATTGTGTGACTTAACCTGAAGCAACGTCTGGTTCAATTTCTCTTCAAAAGAACGCTTCTCACCCAACAGAGCCTCATACTTCTTGCCCCAAGCAGTAACATCTTCACCTCCAAGCATCGAACTTAGTTTCTCCTTCTCTATCT
This sequence comes from Ambrosia x helenae, assembly GCA_030844895.1. Classification (NCBI taxonomy): domain Eukaryota; kingdom Viridiplantae; phylum Streptophyta; class Magnoliopsida; order Asterales; family Asteraceae; genus Ambrosia; species Ambrosia x helenae. The sequence goes on along the minus strand of CM061229.1, from coordinate 137,721,725 downwards.
CAAGATCCACCCATCGCCGATACACCTCCACCACAATACCGTTTGATTGTGCTTGATTGATCATCAAAGCATCAGCTAAAGCCAAAGGAGCTGCATTCCGAAACCTGTGTTCTTCGGCTGGGGTATTGATATTCAGAAGCATGGTTCGCGCTGTCAAAGCATCAAGTATCTTGTCCCCATTCTTTAAATCCCAGTTGGGAATAAACTTAGCTTCAGCCACCGAAGGATCCAGTTCCACCGAATCTACAATGACAGGGAAGTCATCCACTTTAGACTCTGAACCAAACCACAGACGCTCAAGGTAATCCTTAGGACCTTCGTCGTCTGAAGTAAAGTACAGAGGGAAACAATCTACACCATCATCATACTTACCAGCAGGACTAAAAGGACCGGCAAAATGTGGATGAGAATGAAGCGGCGAAGGATTAGGGTGTCGATCAATCTCCACCGGAGGTTCGTCTCGAGCAGACTTCCCACTCTCCAAGTGGTCCGATAGAGCCTCCAAGATAGTAGTTGGAGCGGCCTGACCCCCAGAAGATGCTTCGGCTATAGTAACCAGAGGGGTCTTCGTCCTTTTCGGCGTTCCCTTAGCCTTCTCTCCCAAACCTCCTTCCTCAACATCTTTTCTTTTTCTCGATGGTTTCTTCCTATGTTTCGATGGGTCCTCAGTCGCAACAGAGATAGATGCACCTTCAGGTTGCTTCCCCACATCTCGCTCAGACGTTGCCACAGCTGCAGATGACGATGAGCCACCAACGTTCACCGGGGCATCCGCGTCTGGCTCTCTGATCTTAAAAGACGGAGCCTTCAAGACTTCAAGAAAAGGCTTGTCTCCTGGGTTCTGCTGGAGCGACGTGTACTCAAGGTCATCATCATCAAACGACTCCAAATGAAGCATGTCACGAAGAGACATATCTAAAAAAAAAACAACACAGGGCATTATCAGCATCAGAAGCTTATAAAAAAGGAAAATTGTAAAAACCATAAGACGAACCTATGTTGTTCCGTCTAACGATAGGCCACTGGTCCGAAAACTCCCAATTTCTACTAACACAACCAATCACCAGCACATGCTCCGGCAATCTCCTTATATCAAACTTGTTACTCACCAATGCAGCATAAAGGGTTTTATCTACAGTAAAGCCTTTCGGCAAGTCACCATCTAAGGGATCGTCTTTCTTCCTCCACACCATGTCTTTGGGAAGACACAAATCATCTAACCAAAACCATCTATCCTTCCAATCCTTCAAACTAGATACCTCCCAACCAACACACTCCCGGTCTTCCTTCTTCACCTCCGACTTCTTATCCTTCGACTGTCTCTTCTCGAAGGTATACCAATTACCCGTACGGTTCAAACGGTAAAAAGCCCTAAACAGGTTCAAGTCGGGTACTACGTCTAAAGACCGACAAGACAACTCAAATTGGTTCACCCGACTAAGGCCAAAAGGTGTCATTTGGGAAATGTGAACCTTATGAAACTGCAAAACTTTCATTAAAAAACGGGTAAAAGGGACTCGGTAGTTTGCATAATTACACACCCGAGTGTAAAATGCAAACTTCCCAGGGGGAAGAGGATATATGGGAGTTCTCGAAGCAGGAAGGGTAGGATGAAGATTTACAGGGATCCTAAATTCTTCTACAAATTCGTCAAGCTTTGCTTGACTAAGAACGCTAAACGATGTAAGCATATTATCTTTAGGCATGATTAAAAGAAGATAGAAAAGATTACACACCTTATAAGCAGGAAGGAAGACGCTGAATGAAAAGGAAGAAGATGATTCCGGCCGAAGAACTGAGGAATTGGGGAAGAAGATAAAGTGAAGAAAAGAAAAAGTGAAAATAAAATGAGTAAAAACTCATTTATAAAGAGGAAAAATGACGGTTGAGTAACCGTCCAATCAAAGGTCACCAACTGACCCCCTCGAACCAATCAAAAAAGGGATTCGCTATAGTAACCGGAAGGTGAGGCAGTAAAACAAGGTAAATGACAATAGCTGTCACCCACTCGATCAGGTAAAAGGCAAACAGCTGTCACACACCGAACTATACAAGGCTCGAAGGAATCCCAAAGGTCGAAATCCCCAAAAAACAAAAATTAACTACAAAGTCCTTTTTGAAAACCAAAGCATTCAAAAAGACTTCCGGGGACTTGAAGAGAATATGTGGTTATGGGTCGGAGCTCGGACCACCGTTAGGAACCGAGCTCAGGACTTCAAGCTCTAGGTCGAAGCTCGGTCTATACAGAGACCGAAGCCAAAGAAAGACCAAACGATCAGCTTCGGCCAAATGGCCCATGGGCCCATGATGGCCGAAGCCCAATTAGGAAAGTATAAATACCTCCCAGAATTCCACATTTGGTAACTTAACTATTCTGTACTTTCTTGTACCTTTCGTACTTACTTTCCCACTTCTTTAAACCATACTTATTCTCACGCCGGAGGGTGGTCACAGAGGAGCCCTTCCTCTCCCCTGTGACGAGCTTAACGGTGTTCCTTTTTTGCAGGTTATCCTCAGATCTAACCACTCATCCCCTCTTCACGTAGTATCTCTCAGATCTAATCTCCTAAACCATAAAGAGGTAACTTTTTTCCTCTTCAACAAACAAGGTTTAGATCTATTATATTTCTAGTGTTTGTTTTGGTGGTGAATCTTTATCTAAAACAAACTGTAGAACTATCCGTTCTTTTTTATTGTAGATGTATCATATTTCTACTGTTTGTTTTGGTGATAAATTTGCATCTAAAACGAATCGTATCGTAAAACTATTCGTTCTTATTATCGTTTAATTTGAACCAGTGTTTGTTCCATCCTACTCATATTAGATGGTGTGTTTAATCTTCATCACATTCAATGAGGAATCGTATTCATTAAAAAAATGTGGTGTTGTTATATCAGTTTGGTTGGATCACGATTTAGAATTGATTTATCTTATAAACTGATTTAACATGGACTATTGAACAGGTCGATATTTTCAACATTCTAAAATACACCATTTTTGAAAAACTGAGGGTTAAATTAAACTACTTATGTTTCTGCCATAATGTTCTTTTTTATCATGTATTGCACGTTTTATATAAAAAAAGTTATATATCATAAATCATAAATTCTTATCTTATTGTAATAAACTAGTTTTTTTTTACCATGTCGTGTGTTATGGCAGCGACGTATACGACATCATAACGTATAAACTACAATCGATCATGCTTGTTTCCAAACTAAATTTATGTCTAAACATACACTAACAATTTATACCGTCGCATCGAGATGTATTACATTTGTCCCGATTTATTTCCAAATACACGTTAAAACGTAGTCCAACTCAAAATATACATAAAAAAACATTCTATAATTTACCCGACTCGATTTCAAACAAAGATTACGTTAAAGCGTAAACGAACTCAATATACTGACATATCTAAAAGGTAAAAACGTAAGAAATATGTTTTAGGGTAAGCTCGAAACTTTAGAATGACATTTACAAAGTTAAATATTTAAAATTACAAAAATAAAACTAATTTCAATATATAACTAGGCAACTTGTAAAAGAAATTCACAATACTAACATAACATATCATTTCATTATTTGTTTGTATTTTTTTTTAACAAGAATAAGAATTAGTTGATTAATTTGTAGATTAAAGATATCCAAAATTACACGTTGGAAAGACTTATTTGGGTACAAAAGATTCAAACACAAGATTCTCTTCAACAAACATTCTCATTCCCTCGCCCCTGTTTTCCCCCATAACACCGACGAACCGACGGAGCCGGAGATCGACGCCGTTGGTTCACCGATCATCTCAATTTCTCAAGGTTTCTTCTTCAATTAATATGCTATTCGTTTAATTGTTATGATTGTATATGTATCTTTTGTTTAATTATTGATATATTATCCTCTGTTTCAAAATGTTCAATTCATATCCATATGAAATAATGAAAGAATGTAAACAAGGAATTAATTAAATGAATGAACGCGAACAAATGTCATTATCGTTCAATTGTGTTCATGAACGTTAGGTAATATGCTCGTTTATGTTCGTTTGTTTTGTTTAGTTTATGTTCACTTATAGAAACTTAGATTTTTAAAACATTATTATGGGATAATTATGTGATTATTATATGTATTTTTTTATAAACCAATTTATTTTTAAAAAAAAAATTAAAAATTAGAATAAAACCAACAAGTTTTACAAGGGGGCGGCGCGTAAACGGGCTACAAGCACGGGCGAAGCTTGGTTCGCCAATCCGAGGGGCCGAACTCAATTTTTTTCAGTCGGTAGTGGCAAATCGGTGGGGGCCGGACTCAACCCGAACTAAATTTACGTACGAAAATCGCAAATTTCCACTACTGCGCCAAAAAACAGGGGGTCAGGGGCTAAGAAAGCTTCGTCCTTGGCTACAAATTGCGCCGCGACCCCTTTTGTCTGTTTTTTTAAATGGTATATGTCCTTTTGTGTTTGTGAACCATTCTTGAACAAATCCAATACCTTATGAAGGAACGAACATGAACAAGAATTTCCGTTTGATATGCGTTCATGAACCGTTTGTGAACAAGTTCAATACTAAAGAACAAACATGAACAAGGCTTTGTTCGATTTGATTACAACAAGTTGGTTTCTTTCATTTGATAAAATGTTTGTCGAATGCTTAACAGGGAAAAACAAACATTATATGGATTATATACCGGGGTTAGAGGATGTTTCACTAGAGAATGTGAGGGAATCGCTTATCGCCATCTCTTATTGTGAGCCTGAAAGGGTTTCAGGCGCGACGGAACATGAAGTTTTGAACCATGAAAAACAACAATGTTGTAGTTGTGTCTGAAGAGAAGGCCATCATCGATGAATCGAGATCGAAACTAATGTCTATTGCAGCTTCCCCAACCATGGACTGCAATGACTAGTATTTGGTGAGGTTTAAGATTTCCATCATTTGAACACGAGTGTTGTTACTATTGTGCCTTAATTATGCATTCATCATAAATATATATATGAAAAAATGTATAAAAACTTATACTTCATGGTGTTTTTCACATTTTTCTTGCATTATTTTAACACAAACAAAACCAAAAAGCAGTATCACCGACGGATTAGCGATGAAACTTTCATCGACGGATCAATATAGAGCCTCAGAATAACATGATTTATAGATCAAAGCTTTCGAATAACATGATTTAATTTAAAAGGACTGAGATTTCAGTTAGTCGAAGTCGAGGAATAAACGAAAAAAAATGTAAGATCGACATCGTGTATGTTCATGTCTAGTGGGCAGCATCTTCTTCTTCACAGAACTTTGTGTACTCTTTTGCACCCATTAGAGATTCCAGCTCTGATGGGTTGCTGGGCTTCACCTTAATCATCCATCCATCTTCATATGGGCTCGAATTGATCTTTAATATTCATGAAATATTTACTTGTTAGTCATATATAAATCATACAATTTTGAATGTCAAAATAGTTGTTTTTCGAAATTTATAATGAGCAAAGGTTGAGAAACAAGAAGATGAAGTTTGGGGAGTTACCAAACCAGGAGTCTCAGACAGCTTGGAGTTCACCTCGACGATCTCTCCAGATATTGGGGAGTTGACGTCACTGGTGGCTTTGACACTTTCAACTGCTCCAAAACCGGTGGCTTTGGTGACAGAGCCACCGGTTTCTGGTAAATCCACAAACACGACCTCTCCAAGATGGTCCTGCATTTGGTTTTTAAGATTAAAAAGACAAGACTTTTTAGGCTACATTACAAGTCCATAATCATATACAACCTTTTCCGCAACACTCTATTCTAGTTTCTTTAAATAAATTTTGTCACCGAACTATTTTCAATAGCTACTTTTCAACTTGGACGCTACAAGTTTGGACGAACTCATATTCTTTATAGGTATAGCTTAAAAAGGGTTTATCTGTAACTTTAGAAAGATATTAATTAAGTATAAATGGAATCAAAAAAGGGCCTTTGGCCTAGTGGTATCAAGGAGATGGATAAGGCTTTGCCTTTCCAAGTGGTGTGGGGTTCAAATCCCATGGGTGATAAGAAATTAGCCGTTCAAAAAAAAAAAAGTATAAATGGAATCATACAAACTCATCCTAAATTTGTCATAAGCCCGAAGAATGCTCGAGTTGGCCTAGCCCAACATGGGCTTATATAAGCCTCATGAATGACAACAACAGTAATAGATATATCATAGTTGTCAAAAGCGCGCCTAGCGCAAGGCGTAACCAGGCACACCAAGTGCGCTGCGCCCTGTGAGGCGTGCGCCTAGGCACTGAGACGCATTATCGAGACTGATTTCCAGCCAAATTCAGGCTAAAAGTTGCCTAAACCTCTAAAGCATTCTAAATGAATTATGAACAAGTCCTAAACAACCCTAAAACATCCTAATGTAGCCCTAAACAAGCCTAAAACATCTCTAAAATCTCTAAAAATGTATTTTATACTATGCGCCTAATTATAAAAAGCCCTCATTTTTTATGCACCTTGCGCCTAGGCTCCAGGCTCGGACTATGCACCTTGAGTACGCCTATGCGCCTTGAGTACGCCTAGGCGCTTTGACAACTATGATATATATTAGTAGTAGTAATAATATATAAACAAATTTATTTATACCTAATGAATAAGGGATTAGTTACGTCATGCGTCACAATTTACCTAAATCCTTTTTCCCGCTTCTCTTATTTCGCCCCTCGTACTTTTATTTTCTTACATAAAAAAGGTAAAGTTTCTTATTTATACGTAATTTACAATCATAGATTCATATCTCATTTAAAGTATAGTTTTATAATTTACAAATGTTTGTCATTAACTATTTAATATTTTTTATTCATACACTAGTCTCTATTTTTTTTTTTTAAACGGCAAACTTTTACTCTTTGTGAGACTTGAACCCATGACCCCCCTTAGGTGTTCCTAGAAGCTTTGTTTCTACCATTTGACCACCAACCCCAATGGCTCATACACTAGTCTTTAACCTAATAAATAAATAAATAAATGAAAAAAAGGAAAGAAAAAGAACCTGAGCATGGTCAGTAATACCAATAGTAGCAACAGAGCCTTCATGCTTCACCCATTCATGTGAATTTGCATACTTCAGCCCATCCAAAACTGCAATGCATATATATTATATATATCAAGTTCATATTATGTCCTCTAAAGTTTGCTTAGTAAATTACCTGAAGAGAAACATCTGGAAAGAGGTGAGAAATGAGGTTTGGTAGCAGAGGATAGCCTTAGAGCATTGGCTGTGGAAGAAGCCCACATTCTAAGAGCCATTTAGTCTGCAACAGTGTGTTTGTGTTTGTGTTTATGTTTGTGTTTGGAGGGTGGAGAAGAAGCACATATGATGGGGATAGAGTGATTGTGTTTTTCATAAGGTTTTTGTTATCTTTAGATGAATGGTGGGCATTGAAGGCCTCATCCTTCATGGCCATGGGCTACTTTTTCTATATCTTTCAAATTTTCCCCTGGATACCCCGGTCTATAATTATTGTATAATATTCAATAATTAATCAATCATATAATGAGTTATATGCAATCTCTTTTGTTTTATAAATCATGCACTCTATTACTTCTAGGTACTAGAATATAAATGATACAGTGTAACTTTTATTTTTCTAATGAGATCAAACGCTCTCTATTGTTCAAAAAATAAAAAAACAACAAACGCTCTCTAATTTTACTACTAAACTACAAATTTTTTATTCGTCTTAGTATAAAGCTTTACATATAATCATTCACCCATCAAGTTATCCTACATAGTGTAAAAAATAAGAAGGGTGAGAAGGACACAAAAGCATAATGGATTACGAAATCTATACTACTATATAATGCATTCTAGATGGATAAAAATGTAATTTAACTTCAATAGAGGAGGGTATCATTGTAATTTACCTCAAAATCTTAATACACATTAATACATTGTTTAATATAAACTTCTAATTAATTAATAATTTATTTAATAAACTTCTAATTCTAATTAAATGAATTAAATGCGTTTTCTCAATAATAAATTTTATACTTATATAAATAAAGAATAAGGTAGAAATACATATATAATCAGAAAAAAATTTATAAAAAAATTATAAAAACAAAATGAGTAACAATATTATGTTATTATATATAACTAAGGAGCAAATAAGACTTAACATTATCTATTTCTAAGTATCATATCGTTGACACAACACATAAAATTGAAAACATTATATTCTTTAAATTAAAAATAACATTATTAATTATATGTAATAAGAGTAAGTTATTAAACAATTTATCAAATGCATTATATTCTTTAAATATTTAATATTAAATTGTTTAACTGTTTATCAAATGTTTAAAAAATATAACTTGTTGACTAAATCCAACTATAAATTATACTTTTTTTTTGTACCGACGGTCATAAAAAGCATTGTATTACTTATTAGGAACATTATATAAAAAATTACCCTTGCACATAATATAATTTGAAGGTTGATAAGATATGCTTGTTGCAATTATTACTGGATATTCATATTGGTTCAACTTCTCTATTCGTGCTTCCGAATATAAGAAATTCTTGAGATTAAATGGATGTTGAAGTGATTTCTTTAGGAACTTATATTCCAACTTCTTTGTTAACAAAATAGAAGAAAAAAGGCCCGAAAAATGTGCATTACATCAAATTAGCCTAGAGATAACTTTTTTTTCTCAAACCAGTTCGGGTTGATCAAGTTTGGGGTCTTTTAAGTTTTTTGGCCAAATCAACAGGAGCTAGAAACCAGGATGAGCCAAAAATAAACCAAACCTTCTGGAACCAACTGACGTTGGACTAAAGCTTTTTTTTTTTTTTTAATTTATTTTTGCAATATTTTAGTTTTAGGTTTTTTTATTAGTGTTATTATTCCTATTTTATCTAAATTTCCATTTAACATTTATCTAAAATTGGTTTGTCCCGCCGCATAGCGCGGGGTCACTTCTAGTATAACACAAAGAGTCACAAAAATCTATCACAATGTCAAAAAAATATAACACAACGCCAAGAAAAAAACACAATGAATCGCAAAAATGACACAATGACGAAAATAAAGAAAAGACACGATGATATAACACAAATTCGAAAACCTAAAAACTAAGATCGTATAGTTCGATGAGACGGTCCCAATGTTGCCTCAATTAGTTCAATCGGAATTCGTTTGATGCCCTTCCTACGACTTCCTATTTTTTTCAGTGACTGTATTTGATCCTAACCCTACTTTTAAATTTATATATTTCTGAGGATTAGAAAAAACAAAAACCAAAATAAAAAGATTACATGTATTAGGAAACATTTATGAATTGATAAGCATTAATGGGCTTGACTTTTAAAAAAATTGGGCTTGAAATTTATTGGAGTATAGCCCAAAGAAAGTCGCTTAGTACTTCGTAAAAAAAATTAGGAGGGGTTCGAATGTTCGACTGTAGTTCGCTTGAACCGACGAGAGCCGGAAGCAAGAAAGGAAGCAGATATCATTGTCTTCATTGGTGATAACTGTTTTATTCAATTTTTATGTGTTTGAAGGTATACATTCATAATCTACAATGTTTATCATTAAGTTTTTGTTGCTACTTGTGTCTGGATCTAATAGAGGTTTTGTACTTGATTCACCGGAAAGGCCTCTCTACCCATGTAGTTTACTTTTCTTTTCAATATTTATGTCACCGAAATATGCAAATTTCCATTGATAAATTCGACGCTAGGCCCTTCGTCTGGGTCATTTCCTATATGTGATGCTCGCTAGTTCAACATATTTTCTATGCACATTTAACGGGTTTATATAGCTAATATATAAGATTTTGGTACTTATTCATTTTATATTGTGAATTTGTAAGTTTAGGTGTCAGTGAAGGATTTGGATTAAAACCCAAAGAAACGAGGTAAAAACGAGCAAAATAGTGCGACAGCAAAAATCTGGACTTCAAATGAGCATATCTTAAGCTAGAAAATGAGTACGGGAACCATAACATATGAACCTTGAGTTTTTCGACGAGACGAATCCAAAATGAGCTTTCAAAGAGGTTATGGGTCGTATCCTTTTAAATGGCGTACTATTAGTATAATATAAGCTAGATATTATACCTTATTATTAGTGTAGATTAATATGTAATATGTATATATCGATGGTTACCAAGTCGGTTAGGGTAGTTATGGCGCTTACCAGTTATAGGTATATGTATGTATTGTATACATCATTCTACGGTTACCAAGTTTGTTTACAAACCACAAGAGAAACCGAAAAGAATCTATCATTTTTATTATCAAATTCATCAATATAATTCATATCAATTCTTTAAATACTATATTGTTTATCAATCTTGTATCGAAATCAACCAACACGTACGGGTCGTATGCCCATAGAAACCATAATTTTGCCTATAAGAGTCGTTTTGATGGCCCAAAACCCCGAAGTTCAACTAAAGCTTGCTACCAAACGTTGAAGGAGTGATTTCGGAGGATCTTGAACATAAACTAAGTTATCCTAAAGCCTGGATCGAGACCTATCACCATTTAATGTGTATTCGCTCTAATCGGATCAGTTTGTTTATTCATGTTTTGTTTTCTTTTGATTTCAGAGACGTTTCTTACTGATTTGGTATTGTTCTTGATTACGTTTGGCTAAACTCTTGTGATCATTTAGGTTTAGATGAATCTTGATACGGTTTGAATTTATGTGTGACTTATTTATTTATTTATTTATTTATTTATTTATTTATTTATTTATTTATTTATTTTGGAACTTATGATGTGCATCAGAAAATGTTAGCATTGACTATGAGGTTGAGTGGTGTGGCTGAATCGATCTTTTAATGAGGTATGCTAGTTAGACTTAAATTTCTTCTATCTTTGGATTACATACTCGACTATTAATCCAAAACCTTAACCAGGTAATAGACAAGTTAGTAACATAATTGGTAAGCTAAAGGTTGCCGTTACTCTTTGAAAAGTATGATAAATCGATAGAACTCAAGTCTTGGAGTGCTTAAAATCAAATATTTAAAAAAATTTTATGTCAATGCTATTCATTACTATGTTTAAAATGAAAACTAAAGAAAACTCCATTATAATTTTTTTTATATGCAAATGGTCAAGGAACAACAATGAGAATCCACCTGTCTTTGCACACTTATCTACAGTCCTTTGTAAGCTTAATCTAGGAATTGTAGTCAACACTTGATGTTCACTACCAATTCTTGCCTTGTTTATTACATAAAGGATTATTACATCATATTTAAATGGTTGGTGCCATTTCCCAATTGTAGATGGTTCCTCGTGACCATCGTTATATGGACTCCTCAATGGTAGTGATGCTAAATATGTTCCTTTTTCAGCATTATTCACTCTCCTTTTTTTAGTTTGGTCAATTATAACATCGATCATTTAACTATTTGTCTAACATAAACAAATATGTGTTTAACATAAACATATGTGTTTCAACTCATATTTAGGGTATGTTTGGCAAAACTAGCTAGAGGCTGGTAGCTGCAAGCTGGTAGCTGGTAGCTGGAAGCTTTTTAAATATATTTTGATGTTTGGCAGAGTAGCTGGAGCTTTTAATAAAATGTATAAAATAACCAAAATGGTCATAATTAAAAGCTTGTAAAGAAAGTTTTTATTTTATTTTTAAAATAGAATGGGTATTTGTGTCATTTACTAATTAAAAGCTTGTAGCTAGTAGAGCTTTTTCTTAAAAGCTACTACTAATAGCTTTTCACTGTAGAACTTTTTCTCTAACCTAAAAGTTTCCAGCCCCTTCAACCAAACAAAGCTTTTTATTAAGTAGGAGCTTTTTCTTAAAAGCTTGAAGCTTGAAGCTCCTAAAAGCTCTTAAAACCTCATTGCCAAACATACCCTTACTATTTAAAAGTATAGTGAAAAAACAATTCAAACACTTAAGGGTTGTTTGTTTCAGCTTTTAACTTTTAATGGGACAGATGTCTAAATATGTTAGACATAGTTCATTTAAACTATTTGTTTCGTGAGCAGATGTTTGAATCGATCAGAAATTTGTCTCTAAATGGGTAAACATTATACTGAGTCTGAATTGTTCAGACCTCTTATTAGTTCAACACTTACTGATTCAAACCTCTTACTGATTCAACACTTACTCAGTTAGGAGTTGTCAACAGCCCCTTAGTGATAATGATCGGTTAAGCATGATAGAACCAGGTGAATAAATCTACAATCTTAAATAAAAATATGTATAGTAAATTTATAATAAGATTTCGATTATGCGACAGTTTAATAAAAGGCATTGAAATTGTCCCCGTTGTTACATAAACAAACGCTTATACTATTAACAAACGGACATAAACGAACATGTACACCACACCTGAACACATTCATTTTCTAATGAACAGACACAAACAAGAAAAAATCATTCTTTAATTGTTCGTGTTCAATCATGTGTTCGCTGAAAGTTACATGAACAAACATGAACACGTTCCATTCATATTCGTTCGATTCATTTACACTAATGTTTGTTTTCTTTTCAATTTAAGTTGTTCACTAAATAATAAGTAAATTAGAATAATTCTCCATAGTTTTTTCACATATTAACAAGTCTTCACATTTAATCAAATTGTGTTTTATTTGCACTCAAAATAAAGATACTCCACGTTGACATTCCTGGCTTGAGAGTTGAGACATGTCACCATGACATTACCCATAAATTGTACCCACCAGTCACTACCTTAAACCGACCTAGAAAAACAACAGTGCCTCATCGGTCCCACAACAAGTCACTAATACTTTTATAGTTTTTATTACCACCACCAAGTAAATTTCCTTTTGCCTGACCTGTCGCACCACCCAACCTCTTTTTTGTTAACTTTGACCAGTCACTAACACGACATGATCGACAATCACGTTACCAAACATATATATATCTACCTCAATAAGTTAAATTTTACACCCTATCCGCACTAGCTTTTCTTTGACTTCCATCATACCGATGAACAAATTATTGATATGTAAATCATCATTGTCGTCACTATAGATCGAGTTGTTTCCAACTGATAAAGGACAAATAACCCAGTTAGTGAAAATCATACATGGATAGGTGAGAGTGTGGCAGACGCGTGGGAAATAGGGATGTACAAAATGCTCGTCGCTCGTAGCTTACTCGAAGCTCGCTCAAAAAATGCTCAAAAAAAAAAAACTCGACTCGAAAAGCTCGTTTTGTCATTGAGCCGAGCTCGAGCTAGGGGCCTTGGCTTGTGGCTCGGCTCGTGGCTTGGCTCGATGGCTCGGTTTGTTAGCTCGACTCGTGGCTCGATAAACATATGTTTTATATACTTATTAATAATACTTAATAATAATGTTAATAATATATGGTATATATATGTTTGAAATTTTGACTCACATGACGGGTTTTTTTTTTAAATTGAAAATAGTCTTTCCATATCATTATACCTTGTTTCTAAAATCAAGTAATTGACCACCGACATTCCATAATTAATATTATTAATAATAATATATTAAGAAAAGATAATATTTTCTTGTTTTTAACACAATATGTTTAAAAAATCAAGCTAGATCGTCAAGCTCGCTCGAATTTTTTTGAGTCGAGCTCGAGCTAAACATATTGGCTCATTTTACATTTTTGAGCTGAGCCGAGCTGCTCGATTGTTGTCGAGTTGGAGCTCGAGCCCACCTTGGCTCGGCTCGTTTACACCCCTAGTGGGAAAACGTACGGCGATAAATCTCTAATTGATTTTAAAGATTTATTTGACACTTCATTTAATTAGAAAATCATGAGTTATCACTAGCTCGTGTAATTTATTAGAGGAGCGGGGCACTACCAGCAAACCGTGCTAGTATCCCTCTATCAGTACGGTAACACTGCCCTGGGTGATATTACCAGCACGGTAACACTACCAACACGGGTGTTATATCACGGATGTGTTGAGAGTGAGGGTTTTTGTTTTTTATGGATTTGGTGGTTCAGGGTAGTGTTGCATCCAAAACTGTGTTTCACTGAAGTGATATGGTGATACAAGATTTATGTAAATCAGTAAAGTTAAAAATATTTTAGTGAAGCACCCCGCCCACCCTTAGTTGTCTAATATGCCTGAATTTTATATTTCATAATTCTAGAGGTGAAGCCTCTAAGCAATGTGGTGAATGTCCCCTAGGTGGCGGTTCGGAGCAATGCCCCTGGGAACGTGGTCCAAGGGCCAAAGCTCATCGAGTTTAACTAATATTGCTTCATTATTGGATAATTCCTTTAGAAATTCGATTTAATATTCGACTCTAATATTTAAAGCAAACTGAACTTCAAAAGGAAAACTACTTGATGGCAGCTTCAGGCTCCAACCATAAAGTATGAAAACCACTATCGGGTGCCTCTCTGTTCACGGATTCATTAGTGATTCTAAGTTTATAGATTCTATACTTCGTTCTTGAAGAATTTTATTCTGAGTTATATTCGGTTGAGAAATTCAAGTGAACTATCGAATTGTTTCGATGTAAAAGTGATTTACACAACTATCAAATTTATTCAATGTTCGTTTTAAGACTCCAACACTAGGTTTTAATCACACAATAAATGTAGAGGTAGAGAGAGACATGAGATAACTACTTTTTTTGTTTTTGAACGGTCAAACGAAATTCACCAAGAACTCTCTTTGGAATCCCTACTCAGTCAAATCAGAACCCCTTCCACCCGGCATAGCCAGACATGTAAGGGAGCTCTTGGTTTCACCAAGTCCACCTGTTCGGGGAAAACCCGACTATCCACCCGTCCGAAAGCACGGCAATAGAATAATCGGTAAAACCCGGCGCTCTCAAGAATCGAATCCATGACCTTTCAGCCATAAGTCTTCTATCATTGAGCCTCCATACCACTCCACCATAAGGTGGTTGATCTACTTTTACTTTATACGAATGCAAAACAAAATTATTGATGACTAAGTTCAAATTTGACAAGATCAACCCATATATATGTACAAAATGTATGTTATCCGACATTCAAATCTAATTATGTCGGTTTCGATCGGTTTCTTTATACGTTTAGCATCTAGATCTCCATATGGAGGGTACAAGCAATGTGACCTTCAGTAATTATTTGTAAGTTTGTATGCATGTCCACCACCAATTTCAAAGTTACAATAAATTATACAAGACACAATCATGCAGAAGCAAAATTCTAATGAGGAAAGAAACAAAAGAGGATTCTCTTTTAGCTTTTTAGGAGCACCGAGGGATTTTTGTTTAGATCAAATACCAACTCCTCAAAGAAAAGGAAAGGAAAGCTTGTCTTAACCCTCAAGAGGGAGAAAATAACAATTATTTTTACCACTTGTTTTTGTGTGCATGTGTGAGAGAAAATAAGCATTGTCCTCATCCAATTTTAATATGTGTTTGTAT
Organism: Ambrosia x helenae; assembly: GCA_030844895.1. Taxonomy (NCBI): domain Eukaryota; kingdom Viridiplantae; phylum Streptophyta; class Magnoliopsida; order Asterales; family Asteraceae; genus Ambrosia; species Ambrosia x helenae. The sequence goes on along the minus strand of CM061229.1, from coordinate 137,706,349 downwards.
ATATATATTATTGCTCATGTATAATTGCATATATTTACTTGAGTATAGGTTTAGTTGTACCTTTGTTTTAAAAAATTTTTTGATAAGTTTTAAATGAGTAAAATACTATTTTAATGATTAAAAGAATTGGAAGATGTTGTCATATGACCTTGTGCATCAAAGAAAGGATACCCACCATGGGACCAAAGCAATTAAATAAAATTGCATGATACCATTCCTTGCACTCTCTTTCACATTCTTGTGTTCTTTAATCTTTAGGTCTCTCATCTTTTGTTTGGTGGTTTCTCTGTTTAAGTCTTATCATCCTCATTGATTAAAGCAAATATCCTTCATTCAATCTTGGTTGAGTATTAGTTACCACCACTACCACCAACCTATTAACTTTCCTGGCATATATTCAATTCATACCTTTACTATACATAGTTGAAAAGTTAGGTAAGGAGGACAGATGCAATTTTCTTCTTTCTCTTCATAATTCATGGTGGTGAAAACTGTCAACATATTTGATTCTACTTTGCCACTTTCTACTTTTCTAGTTCTTGTAATAGTCTACCCCCCCCCCCCCCCCACACACACACACAATCCTTATATGGCTCAAATGAGAACCATCAAAATATTTATGAACGTCTAATTCATTGATCAAGCATATAGTTACTAAATACTTGGTGATTTTCATTTTAAACCTATATATTAATTCCTAAATATTTTTAGCAATAACTTTTACTTCTAAATAGTGCATGCATGATGCATGTCGCTAGTGGCGAAGTATACTTGGGGTCAGGGGTGGCCCCGACCCTCCTGTTTTTTGGCGTAGTAGTGGAAATTTGCGATTTTCATAGGTAAATTGAGTCCGGGTTGAGTCCGGCCCCCGCCGATTTTCCACTACCGATCGAAAAAAATTGAGTTCGGCCCCCGCCGATTCCGAAACCAAGCTTCGCCACTGCATGTCGCGTAATCAACTTGCACTTGAAGAGATTTAAACCCACATCATATTGTTAGAACAATCATCGATACTGCTAAACCACTAGACCATGAATAATTCTAAATATTTGGTGTGTGAATTGCAACACATAATTGGATAGATATTATTGGGAATAATTGTGATTTAATCTAAAGTTAAAAGCAATCAGCAACAAATATGTATAGAAAGTTGCCCATGTTTTAAGGCATGGGGTTTCGTGTGTGTAAATAAAGATTATACCTAAAAATGTGATTGTCATATAGGTATAACATATATACCATTAATCAACCATCTAATTTGAAATTGGTCTATAAACAAAATTATTGCTAAGTCTATTTTGATTTTCTTACAGCTATCATCAAAGTTTCAACCACTTTCATAGAAAAATTATAAAGGTTAATATAATATATGTGTAAGTACACACTTGCACGCATACATACACGGAATGATCTGAAAATTTACCCGGACACATCTTGTTTGCATAAATAGATTGAACACCGTGTTGGGGAATAACCGTAACAAACGAACAAAAACGGGTAACAGAAATCTCTGAAAGCACGTGATCGCTTTTTGATTGAATCAATTCGACGGTTCTATCGAATATTCAATCAGATACAATCAGAGATTGAGAAGTTTCTGTATGTTATGATTGAGAGTAAAGAACCAGAGAGATTGACCAAGAAGGAGATCAATTCGTAATGAAAATTGGGGTCAGTAACTGCCTTTTAGGCAGTTTTCCAATGGTTTCGACATTGCCAAAATTAGTCCCTCTATTTCCAAAAATGAAAATTTGACCCCGCTAGGGGCTGCCGCCCCTTGGACCCTGCTCCCAGGGGCGCTGCCCCCTTAGGCGGTACGCCCCTAACTTCATAATAAATTCAAATAGCCGTGCACTCCGCACCACCATACCTATATGATGTATTATTATGAACATATTGGTCAAACAGTCAATCCAAGTACACTAAAATATCCACACACCGTGTGTTCTAAGATCCATGTAATAGATTGTACGTATCAATATTCATAAATGTATAGATAAAGGCATTTCAAAATAGCTTTTTTTTTTGTTTATAAGTTATAAATATAGAAGGAAGTCATATTATGATCAAAAAAACTATAAAAGCCATGACTTAAGCATTGAGTTTAGAGTTGGTTTGGTATTGTCAAATGACCATAATCCACAAAGCAAATAATTCTAAACATAAAGAGATGGGCGTTGTTTTCTCTATTACTTTGCAATCACTTATGACCACCCAACCAAATGATGGTGGCTGCATATGGGTTGTCATGGGCATTCGTAAATTCATTCCAATAATTAGATACCCAACCAAGCTATCTAACGTATCTTAAAACTTTCGTATCGTGCAATCATGGTAAGTGGAGAGTCACATAAATGTAAATATATGCCTCAAAGATAATTATTTTTGTAATTTGTATCCTATTTCGTGGTCCATGAAGATTGCCACTTGCTAAGGGCATTAGGCATTTAAACCTAACTTCCATTACGCTTTTCATCATATAAGTGCCTCAAGATTTTGACGCATAGTAAGTAGATTAGATTCTTGATGCCCTTGTAACGCCGGTCCAAACATTATCTCTTCACGTATTTACAATCTTACCCCCACTAGAAATATATTACCGACATAAATATTTGTGATAAACAATAATTAACTTCTTAAACACGTGTTAGTGAATATTGTCATTGATAAATCGACAGTCATTGAAATCCTTACTTACGCTCAAAACACTTTTACGAATTACATAATACAAGAGTGTGTTGTTGCATGTTTTACTCTTAGATTAAAATGTTGTTGCATAAAAGAAGTGTTTTGGAAACCGTATCAAACCAACCGGTCAGACCGGGAACAGGGGGTTGGGTGGTTGTATCATAGTATCAAAACCATTTTGGTTGTGATTAGCCAATCAGACCAAAAATTTGGTGGATCGAATCGGAAATTGATTAAATTTTTCCCATATTTATCATGTCTATGTAAACACATAAGTTATGGTGATTTATACAATTATGGTGATTTATAATCAAATTTTCATTAATAAAAAACGCAACAAATTACAAGTGGATGGCTGGTAAACGAGCAACGAGCTGCACCGCTACCCCTTTTGAATAGTAAAACCTACTCTATTAAAAATGAAGTTTTGCCCCTTGGTTGATGAGTAATTACTATGCACCACCTTTTGCACCCGATCTAGAAAACAGATCGCTTCGGGAGCCAGGGCTCCAAATATATCAAATGCAAAGGGCACGAAGACATGCTGGTTCTCCAGGCAGACGGTTTCATGTTTAGCAATTTTCTTAAATTCAGCTTTTGAGACTGCTTGTCCTGCAACAAACCTCGAATCTCGAAGTCCGCTAGAGAGGACACTTGGTGTGAAAGTTGAATAAATTTAAGAGAAAATTACATTGAACAGTCCGCCCAATATATGTGATGAACAGGGCACCCCGCACCTTCTTCGTCTTCTTTATCATGCGTTTCTGTGTTGGCATTTATTAGTCTCTGTCCCCTCTATTTTTTCACCTTCTCCCCACTCACCTACAACACACAACAATGGCTGTCCATCACTCCATCCTCTATCTATCTTCTTCAAACACCCTTCTTCTTAATCCAATGTAATCTTCTCATACCCGATTCAATCACCATCTTTTCATGCAGAACTCTACAAGAACCAGGTCCATCAGTTTTTGATCGTCGGTTTCAAAATCCCACCTTGCTAAACACCTTTCCAGATTTATTTTATTAACATTTTGTTTGAATAACTGAACATAATTTTATAAATTTACGTCAAGATTAAATTTTTAATGGAAATGTTGTGTTCTTGCAGTTGGAAATTGTGGTACGGATCAAAGAAAGAGATATGAATCAGTTTATATCTAATGTTTATAAAAAACAATCCCATTGCAATCAACTCATGGATGTTTCTACAGGTCTCCGATTGGCTTTTAATGACAATCAGCAACACCACCACCACCACCAACAACAACAACAATCTTTTAATCATCATCCATATGGTTTTGTGTCTATTTTATCACAAGATTTATCTAATATTATCAACCAAGAAGAAGCTGAAATCGATCGTTACCTTCATGCACAAGTAAGAATGTTATTATACACTGTTAACATTTTTTTTATTTTTTTTATAACAAATTTGTGTGTATTTTTTGTTAGGGAGAGGAAGTTAGGCGTAAGTTAGCAGAGAAGACGCAGCGGCACTATCATGCGCTGATGGTGGCAGCAAAGGAATCAGGGTTAAGAATAATAAAAGAAAAAGAAGCTGTAGTGGAAAAAGCGGCTCGACGCAACGCCGAGCTGGAGGCTCGGGCGACACAGCTAAGCACCGAGGCTCAGGTTTGGGAGGCGAAGGCTAAGGCGCAGGAGTCGGTTGCGGCGGCGTTGCAGGCGGAGCTACGGCGGCAGACCGTCGTTGGAGGGTGTGTGTCGCAGGGTGAGGTGGTGGCTGGTGGTGGTGGTGACGTGGAGGATGCTGAGTCATCTTACGTTGACCCGGAACGAGTCGTGGTGGGGCGTGGACCGGGTTGTAAGGCGTGTGGGAAACGGGTCGCCTCGGTCGTGTTGTTACCGTGTCGGCATCTTTGTGTTTGTAGTGAGTGTGACGACGTCGTGCAGACTTGCCCGTTGTGTCTTTCGTTTAGAAGCTCTAGTATTGAAGTTTACATGTCGTGAAGTGGTAAAAGTGAGTAAATTGAGAAAGTAAAAAAAAAAAAATTGCAGAGTTTCAGGAAAATATATATGAAACGCAGAATCTAAATATTACTGTAGTGTAAGTGATTTATTTGCCACTAATATTTTTTTTACTAAGTTTCATAGGATTCAACTATAATTGAAATTTGAATTCCTTCCCTTCTTAACACGTTTAATTAGGTGAGAAAAAAAAAACATCTAAAATTGGATCAACAGCGAAGTTTGACCCGAAGGTTCGGGGGGTCGAAACCCTATATTTTCAAAATTTTGTATACGAATACTATATAATTGGAACTTCTACGCAAAAATTCGGGGGATCCCCCCCCCCCCCCCCCGCCGCCGCCCGTCCCAACTAAGTTGCGCCCCTGGACATTCCATCTAAATCCTTTGTTTAGCGAAACTCAGAATCCCTGTATTTCTCTTGAATGTTTATAATTTTACTGAAATAACCTTAGGTGCTGATGTATGTAGAAAGCGCCTGACCTCTTATTGTTAATCGGTTCACAACGTTTAGTCTTGCCTGAAAATGCTGCTTTGGCATGAAAAAAAATTGACTTGGTGGACCTATACTTAACGAACTTCGCCCTGACTCGAAGATGATACCGACGTCGGAAAAGAGACATAGACGAGAGAGATGAGTGAGATGACAACATGCCTAAAAAAAGAAAGTTGAGACTGATTTGTAATTTTAACCGGCAATATTGTCTTTTTAACTAGTTTTACAATTCAATTTCATTAGCATATCCATCTACCAAACACATATATGATTCAAAATGATTTCATTATCCTATTTACATCTAATTCCAATTCAAATTCGAAAATATTTCACAAACCAAACTCCCCTAAATCTATTCTACTTTTATTAATCACTAGTATTTGCACCTTACAAAATTTAAACCATCCATAATTAGGATAAAAAGAACAAACCTATTCATCATGACATTTAAAAGTTAGTCATGTACAATGATAGCTAGATAGAATTCAATATACTTGGTAAGAAATTTGTTAGATGACAAAAACATAAGTACTATATATCTTTATAATTTTATATGAATCGTGCAAATCGATAAATTTGACAATCTTTTGTATTTTGTCGTTATTACATGGATATTCGGATTAGATATTACAACAAAGGGGTGTTGTCACGAATCATGAAATCAATACAATCTTTTATGTAAAAGACAGGAATGCTTCGGTAACAATGGGTGATAACAATTAAGACTCAGTTGACTAGTATAAAAGTGAAAGTCATGGCAGTAAAAAAAATATATCGAAATCTGTTCTATCACATAATACGTCTTTCATCTTGTTTCACCTTTAGGAAAAAAACTTTTATCGAACAAAGTCTCAGACAACCCTTTTCATTCGTGATCAATGAGACAATGACAGAAAAACACCACAGCTTCCCCTCATCTCAAGTAAAGAAAAGCATTTATGGTCATATAATGGCTAAACAGAAAAAAATATTGGTATTTATAGGTCTAGTCGGTAACACTTGTTGGTGATCCTCTTAGACAGTTTACACATGCCCGATTTTCTCACGGAAATTTTCCAACATATTACATATCGATATGTTTGTCAACAACGCTAAAAGAGTTGTCGGTAGTCCATTTATGTGTCTTTCCTGTAGGTGATCTCTTTGTAATATCCATCATGTAATATCCATCATAAAGAGTTGTCACATTACCCACTACCTGATTTTTTATATTGCATTTAAATAAAATCATTGCCTTCTAATGAGACCATCTTCAATTAGTGGCGAATTTAAGAATTATGTCCAGGGGGTCCTTTTATAGATTTTCACTTATTTTCACTAATTTTTTAACTTTTTCCACTAAAATTTTCATTTTTTTTCCAAATTGAGTGGGTTCCTATGAACCCCCGGAACCCCATATGGATCCGTCATTGTCTCCAATAGGTGCATTTAGGAGATGCATTTAGATGATGTGGCAATTTTTTTAGAAGAGTTGCATTAGAGGAAGTTGACATTTAAAGGTGATATTTGTAGGTAAGTGCATTGCATGGATTAAATTATAAACATCTTTTTGATGGATCCAACGAATAATTAAATGGAGAAGTATACTTTGGGATTCTTGGATTAAGCTTGTGGTACCAATTTACGATACTACGATTGATAATGTTTAGATAGCGAATGTAACAAAATATTTCTGGTTTTGTTTCTTGTTTGGGGCTATTTTGCGAGTCGATGTAATGTTGTGTTTTGTCTGCACCTAGCACCTTGCTATGCATCGTCCTTTTGGTTAATAAGAATTAGTTGCCGTTTGAAAATAATACTTTTTTTGAACACTTACTTTCATTAACACAAGCCGGACCTCAAATAAAGGCTAGCCACAAAAAAAAAACATTACGTCATATACAATGAATATCGCGTCCAATCCTTCCACTCTAAATAGTAATAATAAGTATCAAGATGTTTATTTTAAATCTCCGCAATTATTATTATTAAAAATGTTAAAATGTTCGTCTTGTCAACAATGCATGCGTATAAAAATGCATAAATAAAAAGATTTTGTTCAATAATGTTAAGTATTTTCTATTTAGTATGCTGTTAAGCAAGTGTAAACGGTGATGCTTATTATTTTAAAATAGGTTATCTTGCATAAAATTCCTAAGCATTACTGAAAAGTGAAAACATACTTTAATTTGTTTAGCTTCATACGTTTTTGTAGGTACTCTATGCGTAATGTGGGATGTCCTTTGGTGTCAAAAAATAAAATGCGAAGTGTTTTCAATGTTTTTTAATTAAAAAAAATAAGAATAACATATTTAAAACTAGAAAGTATTTGTTTGATAGAGTATAAAATCTTAACCGAATATTTAATAAGAATCTATACATCTAATAAACAAAAGTCCATGAGGACACTTGGCACTCCCACATTCATCCTCAATTGTGTAGCCAATCATATTGTGCCAAGTGTCTCATTGTGGGATTTAATAAACTTTTTGATTTAAAAAAAAAAACAGAAAATATAAATATAACCTAAAAAACACGCGGACATATCTTATGTCCGTGTACTCGCCTCCTTCCCAAAACACCTTGCAAACCCTAATCAGACGAATCTAGGCGATTCAACCATCCATTCATCTCCAATCTAAGGTAATCTCTCTTTCATTCTTATTTCATTCAATCCATCTTTATCCCTCATTTTCACGGTGTTTTTTTTCGTTTTTTTGTAATGTCTTTGTCGATTGAATGTTTCTTTTTCCCTGTTTTCATTTGATTATTTATGTTTCGATTTGTGTGTTTATGTTACGACAAAGAAAACCTTCGTTTGCCCTTAATTAGGGTTCTTGATTGTTTGATTAGGTTTGTTGATTGTTTGATAAGGGTTATTGAATGGATTTTGATGGACTCAAACAGTGTTTTCTTTTTGATTTTTCATTGATGATGTTCTGAAAAACTTGGGTTTTCAAAAGATTAGATTGTTCTTTTTTTTTAATCAAGTTTGTATGAACATTGTGAATATGACTGGATTATATAAAGTTTTCAATTGTTTGATTAGGTTTGTTGATTGTTTGATTAGGGTTCTTGAATGGATTTTGATGGACTAAGACAGTGTTTTCTTTTTGATTTGCCATTGATGATGTTAGGTCAAACTTGGGTTTTCAGAAGATTAGATTGTTGTTTTTTTTTTAATCAAGTTTGTATGAACATTGTGAATATGAATCGATTATATAAAGTTTTCAATTTGGGATTTTTCAAAAATTAATCTGTTTTCAAAATTTAATAGGTTTTAAGATTTTACAGATTTGGCATTTATGTATTCATCTAATGATGCAATTTTAGTTATATGATATCATGTTTTAATTTGTTTTTACTGATAATACAGTTGCTCTAAAGGTCGTCTCAGAATGGTTTATGGATTTTGGGTTAAATCAGAGGGCAGAGAACGTGTGTGTATGGTAAGCGACCTTTCTTATGCGTTAAAAATCTGTTGGTTGTTACTATATGTTCATTGATCACTGTACAGTATTCGGATGGATAATGTTTATTAACTGAAAATCCAATAGATTAATTTATAATCAACTGTTTTTGGTATTGATTTGTAGGCGTTGCCCGGAGATTATAAGGAATGGATTACTAAGTATGGATTCCCTACTGGCATGACCAGAATTCATACTTTGGATCAGAGATCATTCGAAGTTAAAGTGATGAATATCGCTGGGAAGTGGTTTTTTTACAATGGGTGGAAGCACATGATTACCACGCTAAACTACCCAAGTGGTTGTCACTTTGTTTTTGAGTTCGAAGAAATGCTCAACTGTTTTAATATGTATACTTTTCATCAGGATGCCATAGCTGCACCGGGCAAGTATTTCTACTGCAAACTTGATGACCCACTCAGTGATCTGAATCGCCTGGTATGTTTTTTAAATGATGTGTATAAACATGACATAACGCCTTAAATACATTAATATGTACTAATGTTTCAACATTGTTTTTCAACTTTCCAGCATATAAGTGCCTTCGTTCATCATGGTTTGTACAATCGAAACCCTCCTATGGAACCGATTATGGTTAGCTCATTTCCAGGTAATCTCATGTATATAATTATTTGTTAGATAATAAGACTTTTTAAAATTTTGATGTTCATAATGATAACAGTATGCTGGAAATTCATCTTCTTTGCAGGGCATGTTTTCCAGATCCAACTTGAATACGATGGTCATGAGATTTTCATTACCCAGGGATGGTCGTACATGAAACAGAGGTTTAACATAACAGCGGATCATCTGATGGTGTTTGAAATTTACAACGAGGTTTGTTTGTCGATTCGAAATTTCAAAAAATATCATTAATTTTGTTTGAGATTTAGATCATTAATTTGTACACTTTTCATGTGTTTCATTGTAAAATTAACAGAAAACATTGGAGTTGTCCATCTTTGAGAAAAACAAGCTGACCCTGCCTCCGGAGTTGTGGGAGGACGTTGAACAGCCCGAGGATGATCAAATTAATCAGGAGGAAATAGTTGTGGTTTCTGATGATGATGGAGAAGAGTATTCAGATGAAGATGATATGGAAACTGATGATGATGGATCTGGATCGGATGAAGATGTATCCGATATAGAAGATTGGGCCGTTCCAGTTGTTTTTGTTGTTGACAGGCATTTTGTAAGTATTATATGTTAAAGCAATATGTTATAATCATTTTGATGCTAAATAAACCTTTTTATAACAAATTTCATGTATGGTTATTTGTTTTAGCGGATGAAGACACAATGGGCGAAGGCCAATGGCTTGAACAGGCCGCGCTCATTGACAATTAAGGATGCTGAGCAAAATAGCTGGGGTGTTTCTGTAGGTATTGAAGACAGGGGATCGAGTAAGCGTTTTTACATCAAAGGTATGTCTGTGTTTGTTGCTGACAATGATTTGCAGGCTGGTGATCAGGTGCATTTCCGTTGGTTTGAAAAACGAGGTCTGTTCAAGCTCTCTAAAGTAGTTAGGGTTGATGGTAATTAGGACGGGAGGCAGTGGGTAGTTTTTTGGATATAAATCACATACTTTTGGTCCTAAGTCGTGGTGGTTTTTGGTTCAATACAGTGGTTGTGGGTAACTCTTAACACGATGGTTATGGTCGTTTTTGGGATGATGATTAATGTTAGTGGTCACATACATTGATTTGTTTTTTGTGTTGATATGTGTTTTGAAAAATATGTCAGTCTTATGGTTTGTATTTACGACATATGATCTTCTATGTTTTAATAGTTAGCAATAGTTTGGGAAATATGTTTTTTTTTAGCAATAGGTAAATATGCTTAATATGATTTATTTACTATAATGAGAATTAAAATTTAGACAACTATAGATTTTACAAATTGACTTTGTTAATGTTGTTTATTAAAACTTAAATTTGGTAAATTACATTACATTAACTTTTGTCATTCTCATTATTAACATACTAAAATTTCATAACTTTGACTTTTTTTTTGAAAAAGTCCCAAGTTTGAATAGTTTCCATTTTTATAGACATATACATGTTTTTTAATATTTTAAAGTCAAAAGTAATTAATAATTTTCAAAGTCAAACCGTTTTATGTTGACAAACAAGATTTTTGGAAAGCCAATCAATTAACGATGTGTAATTGACTACTTTTTATGGTTTCCATCAACCTATATTCGATTTGTCTTTAAACATCCTAATTTATGGCGTTGACTTTTTTCTGTTCAAATAGTGTTGCTGTGTAACTGTTAGCACTTTGGTATGGTTGTTTTTGGGATTGTGATTAACTGTTATTGGTTACATACATTGGTTTGTTATACCTGTTGATATGTCTTTTGAGAAATACATTTATGATATTCTTTTTTTTTTAATACATATGAATGCTTATTAACAAAGTCAAACGTTTTATTTGAAAATATTAAATTTTTCGAATAACATTTTAAAAAAAAATTAAAACGTCTTTTAATATTTTAAACTCACAAGTAATTAATAATTTTCAAATTCAAACCGTTTTATGTTGAGAAACAAGATTTTTGGAAAGACAATCAATTAACAATGTATAATTGACTACTTTTTATGCTTTCAATCAACCTATAATTTATCTTTTTTTACATCCAAATTTATGCCGTTGACTTTTTCCTCTTAAAATAGTGTTGCTGTGTAACTGTTACCACCTTGGTATGTTGTTTTTGGTATTGTGATTAACTGTTAGTGGTTACATACATTGGTGTGTTTTACCTGTTGAATGCTTATTAACAAAGTCAACCGTTTTATTTGAAAATGTTAAATTTATCCAGTACCATTTTAAAACAAAAGAAAACGTTTTCTCTTTATTTTAAACTCACAAGTAATTAATAATTTACAAATTAAAAAAGTTTTAATTTGACAAACAAGATTTTTGGATAGACAAAAAATTAGTCTTTGACTTTTTTACAATAAGATTTAAGAAACAACTTTTATTTTCATAATTTCGGAAAGTTTGACCACTTAATTTGATTGAAAATGTATTATGGAAACCTTTAAACTTAATCAATTAGATTGGCATTTCATATTTTGTTTCTATTTATATAATCTATACTAAAAATACAACATTTCTTCCTTATTTATAATAGGTATACGAAATTATATATACATGTAGAAATTTTTCGAATATAATTCAGTTTTTTTCTTCTACATTTCGCAGGTAGTATATACTACTTTAGGTTCTTACATTTTTATTTATATATCACACGAGTACTAACATTTTTTTGTTCGCAGTTATTTGTGATAAATATTACACACGTGCAGGCAGATGGATCCAAATAATGTAACATTTTTGAATGACATAACATGGCGGCTGAGTAATTACACAATCAAAGTTAAGGTACTTAGGCTTTGGAAGAGAGCAAATCGAAAGACACCAGGTGAAACTCTTGCCATTGATATGGTTGTTATGGATGAACAGGTTAGATTTGATATCATCAATTCCTTTGTCACATATATGTTATTTAATATTTTCTGGTCAAATAATGTCTTCTAATTACATATTTTTACGCAGGGTTCTAAAATGCAAGCGATTGTGTGGAATAGATACATGAAGAAGCATGAAAAATTTCTACGTGAAAATGAATCATATTATATCTATAGACCACAACTAGCGGATAACAAATCTGTTAAACACTTTTCTAAAAATGACATATTATCGTTTACTTTTGAAACAAATCTTACAAAGTGTAACAGATTTGATGGTAGCCAATATGGTTTTAATTTCTCTTCTTTTGAGTCTATTAAGTCTGGTAACCTTTCTCAAGAACAAAGGATTGGTAGTTTTCGAAGCCTTAATCTTTTATATATTTTTATTCTTTTAATTTGTCTTCTTATTTATTAGTTGAAATAACATTTTAAATATTTTAGATTTCATTGGGTTTGTTGAAGAATGGAGTCCACCCGAGCCTATCGAAACAAAAGCTGGATTGAAAATGAAAATGAACCTACTCTTGATTGATCTAGAGTATGTGTTTCATTTTTCCTATTCATAATTTATTATCTCATAATCTTTCATGATATATTCATTTCTCATTTGTACGATTAATACTTAGGAAGAAATGTTTGAAATTTATGCATGCTCTAATAAAAAATGTATTGTATGTAGTGGGGTAAAAATGTCATGTTCTTTGTGGGATGAATATAGTGAGCAGATGTTTGAGTACATCAAGCAGAACGAAGCTGAAGTCCATGTAGTTCTTATTGTTCAATTTGGTAGCTTTACCAATTATAAAGGTTTGTCATTTCTTGCAATTTGTATTACGTTTGACATTTTTATTACTTTTTTTAAAAAAATAACGCTTGCTTTTTTCTTTTTTTTTAAGGTAATGTAAGTTTGCAAAATGGTTTCAATATAACTCGCCTGTTTATCAACGAAGATATTGACGATATTCGTGCTTTTAAGAAAAGGTGATATGTTTAAATTATCCTGTAATTATTTACATATATCTAAATATTTGACTTATTATATATATGTTATATTAATTTTTTTATTCTTACAGTTATATTGAAAAGTTTTTATCTACGGAATCATCGTCTGTACAACGATCTCTTGGATCGTCTGGTGGTATGAATATTAATGATGAATTCTTGAATAAAACCCCTTTCAGCACTATTCGTGATCTTCCTTTGATAACAGAGGTAAGATTCAATTGATTTATCATATCATTATATACAAGTTTTATTTACAATTCATTTTTTAACCGATTCCTGTTTCTTTTGTAGGTGAACAAACAGGTCATTGTTCTTGGAACCATTAAGGGTGTCGATGATAAAGATGAGTGGTATTATTTGGGATGTGAGCACTGTAATCACAAGGTGGAGCCGACCTTAAGTTTACCTGATGATAATGAAGAAACAGATGTTACTTCGTTTAAACAGGTGTTAGTTTGCCCCAATAGAGAATGTCCAAAGCACATCGTCTCTGCTGATCCAGTGTATGCTTTATCTTAAATATGTACATCTTAAAGTAAAACAGTATTAAATTTGTTTAATAATATTTTGTAATTTGTAAATGTAGGTTCAGAGTACCTTTAAGGGTTCAGGATTTTACTGGTATTACATCCCTTACTTTATTTGATCGTGAAGCAAAGAAATTGCTGGGAATGTCAGCAATGCAACTTTTAGAAAAATCTAAGCAAGTAAGTTGTTTATACTCAGTCCAGAACAAATTAGTTATTTTGCTTTATATTATTTATGTCATTTGTTATTAAGGTTTCTGGTGAAGAAAAAACAACTCCAACTGAGTTTCATGCTCTTGAAGACAAAAAGTTTGCGTTCAAAATTAAAGTGGGTCAATTCAATATTGACAAGCACCTAGACGGATATAGTATACGCAAGTTTACGAATGAGTCATCGATACTTTCTTCACTAGAACAAAAGTTCTCCGATATTCAGGTTTTTTATTCCCATCCTATATTCCTTTATAGGTTGATTTTATAAAAATTTATTATTGTTTTACTATATAATGTGACACATACAAATCCTTTAATGTTTTTAGGTGGATCAACTTGGATTTGAAAGCTTGGATGGAGTTGAATCGTCTACACAAAATGCAGTCTCTCTTAAGGTTCTTTCCACCTATTAAATCACTCCAGCAATTTAATTTAAATTGCTACTATTATCAAACTTTAAACCTTTCATTTACTTTTGTAGGATTCTGTTGGAGATAACAACACTCCAGAATCATCTTGCAGAGTTAGTCTGGTCCATTACGAGCAGGAAGTGAAGCGTAGCCTCGACAAAGTTTACGGTCTAGAAGATGATGCAAGTGAGTCTACTACCAAAGTGCGTAAGGGTGATAAGAAAGTTTGCACCGACAAATCAGTTGAGATCCCCCTGTTGATCCCAAAGCTTGAAAAATAAGAACATTTATCCGTTTGTTTGCTATTTTTTTGGGGATTTTTTCTGAATGTTTGTTTATGGTTTGAAACAATTTGTTTTTTATTATGGTTTGTTTGATGTTTGCTACTATTTTTCATTTGAATTAGTTGTTGGTTTGAACATTTATGTTTTTTTCCTTACCTTTGGCAAATAATTGTTCGTTGTTGAATAAATTTTAATTATTTATACGTTATGTTGAATTATCTATAAGAATCATAACATTATTCATAGGTCCACCTATATATAATTAACATTTTTTTATCATATTTATATTTTTTCAAACAATTTATCAAACATAAAGTTCTAATACATTCCATAACATTATTCAACAAAATATGAGTAATATTTAATTATATTACGTTTTTAAAAACGTTTTTTTAAGTTAGTTTAATATAAAATTCTAAGTATTATAACTAAAGATTATGTTAAAATTACAAAGTTGCTATAGTACAATTAATTTAAACAAGTGTATTCTAATTACATACTTAATAAAAAAAACATAAAAAATACTAAATATAATTAAGTTGACTTTTTCGTTTTCTTTAAAATTCAAATAGTATTTCTTTAATAATGGTAAGTATTTAAGCTTATTAATAAACATTTTTAATTACAAATTCTTTGTAATTACACACTTGCTAAAAATAAAAAACTATACATGTCCATAAATTCAAATTTTCGAAAAATTTGAATTGTAATTACACCAAAAAATTCAAATCTTGAAATTCATTTAAACATGGTAAGTAATTAACCATATTAAAAAAGTTTTGACTAGAAATTTAATTTTTAAAAATCTATAAAACCCTACTACTATAAATCAAACCAACACCTTTCATATAAACGAATCCATTCAGTCTTACAGACAAATCAGAAGACTCAAATATTCAAGAGTTCATCTTTGCTTTTTTATGTTTTCTCTACTTTCTATCAAACAAGTTGAAGGTAAGTAATTCTTTTATTTCAATATTACATGTTTTCGCAGAACATGATTATCTACATGTTTTTTCTCTACTGTTCCATCAAAGAAGATGAAGGTATGTAATTCTTTAATTTCAATATTACATATTTTCGCATAACATGATGATTCGTACTTTATGTTGATTTATAATATATTGTTAGTTAAGTATTATGTATCGTTGAATGTTTATATATATATAAACCTATCATCCATAATTTTAAGTTTGTTTATATTTTGTTAAACTCTTATAATGCATTTTATGTAGAATTGCATCCTTTTAGTTGAAATGGGACGTAAAAGACTCTCTAACAGTTCGAATGGTAATTTTTTTGGCATAAATATACAATGTATTTATAATTTTATTATTTTTAATTTGTCATCTAATTTTTGTATTTTTTATAAGGTGATGACAAACGAACGCCATTATCTAATATCTCAAACGGTACACTTATTTCGTAGTTATATATGTCTTTATTTATATTATCGTTTACTTATGTAACTAATACGTAATTCTTCATAGTTATCTCACATGAAGAAAAAGTTAAGCACGCGGCCGAGTGTCGTAAATATAGAAAATTACAACTGGATGCAAAGAGATGCAAGGTGAACAATCATAATAATGGAATTCAAAATGTGCCGCCAACTACAATATTTAATCTTGACTCCGTTGAACGTTCCAACCATTATATTCAGCAAAGCTCATCTTTCCAAAGTACATTGAATGTTTCTACACCCGGTAAATCAACGAATAACACTTTCTACTTTTAAGTCTTTCTATACAGCCTGAACTACCATTCTACATTTATAATTTAAGTCAATTTTATTTGTTCGTCTTTTTTTATAGGACAATTGCAACAAAATCGTTTGTTTAATTTATCAAATGTTATTTTTATTTATTTAAACTACATGTTTCACTGTATACGAATATCCTATTTTCTTATTGATTTCATTATAAAAACTAATACTATTTCATACGTTGTTTCTACGATTGAAGTCAATAAAAATATTGCAACGGAGTGTCCAAAATCCAGAAAACTACAAATGGATTCTAAGAGACTCAATGCTAATCAATGTCAAAATTCAAACTCATCAACATCCAGAAGTACTTTAGTTTCAATCGATATGCCATCCTTTAGATCAACCTTCAACAACCCATTTAACGCATCCTTCTCTGGTAATAAATTTGTATGCCATTTAAATATTCGATAGCTTTACTTTTTAAATTGATGACAAATTTTTTACTCTAACACTGTCTCTTTGTTATTTCATTATGTATTATCAGGTTCCACACAAAGAACTCCTTTGTCCAATATTACAAACGGTATCATAATACTATGTTATACACGTTTTATTTTTACATTAGTCCTTTATTTTAACATTAAACGTTCATTGAATATACAAACTGATATTATTTTTATCCATAGTTTCCGTGCCTGAAGTCCAAAGACAAAAATCTGCAGAGTTACGAAACGTTAGAAAAGCACAACTAGATTCAAAAAGACGTAAAGTTGGTTCTGTTAGTAGACCTCAAAAACAACCCACTGTTGCACATGAGTGTTCAAATGATGACACGCTAAGAACTCCTACTTATCCAACCCCATCTGGTACAATTTGCTTTGTGTCGATTAATGTAATGAATTTCTGAATCTTATTAATACTAACTTTTAAATGTTATTCTTAATTACAGGTGGACTTACTGATGTTAATACGGTCTCACTTGCATCATCTTCTGCTCAAAGAGAACCGATTAATACATCAAGGAATAATCGACGTTGCATCTCACCTGTCCGAATGGTTAGTTTGTCTGACGAAGAAAATGTGGAACCTCAAACAATTGAAGGCTTGCAATTTAAGGGTGTCTCTAAAGGTAAATATTAAATTTACAAAACATTTAAAAGCCTTTTTTTTTCTTTTATAAGTTAATTTTATTTTATTTATTCTGTTTGCAAGATTATCTGGATCATGGTGATCAAACGGTTGTATGTCAAATGTGTAATGCAAAGTTGTGGAGGTCAGAAGCTATTAGAAGCGTAAATGTTTGTGGAAGAACAACCTATTTGCTATGTTGTGGTTATGGAAAGGTACAACTTCCAGATTTCAAAGAGAGCAATTCAGATTATCAGAACCTTTTCAAGAACATAGAATTAAAGAGCAAATATTTCTTAAAGCACATTCGCCGCTTCAATTCTATGTTTTGTTTTACTTCAATGGGAGGGAAGGTTGATTCAAATATCAATAGTGGAAAGGCTCCCTTCATATACAGAATAAGTGGTGAGAATTATCACACGATGGGTGGTCTTCTTCCTTATGATGGTTCGAAACCGAAGTTTTCGCAGTTATATATATATGACACTGAAAATGAAGTTTCAAACCGAAAAAACATTTATAGGTAATATTCTAAAAATTTTATTCTACTTTTTTTTAGCCCTGTATATAAATTTTAATTTATTAAAAAAAAATTTTTTCATTCTTTTCAGTAAGGAAAAGGAAAAGTGTAAGGATATTTCTGACCTCCTTGACATTGAAATCATTCAGTACCTGAAGTCGATGTTAGACTCAAATAATGAGCTTGTGAAAAGTTATAGGAGTGTACGGGATCGATTTCATGAAAATCCAGAAGTTACCCTTAAGTTGCGTCTTATTGGTAGGAGAACTAAAGATGGCCGAACATACAACCTACCAACTTCGTCAGAAATCGCTGCTCTTATTTTTTCAGACAATGATGAGCAGCTTGACAATAGAGATATTGTCGTCGAATCAAGATCAGAGGGACTTCAGCGTATATCTGAACTTCATCCGTCGTATCTAGCCTTGCAGTATCCATTGCTTATTCCGTTTGGAGAAGATTGTTATAGGGTTGATATACCACATAGGGAAGAGAGGAAATCTAAAAAGAAGGTGGATTCAAAGTGTTCAATGAGAGAGTATTTTGCATATCATATTCAGGACAGAGTTGGTAAGTTCTCATTGATTTTGAATGCTAGGCGGCTTCTTCAACAGTTTTTGGTTGACGTTTATACAATGATTGAGAGTGAGCGCTTATTTTATGTCCGTTTCCAGCAAAGTAAACTTAGGTGTGAAACTTATACTAATCTTCAAACGTTGAACCAAAATGGACCTACTGACTTGGCAAAAGTAGGGACACCTGTGATTTTACCCTCTTCTTTTACTGGTGGTGCACGCTACATGAGGGAAAATTATCTTGATGCAATGGCTATTTGTAAAAGGCATGGATACCCTGATTTTTTTATTACAATCACATGCAATCCAAAATGGCCTGAAATTAGACGGTTTCTTAAAGACAAGAAGACAAATCCAAAAGACAGGCCAGATATTTTAGCTAGACTATTCAAAGTTAAGCTAGACTCAATCATGAAAGATTTACGTGAAAAAGCACTATTGGGCAAAACTTCAGCAGGTAAAATTCATTACCAAAAAAAAAACTTCCAATATATATTCATATATTAGCATCTTTATTCATTTATACTAATACAATTCTTATTTGTTGTTTCTAAATAGTAACGTGTTTTATTATATTGTTTTACTTTATGTTTCAGCTGTCTATACTATAGAGTTCCAAAAACGTGGACTGCCCCATGCTCATATCTGTTTGTTTCTTAAAGAAGCCAGTAAGCTACCCACAATTGAACACGTTGATCGTTTTGTTTCGGCTGAAATCCCTGATAAGAATCTTGATCCGGAGTTGTTTAGTCTTGTGAGTGACTTTATGATGCATGGACCATGTGGGCGTGAATATCCGAACTGTCCGTGCATGCTTGACGGTAAGTGCTCCAAGAAATTTCCAAAGAAGTTTTCTCCTGCTTCAACTTTAGATTCAAATGGATATCCGGTTTATAGAAGAAGAGAGTCAGGGATATTTGTTGAAAAAGGAACTGCTACGTTAGACAATAGACATGTGGTCCCTTATAATGCAAAACTTTTAAGGCGTTACCAAGCTCATATCAATGTTGAATGGTGTAACCAGGCCGCTTCAATTAAGTATTTATTTAAATACATTAATAAAGGACCTGATATGGCTAAAGTTGATTTTGTAGAAGATAATGGAGAAGGTGAAGAAGTGATGCAAAGAGATGAAATCAAAAAACATTTTGATTGTAGGTTCCTTTCAGCATGTGAAGCTTCGTGGAGAATATTTAAAAATGAAGTGCATTATAGATACCCTCCAGTTATAAGGCTTCCATTTCATCTGCCCGGTGAGCAAAGTGTTGTATATGGTCCAAAAGAAAATATTCAAAATGTGCTCGACAAACCAACGGTGGCTGCAACAATGTTTCTAAAATGGATGGAACTGAACCGAAACGAAGCTGTGGCACGTGAACTAAGTTACATTGAAATCCCAAGTAAATTTGTCTGGAAAGAGGAAGAAAAAAAATGGGACTTTCGAAAGATGGGTAAGGCAATTGGTCGTGTTCACATGGTTAATCCATCTATGGGCGAGGCGTATTTTTTGAGAGTGCTTCTAAATAAAGTAAAAGGCCCTAAATCATTTGAGGAGATAAGAACGGTCAATGGAGAAATCTTACCAACATTTCGTGATGCATGTTATGCTCTTGGCCTCTTAGACGATGACAAAGAATATGTAGAAGCTATTGAAGAGGCTCATTATACAGGTAACGGATATTGTCTTCGTAATTTGTTTGCGATGATGTTGCTGTCTAATACCTTATCTAGACCTGAGCATGTTTGGGAAAAATCATGGAAGTATCTGTCAGATGGTATTATGCGTAGACACGAAGACGTATTCCAAATTGAAGGTAACAAATTTTAATTTCGAAATTTAATGAAATTATTTTTTTTAATGTCCCTTTTATTTTAAATTGAATGTTCCAAACTTTTTCTTTTTTAGGTTTGTCTCTTCCTGATGAACAAATAAAGAACCTTACGTTGCTTGAAATTGAGAAACAATTGCTTCGGAATAACTCAAGCCTGCGTAGGTTTCCTTCTATGCCTTATCCTGATAATGATTCGATATCATCTGCAAATAATCGTTTGATTCTTGATGAGCTGAATTATCAAGTAAGTACGTTGGCTGAGGAATTTCATACCTATTCACGTTCTTTAACTGATGAGCAACGTTCAATTTTTAATCAAATCATACATGCGGTTGATGGTAACAAAGGTGGGCTATTCTTTGTTTATGGTTTTGGAGGAACTGGTAAAACCTTTTTATGGAAAACGTTGTCTGCTGCCATAAGATCTAAAGGACAAATTTTTTTGAACGTTGCATCCAGTGGTATTGCTTCTCTGCTGTTATCTGGTGGAAGGACAGCGCATTCTAGGTTTCGTATACCTTTGAATGTTACTGAACAATCATTGTGCGGTATAAAGCCCAATAGTGATATTGCTGATTTATTGAAGCAAACTAAGTTAATTATTTGGGATGAAGCTCCAATGATTCACAAGCATGCTTTTGAGGCACTTGATCGTACAATGAAAGACGTCCTGCAGTCAAATTCTTCACCTAATTCTGATTTGCCTTTTGGTGGTAAGGTTATGGTTTTTGGTGGTGATTTTAGACAGATCCTTCCGGTTGTTCCAAACGGTAGTAGAAGAGATATTTTAAATGCATCAATAACTTCTTCTCCTATTTGGAATAGTTGCAAAGTCCTCACTTTAACAAAAAACATGAGGTTAACTTTAGGTAACAACACGTCTGAATCCGATGAAACAAAGGCATTTGCAAACTGGCTTCTTGAATTAGGTGAGGGTAAAGTTGGTGAGTCAATTCATGATGATGAGTTTGATGTGGACATTCCAGATGATCTTCTTATTAAGGGTACATCAGATCCGATTTCTAGATTAATTGACTTCGTCTACCCTTCACTTATCCAACTTTACAAAGATAAGGATTACTTTGGAGAACGAGCAATACTTGCACCTACAAATGAAGTCGTACATGATATAAATGAAAGGCTTCTTGCATTGTTTCCTGGAGATGAAGTCGAGTATCTGAGCTCTGATAGTATATGTCAGATTGAGAATGGTAATAACCGTTCACAGGAAGACTTATACTCTCCTGATGTCCTTAATGGTTTAAAAATTTCTGGGTTACCTAACCATCGTTTAGCACTTAAAGTTGGTGTACCCGTCATGTTGTTGCGAAACATAGATCAACAAAATGGTTTGTGCAATGGAACGAGGTTACGAATCACCAGACTTGCAAAGCGTGTTATTGAAGCCGAGATCATATCAGGTGGAAACATTGGTACCAAAACTCTTATTCCAAGAATAAATTTGATACCATCTGATATCAAGATTCCAGTAAAGTTCCAAAGGCGTCAATTCCCAATAAGCGTATGTTTTGCAATGACCATCAATAAAAGCCAAGGACAGTCTTTATCAAAGGTTGGATTGTATTTAAGAAACCCTGTATTCTCACACGGCCAGCTTTATGTCGCATTATCAAGAGTTAAAAGCAGGGCAGGCGTGAAGTTACTTATACTGGATGCTGATGGGAAAGTGATGACTAAAACAAAAAATGTTGTTTATAAGGAAATTTTTAGCGATATTTGAATAACTGTGTATTCGTTGCTTTTAAATTTTAATAAAATGTTTCTACTTTACTTTTTCTTATACGTTATACTACTCCAAATAATCGTACGTTGATAAACTGCGTGTAACGCGGGCAATTATCTAGTATTATGATAAAAAGTTTTATTCTAACTTAATTTGCATTTATAAAACACTAATGAATTAATATGGTGATTAAAACAGAATATTTGACATTAAAACATAGTTTTTTGTTTTAAGAATGATAATTTTGTTGCATTTAAATTTTTTTTTTACCAACATTAGAAATGCTTATAACAAATATAGAAAAGAAAACAGCAAAGGCATGAACAGGATCACTGTGGTAAATAGAGATATCACTTTTTGCTTAAAGAACATAATGTTATGATCCAGCCCACCTACTCAGCAAGAAACACACGACTGGAAAAACCACATGTCCCCTCGCTTAACATGTAGCAAATTGCTTCATGTGAGACTCCAGTCTATGACCTCACAAGGAAAGTCATAGGGCTACCGCTAAACTAATTGGCCTTTGGTGCACTAATAACTTTTTTTTTTTGAACGTTAACTTTCATTAAAAAAACACACGGGGGAGTCCTCAAATCAAGGACGAACACCCCTAAAATTACAACATGTACAAAGGGCTAATACACCAATCCTCCCAAACGATGTCTTTGAATTTAGACCTATACTTTAACCATAAAAACGAAATAGATTTTATACTACCAACCACACGCGAAACCTTAGGCTCCATCCCCTTGAAAGTTTTCTCGTTCCTGGTTTTCCAAATCAACCACAAAGACACCAAGATAATACCATGCACTATCTTCTTACCCCACTTTCCTCCTAAAGCTTGTTTGTATAACTCCAAAATATCCTTTGTGTGAAAAACAAAAACTGTTTTTAATCCACACCATTTCCAAATACTAGCCAAACCCCATACGAGAACCCACAACCAGAAAAAAATGTGATCTGTAGTTTCAAGGTCGACATCGCACAGTTTGCATCTATCATTGGGAACGGTCACATTTCTTTTGTTTAAGGCTTCTACAGTGGGAATCATATCCATCTCCGCCCGCCAAGCAAAGATATTACACTTCAACGGAACCCACCCAACCCATTTAAACTTATAAAAATTATCATTGTCCCGAGAACCACTCACCTTCGATTTAACCTCTGCTGCGGAAAAGAAAGTAGAACCGGCCCATTCCCACGCATCCTTCACATAAGATAATTGGGCCTGGTCCAGCAAAGAAGATAGCATAGCCCATTCCTCCACTTCTCTCAAATTCATCGGCCTAGAATAGTCTACAGGGGACCAATTATCGCTAATCCTGCAATCGCGAATCAGCTTCCTTTTGCTAGGTGAAGCTCGATATAGAAGAGGAAACTTATGCATCAAAGGATCATCCAATAGCCATGAGTCTTCCCAGAACCGAATACGACCACCGTCACCTAGTTTCCCTCTTAATAGTTCAAGAAAGAACTTATCCCCACATTTAAATCGTTCGCAATTCTTAACAATGGCAGTCCACACACACCCTTTACCTGAAATACGAGGGAGACTGGACCACCTACTTCTACCATTATGACACACCAAGATAATGAGTTTCCACATAGACCCTTCCTCCACTCGAAATCGCCAAGCCCATTTCGATAGTAAAGCATTATTAACATCACTTAACCGGCTGTGTTGGCAGTCAAAGGGGTACCAAGAACAGCTTGGTTCACGTTGTTGTTGTTGTTGTT
Source organism: Ambrosia x helenae (assembly GCA_030844895.1). Lineage (NCBI taxonomy): Eukaryota > Viridiplantae > Streptophyta > Magnoliopsida > Asterales > Asteraceae > Ambrosia > Ambrosia x helenae. Next base: position 137,682,562 of record CM061229.1, on the reverse strand, counting down.
GTTATCACTAGTCGACATTCTGAAAAATTTCAACCAAACACGTTAATTTTTCAGTTTTATAAAACTCTATTTATAAAAAAAAGTCAACTATTTATAAAAAAAAATCAAAATATTAACAATTTGTGACTTCTAAGTCCAACTTTGAAGGCCAACAAAAAATATTATTTCAATTTTTAGACAAAGGTTTAGATGTAACCGATAATGTTTTCTAACAAAATAACAAACCGTAGGCTTCTAAGTCCAACTTTGAAGACCGAACAGTAAGTTATAATGATTCGAAAAACCAAAAAAATCTGTTTTTAAAACACAAACTATGTGAAACAAAACTCGTTTGTATCACAATTAGAATGGTTTTGTTATACACGAACGGTGTTTAAAAATTTGTTTTAAGATTGTAGGAACCGCTCGTGTAAAATTTAAATAAAACAGAAACTACAATTACGATTACAAAAAATATGAAAGCAGAAGTACAATACAATTACAACTGAAATAAACAAATACAAGAAAGGAGTAGAAGCAGAATAAGAATAAGCTGAGGATCGTGTTGAACACGGGCCCTTAAAACAAATTCCGAGTCTATTAACAAGAACTCACTTTGTTTCCCAGGGTACAACAGCCGGAACAGCTAGAGTGCTGCTGGAGCTAGCTCTGACCCGAAGTATACCTGAAACAAGAAGAACGGAAAGAAAAGAATTGCTGGAGAAGAAGAAAGGTGATTCAGATCAGTATGTCTAAGGTGTATCTTCAACCAAGGCTCTCCTTGGTATTTATAGGAGTCCAGCATGAATCAGTTTCGGAAAACAATAAAAACGAAAAATAAATGTCATTGAACGTCTTCAATGGCATTTATTACGTTCTTAAAGTTTCAGACGAAACTGCTTGACCAGACAGTTACACTACTGAGCTGTTACTGATCTGCTGAGGAGCTCGCGCGCGCGTCCATTTGCGTGCAAACCAGGACGCTACCTGGTTGTCTGCTCGTAGTCGCGTGCCATCACCAACCTCTGTACCTCGAACCTGCTTTCAAAAACACCAATCATCGAATTTTGCATGTCTTGTGGTATAAATCCGGCCGGTTGAAGGATCTAGACAACGAAATCCTTTGTATCGTGGACTATAACCAATAAAAATGCAAGGTGCACTCCGTGGTAGGAGTTTGTGTTTGGTATAATCACGAAGATATGGATAGACAAGACAACCAAAAACTCGTAAGTTGGAGTAATTTGGTGATTGGTGAAAAAGAAACAACTAACTGTCTCAAGATCAAGTTGTGAATCCGAATATAGGGCTATGGCAAACACGGCTTCGAAAATCATTTGGGTAACTCATCTTCTTCGAGAGCTTCATGCCTTACCGCCGGGACCACCCACTTTATTTTGTGACAACAAAAGCGCTCTATTTTTAAGTAAAAATCCGATCTCTCACAAACGTGCCAAACACATTGATCTCGACTATCACTTCATCTGATAGTTAGTTGTTGCTGGTCGTCTCCACACCAAATTCATCTCCACGGACCGACAGCTTGCCGACGTCTTCACAAAAAGTCTTCCAAAGCCGCTTTTTGAAAACTTTCGAACAATGCTTCGTGTCGAAGCTCCTCCCGCTCGCATTAACGGGGGGTATTAGGAAAGAGCTACATAATTGCCATCAAATTCTCTAGTCAATGATCTTATCTCTAGTTAATGATTCCTATTTATTGTAATTTATTTGTAATGCTATGACAGGAGAAATTGTCTCCATATAGGTAGCTAATTCTTTTGTATTTATAAGACCTCATTTCTTTTGTAAAATCAATTGAGATTGACAAGCTGTTATAAATGTGAATTACAAAGTCATATTTTGGATGAATAAATTTAGGAGGTATGAGATTTGTTGATTATGGAAACTAGGAGAATGTGCAAAATTGTAACATGTACATGATCTTTTAGGTCTTTCAACCTTTTGCAAAATTAAGTTTCAACCATGTGCAGTAATATGTACTACATAGCGACCTTGGTTCTTTTCAAAGGTCAATAAGTTTGTTTTTTTTAGAGAAAATTTCAATTTTCGTTTCTGTGGTTTGCCTAAACTAACAGGTTCAACCCACGCTTAACACCCTGGGTACCTGAGGTTTGTTTTTCTAACACTTTACGTCCCTCGTTTTAACGGCCGTTACGTTTTCCGTTAGTTTGTTGTGAAATGACTATTATACCCTTAAGTTTTTGGGTGAAATGACTTTAATACCCTCCCATCTTCTTCTCCAACCCACCCACCCACCCACCACCACCTGCAACACCACCACCACCATCTCCACCACCACCACCATCTCCACTGCCACCCTCCCTCTCCTCATATTATTATTAGTAGTAATAATAATAATAATATAACAGTACACATACTTTCTTTGTCTTCTTCCTCGGGTGCTTGAACGGGATCGAACCCGGGTGTGGATTGAGTCAACCGGTTCTATGTTCTCATATAAATATTAAGAGGTAATAACAGTTAATCGGTTGGTGGCCGGTGGGTTGTCGGAAAGGTTACATGAGGAGTCGACTGGTGGCGATGGTTATGGTTTAGATATAAGTGGTCGATCATGGGCGGTCGTCTATCGGAACTGGGTCGGAGATAACGACTGGTGTCTGGTGGAGTGATCACCGGTGCCGGAGGGGACGACCGGATATGGTGACAGAGGAAAACCGATTGAGGTTACGGTGACTGGTTTGGAAGTGGTTATAGTTATCGGTTATATACAGATGTGAAACGGGTTTGTTGGAGGGGTGACTGTTCGGATGTGTTGTCGACACAGGGTAACCGGTTAGAGAAGACCATCGGAATCGGAGATGGTAGTGTTATAATAGTTTGGTTTGTAGTGTCGGAGCAGAAGGTGCTCGTTGTTTGTCGGCGTGGGAGAAAAGGTCACCTGAACCGGAGGTCGGCCGAAGAAGGAAGACCAGAGTCGGTCATCTATGGTTATCGATCTCCTGCATCCCCCTCTCTCTTTCTCTCTTCTTTCTCCCTCTCTCCTCTCTCTCACGATTTACAGTTAAAGATATATATGTGTGTATCTTATGTATGTGAGATGTATATATAATATTAATAGTAATCATTAAGTGATGATGATAGGATGATGAGGAACTTTATAGGTGGTGTTGTTGCAGGTGGTGGAGATGGTGGTAATGGTGTTGCAAGTGGTGGTGTGGTGGTGGGTGGGTGGGTTGGAGAAGAAGATGGGAGGGTATAAAAGTCATTTCACCCAAAAACTTAAGGGTATAATAGTCATTTCACTACAAACTAACGGAAAACGTAACGACTGTTAAAACGGGGACGTAAAGTGTTAGAAAAACAAACCTCAGGTACTCATGGTGTTAAGCGTGGGTTGAACCTGTTAGTTTAGGCAAACCACAGGGACGAAAATTGCAATTTTCTCTCTTTTTTTAAGTTAAAACCATTGGTTCTAGAAGTAGTATATATGAGTTTCATGTGTTTTCAGGTTGCGTTTTGAACATATTTCGTTTAGATCACAAGGATTGGCTAATTAGTAGCTACAAGCACTCATGTTTTTCTTGCTAATATAAAAGAAAACAATAAAAAGTGTTTGTGGGTAAGCCCCTTTTGACCCGTATCAAAAGTACCCATTTCGACAAGTTATCCGGTGTTATCTTTGCCACATATTTTATGTATGTAGGAAAACTGCAGTAATGATAAACCAATGCCAAGTTTATTCTACTTATTTGCTCTACTTTCAAAACTTTTAGAGCTGGAAAAAATGTGGCCATTTTATCTAAATTGCTTTGCTTCCCAATAACCAAGACTAAATTATAAATAATACACGTTATGTTTCAGATGCACGTAGATGTTGCTATTATTGAGCTTGGATAATGTGGAAATTATATCCATGATCTTTCAGGTTCAAGCACCCGTTGCATGTCATGTTCTCTTTTATTCCAGTACTGTTTTCTAGTCTCCATGCTAGTCTTGAATAAAAAAAATATTGTCTAAAAAATAATCTAAGTCCTTATATGCATTCTCTATCAATCTTTGAGCAATCGACTCTATCAATCTTTGAGCAACCATCTGCATTTAAGTAAACTTTTTTTTGAAGATGGGATTCTATTTGGTTTGCTTAAGGTCTGAGTTTTTTATTTACTACTTCTGGAAATTGGCCTACCAGATATATTACATTATTTATTGACTAGGTGTTTTAATGTGTGCGTGTATTGTAAATGGCATAACTCATAGTTAGGATGCCAATAGGAGGGTGCTACAACGAAGTTGATTCACTAGCTAATGTAAAAAATGTTGTTCATTATTATTATTTTAGTAGTTGCACGTAGGGATAATCTTGAGATACCATCCATTGTTTATTTTATTTTACGTTGGTGCTCATATTATTTGATACAATTTTAATCAATATGGTAAATTGTGTCTATGCTGGAAAATAAAACACATGTGAGTAGTTAGCTTTATGCTTTATGATTGTTTAAGATTTAGGTTTTGACATCCAATTCATGTGCTAAAAGTTATAGAGGACTTTACTTTGTATTTTTTTTACATTCAATGAGGTGAAGTGAGTTTGTATAGCCTACATCCAAGCTCCCATCAACAAACTAGTGGGAATAATCCTTTAGTGTTTTATGTGGTTGACTTTTTAAAAGTCACATGTAGGCAAAATGTGAAATTAGCAAGGTTATTGAAGGTGAAAAGTATTCCCACAACCCATCTCCAGGTTCTTGCTATAGGTATTGGAATTTGCCTTTGGGAATATGTTGACATTCTTGTGTTTTGTAAATTATAATATCTCCTTTCCAGTTGTATCCAAAGAAATATTTACGAATTTGCATATGATGTTACATATGGATGGCATTTACAAGGAAATCTTCAGATATTTATGTTATTTCAATCAACTACACCTTAAAGCTTTATATGAATTTTATTTGTTAAGTCTTCTTTACGGGTTGCTATCAAATACAATATTTATCTTTTTGATATTAAATATTACCTAATGTTGGGCTGTTGATCCCTGTTATATTTTTTTCTTAGCTGATTAGCGTTTTGAAAGAAAAGATGACCACCTCAAAACATTTCCAACACAGACTTATATATTATACTTCTTGATATTTTTTTCATTTTACTTGTGAATGCACCGTGTGTCCACACGGGACTCTAACCTAGTAACCAAATAACAAAAACATCATGAAATATATCACCAATTTAAACTTTTAAACCACTATGGACTAGTCACGTTCATCAACTTAATAGTTTTTTTTTTTTGAACGGTGGTGTAGCGGTAATCCGAGTGAAGTACAACCCCCCGTGCCCAAGATCGAATCCCCCCACTCGCACGGCTCTTTCAACGTTAATAGGAATGTTTTGCAGCAGTAAGGACTCGAACTTGAGTCACCCCGGGCGGAAACCTTCCTATAAGGTAAACCCTCCTACCTCAAACCCGCTGAGCTGAAAATCATAATATAACAAAATGAATAACAAATGTAATTCATAACATCTAATGTAATAAACGCCTTGAATAATTTGTTGTAGAACAATCCATTAGAATACCTTGTGAACATGACACCCAAATTCCACACCATACGATACACATGAGTCGGTCTCATCAGCAAAATGCACTAACTTCGTGATCAAGTTAAAAACGCAATCCCATCACTTATTAATTTGTTAGTCAACCACATTCATGTGAGCCGATATTTTAATTTCATTTTCCTGCATCATCTGTTCCTAAAAAAATCCTGGAATACGTGGGCCAGCCAGCCAGCTAGCTGTGGCACGTTGTGGTTCCGTTAGAGGCGTTAATTCAGACGTGTCTCTCATCGGTACCGCGAACCATCTCTATACCGACTACACACACACACATATACTTCACTTGCACCCAACCGATCGATCGATCGATCGATCAATCCACTAGGTTCCTTTCCCTCCCTAATTTCTTTCCTCTTTATTCCCTTTCCAGAATATTCATTCAATATCTACGATCATATAATCCGAATTCAAATAATAATCATAATAATAGTCGTTGTACAGTAGTATGTTGGAGGATCAAGTCGCGTATCTGTTGCAGAGGTATCTCGGCAACTATGTTCGTGGTCTCAGTAAAGAAGCTCTCAGTATCAGCGTCTGGCAAGGTATTATTATTATTATAATAGTAATCATCTATTCTTATGCTTCTTCGCTTTCATCATTTTCATTTTCTCTATTCTTTGCCTAGCAGCTTTATTATTATTATTATTATTATTATTATTATTATTATTATTATTATTATTATTATTATTATTATTAATTGTGTTTGTGCTTTGTAGAAGAGTTTACGTTTTGAACGATTGATTATGATATAAGCAATGCTACTAGTTTCTGAATTTAATTTGATTAGGACAGTGGTTTATATACCGAATAGGACAGTTGATTAGAGTTATTGACTGGTTTTGCGCCTTCAGATGGCTTCTGGCTTGTGCCTCAAGGCGGTATGCTATCCTTTTGGCAGAGGATGAGAGGAAGTAGGGGTGAATGATAACTGAACTGATAGTGGCCTGTTAGTTTATCGGTTTTGTGCGATTCAAATATGGACGTTCGTGTGATGTAAATTGTCAAAATATGCTGATAGTGTGTGTTATTCATTTTCAGTTCATTGAGTTAGCTAGTGGAAAAAAACACTGTAGCCTGTAGGTTTTTGGTTTTTAAAGCATTTAATCGCTGATTAAATTTAGCTTAGGGTAGTAGAGTTGAGTTGGTGGATTTGTCAATCACCTGGTATTTTGTAATTTGTGCACTACTAGTTACAGTAATGGGATTACATGTGTGGGATGGTGTGTTGTGGCGAGGTGGTTCATCACGTGTTGGTGCGTTAGCGTTATTTACTAACCTTTTAATGGCTGTGGTTATTGTTGCTATTGGTGTTAGTTCCATGCTATATATTTTTTGAAGATCCTTGTATCTGAAGTCAGCAAGATATGATACTAATGTTAACTATCTCGTTATTATATACATATTCAGTCACCAGGTTCTATATTTGAGGCTTTGAGCTCTTCATGTTATGTTTTTTTTTTTTAATACCGTGTTTGAAATTTTGTTGTAACAGGTAATGTAGAATTAACAAATATGCAGCTGAAGCCGGAGGCGCTCAATGCGCTGAAGTTGCCTGTCAAGGTTAAGGCAGGGTTTCTTGGATCAGTGAAGCTCAAGGTGGGTGATGATAAGTCTTTCATAATCATGTAGAGAGTTGCAATTTGTAGGTTATGTGCATTATTTCGCATGCTCTCTTTGTATCCTGAGTAACTTTTGAAGTGGGAATTTGTATTTATTTATGGCTTGGGGAGGTTGAGGGTTATGTGGTTTAGTCTTTAGATATAAGGAGCTAAATGGATACCAGTTCATATGTTGGAAAATTGACTGAAAGCATATTATTGAGGGGACTTGAAAACAATTATATGAGTTGGAGCTCCTAAACTATTTCCGTCATTACTAATGTATGCTTTTGTTTCCCCCTTATAACCTTATAACTAGGTCTTTGACATAGTTAACTATTTTATTCAACCAAGAATCCTGCTAAAATCGTAGTACAGGTTGGTTAAAAAGCTAGAAACTAGAATTGTAAGCGAAACTTCTTGCAAATATATTAAATCTAAGTGGCATAAATAGATTTCTCAGGACTTCGTTTCACACAGCTGTGCATGATTGATACCCATGCTGTGTCTTGGGAGATATAGTGTACATCTGTGGTACTAGTATTTAATTTACTTAAACGATAGTCTTCGCACATGCGCTCATCTGAGTATTGTATGTTTTCCGGGCTTCCCAATGATAATCTGTAATGTATCTATCGTCTACTGGTTCAACAATACTCCTGGCTGGTATGTTTTGGCTTCTTGTTTGCTGTTTTTTTTTTTGTTTTATACGTTGATGAACATATAATCTACTCTCTCTGTATTCACACAGTTACGCATGTAATCGATACCAATTTAGAAAATCTTCGTGTATGCTATTGCCTGAAAAATTGAGTTCCTTTATATATTTATGTATATCAGGTTCCTTGGAGCAGGATTGGTCAAGAACCGGTTTTGGTATACCTTGATCGTATCTATTTATTAGCTGAACCTGAGACACAAGTTGAAGGTTACAGTGAGGACGTTGTTCAAAAAACTAAGAAGTCCCGAATACATGTAAGGTGTCAGCATACTGCCATACTGTTCTATGATGTCTGATTGATGATCCTCCAAATAACTATGTATCTTGAAACAGGAGATGGAAATGAAGATGCTGGAGAGTAGGCGGATACTGACCACGGAAATGGTATATGCCCATAATTCAAACAAACACTTGTTTTACATATGGACATTATTTTGATTATGCTTTTTAGCAAGTCTGCAGCTCTTATTCTTGTTTGACAAGGAACATAAGATGATTTATAGGCTTTTTTTCTTCAGTTGCGACTCACCGACTCCATCAGGATTTTGGTGAATTAGTCCAATTGTTCTGCACTTCTGCTTGTGCATGCTCTTACGTTTTTTATCATGTAAATTCTCCTTTATATAGAAGATCTAGTAATCAATAGATGTCACCTCCTTCTTTGGTACAAGAAACTGACACTGTTGAAATAGTATTCGATATTTGTTCTAATGAGAAGGTTAATATGTTCTTATGATGCTTGCTGATTTCCCATTCAAATGAATAACGTACTGTTTTGTTGTCTTTAAGAATAAATCATGGCTGGGGTCCTTCATCAACACAATAATTGGAAATTTGAAGCTATCAATATCAAGTATTCATATCAGATATGAGGACCTTGAAAGGTAATTTATATAATACTAATTTGCAACTTTGTTGTGCATCATAATTTGTACCTTTTGCTTTAGTGGGTTGTACCTACTTTTTTTATCTTTTTTTTAAGCCCCATACTTTTACAATTTAACCCCAAAATTTTTTACTTTCAACTTTGGTTCCCTATACTTTTTATATTTTAATTTTTTTTCGTTTTACGTTTTGGTCTAAATTTTGTGAGTTAACACGCCATAACATGCACGTGTGATTCAACGTTTTTACGCTTATTTTTTTCCTTTTAACGGTCCCGTCGCAATGCGAGGGTCCTAGATCGACTTAGTTTTTTCCTTTTAACGGTCCCTATACTTTTTATATTTTAATTTTTTTTCGTTTTACGTTTTGGTCTAAATTTTGTGAGTTAACACGCCATAACATGCATGTGTGATTCAACGTTTTTACGCTTATTTTTTCCTTTTAACGGTCCCGTCGCAATGCGAGGGTCCTAGATCGACTTAGTTATTGTTTTTATGTTTTCATTTCGCATGAGCGGTTCGTTTATATTTCGTTTTTTTTATTTCTTTTGTTTTGCGAGTTTTTCTGGTGTTGATGGTAGATGGCAGTGGTGTGGCATTGGTGCAGTTTTACACCCCTAGCCGCAACGCGCGTGCCTTAATACTAGTTAACTATAAATACTCTTGGTTGCCTTGTTATTTGTTTACAGCTAATTCCTTTCGTATTTCAGCAATCCCGGCCATCCATTTGCTGCTGGTGTTACCTTGGAGAAACTTTCAGCTTCGACAGTTGATGATAGTGGGAAGGAGGCTTTCGTCACTGGTGGTGCACTAGAGCAACTACATAAGGTCTTCGTCTTTTGATACAAACTTTGATATGCATAAGTTATCATCTTTGCAGCACCAAACCACCAAGTCTTTGTGAATTGTGATATTATTTGGATTAATCTAAGGTTCACTTATGTTTGATCTGGCGTTTTGGGTTTAATTTTAATACCTGGGAATCATGTTTCTGGGATTTTACCTAAAGAATCTCAAAGTGTTTGTATAGACGATCGTCATATTATTATTGGTCTTGCTAGCAATTCTGAAAGACATGTGAAAATCATAGCTTCCTTTGTTTATAGTTAAGAGAATCATTCGATACTAATCATATTACACTACTGCATAAGTTATTCCATGCACATACGCTTGCATATAATTTGTTTTATGGTATTGAGTGGTAGCACGCGTGGAGAGTATGAAGGAGTCTGTGCTTTTTAACCTTTTTCATCTGATATCTAGTCAGGGGCAGTGCTCATTAGTTTCTGTAAGCCTTCTTAGTTGAATTGATGCGTGAAGTTTATTAAGTGGTTGGCTAGTGTATATGCTGCATAGGTTAAAACTAGCGTATTCTCAACTCATATGCAATTGTCTCTTTGATAAAAGTTGCATCTGCTGGTCAAAAGAGCTTTAACTAGTGATACAACCTAGGTGTGAGGAATGACGAACTATTTTTGTGGTTGGTAATCCATGTGCATATTTAGTCCTTTTATTCTTGTTTCTCTTCCTTGCTCCCTCACTCTTTTAACGGTTGTTAAACTTGTATACAAAAGCTGTTGAATCAAGTCGGTTCTAGGATTGGGATGCCTTAATTTGATTGTTATCTGTTCATTTTAACTGGACACTCATACTGGGTTTGGTTGTGATGTATAGAAAAGTTTAAGATTAGAATATTGGTTTGGGAATCTAGTAGAGTTAATAAGTTAAAACAAGTTGTAGTCATAGAAGTCTCTTTACACTTACTGCCATCATGCATCTACTTACTTTACTATCTATTTATTTTCAGTCTGTAGAACTTGAAAGGCTAGCTGTTTACTTGGACTCTGATATTACTCCATGGCATATATCAAAACCATGGGAGGATTTGCAACCTTCTGAATGGGATCAGGTATTATTCGTATGTTAACCAGTCTAACTCGATCTTTTAGCTTTCAGACGCATTGTCACGGTACTAAGAATCCACTTCAGGTCTTCAGATTTGGAACGAAAGATGGAAAGCCAGCCAGTGGTCTTGTTCAGAAGCACACATACATTCTGCAACCTGTAACTGGAGATGCTACCTATTTAAAGCAGCGCTCAAATTCGTCTAATCGAGATCAACCTTTACAGAAAGTGGCAGTGAGCTTGGATGATGTGACAATTTGTTTGTCAAAGGTTGATAAATTCGTATTCTATCTGTTCTCATCATTAGCAACTCTGATGATATTAATTATGTTGCTTGAACAAGCTTTATTTAAAAAACTGCAGAGTGGTTACAGGGATTTGCTGAAGTTAGCTGACAACTTTTCTTCATTTAATCAACGATTAAAATATGCTCATTTTCGGCCCCTTGTCCCTGTGAGATCTGATCCGAGATCCTGGTGGAAGTACGCCTACAGAGTTGTGTCAGACCAGTTGAAGAAGGCAAGGTATTCACTTCTTCCTGTTATATCTTATCTTTTCATTATTTATTGTTGTACTGTATTAAGTGAGTGCCTTTAGAAGCCTCACGAATCAAGTTTTATTTATTTGGGTAGAATTTTCTGTCTATCCAGAGTAGTTCGAGATTAATGCTCAAGTAAGTTGGCTTGACTAATTTGTAAGATGATTATAAGTTGTCAAGCTGGTATTGGCAGCACATATGTAGAATGATAGATGCCTATCTGCTCAAATAGTTTGTATATACTTTTTAATAACTAAATTTGTTTTGCCCTTTCCTTTCCTTTTTTTTTTTTTTGTAAATGTGATGGTCAGATGATCTTATGAACTGCAGTTCCCTTTCGAAGATAGGATATGAGTTAGAAGGTGTGGTTTAATTTGTTAGTAAATTGCAGTTACCACATCAGCTATTGTTCTTTCTTTTGTGGTTACTAAAAGCATATTATATTTGAGTGAAAGAGTTTTGTAACCGTCGTGCTTTTAGTTTATATTAAGTTAACAGTTATACTTGTTTAAAGTGTAGATAGGAGACTGAGGTTGTGAGAGTAGCGGTTTTATCCATCATACTTGTAGTTTTCTTTCTATATACCCTCTTTACATTGCCTAAAGTTGTTTAATTTGGCATGCTTTAGTGTTCATCTTGCATTTCAGCAAAGCACAATAGTTGGTGTGTACATAACTAATGGTTAGGAAAGTAGTTCACTCATTTTTATTTCATGTGTGTTTCTAGCAAGACATTGGAAATTAAGAACTGAAGAACCAAATTAAACCTTTAGAATTCAAGTTCAGCTTTCCCAATGCATTGGTCTTCTAGTCTATGCTAGCTTCTACAAAGTAGTAAAGTACATACGTGTTTGTTTGCACTTGCACAATGTGTGTTTGTGCTCTTCCCTAACAGTTGAATTTGAATATTAACTGTTAACATACTAGCAGTAACTGCAATAATATGTTCCCCTCTTAGGAGTGGGAGCACTTGTTGGGTGTAGCTTAATGGATTTCAATTTTTTTAATGCATGGAAATTTTCCGTTATATAATGCTACGTCTGCTCGCAGTGGGAAAATGTCTTGGGAGCAGGTCCTGAAGTATGCAACATTGCGTAAAAAATACATCTCTCTGTATGCTTCGCTGCTAAAATCTGACCCTGGTCGAGAAACCATCGACGACGATAAACACATAGAGAATTTAGACCGTGAACTTGATATTGAACTCATTGTTCAATGGAGGTATAATTCTGTTTCGAGATTTTAATTATGCTTTATTTAGAACTTTCGCGGTGTTGAACCTTATAAAAACACTTCTCTTTTACAACATGACCACACGTCTGTATTTATATTATTTAGGGTTAGCGAATTGTGAATGTCTTTTACTATAAAAACACTTCTCTTTCTCAACATGACCACGCATACTGAGACTTGTTTTCAGGATCTAATGAAAAGTACTACATTGTTGTGAAAAATCTGGTATATCACTTCCATGTCTATGATTGTAAGGGTCAGCTCACCAACCTTAAAAATTAGAAGGCACCGGTTTTTTAAATGTGCGGAATTTGAAAAACCCGAAGTTGATAATAACTAGCAATAAAGAAGTGAAAGAACTGTTGTATGAGAGATTTTGTTTTCACCTTTCCTTCTGTAGACGATAGCTAATGGTGGTGTTAACATCGCTTTAATTAGAACTTTCGCGGTGTTGAACCTTATAAAAACACTTCTCTTTTACAACATGACCACACATCTGTATTTATATTATTTAGGGTTAGCGAATTGTGAATGTCTTTTACTATAAAAACATTTCTCTTTCTCAACATGACCACGCATACTGAGACTTGTTTTCAGAATCTAATGAAACTACTACATTGTTGTGAAAAATCTGGTATATCACTTCCATGTCTATGATTGTAAGGGTCAGCTCACCAACCTTAAAAATTAGAAGGCACCGGTTTTTTAAATGTGTGGAATTTGAAAAACCCGAAGTTGATAATAACTAGCAAGAAAGAAGTGAAAGAACTGTTGTTTGAGAGATTTCCTTTTCACCTTTCCTTCTGTAGACGATAATTAATGGTGGTGTTAACATCGTATAATAAATAAATTTTGAAGTTGTAGTGGGACCCCATCCTCACAGCTTTTATGAGTGAAATCTTGAACAGGATGCTGGCACACAAGTTCTTGGAGAAGTCCATGCAGTCTGATATTTACTTGAAGAAACAGAATACAAAGAAATCATGGTGGTCATTTGGATGGTAAGGCCTTCACCCTTTTATCTTGTCATTCAAAGTTTACTTGATGAACCTTCTTGTTATTTTAGTGATTCCACTGTATGACTTCAGGAGCAGCGAATCTGTTGAAGATGGAAATCAACCTGGCCACTTCACTGATGAAGATTGGAAGCAATTGAATGAAATCATTGGATACAAGGAAGGTGATGACAATGAACAGTTGCTGAATAAAGATGACCGAGGGGATGTTGTTCATACCTTACTAGAGGTTCACATGAAACATAATGCTTCAAGACTTGCTGAAGGACATGACCTTGTTGCTGAATTATCATGTGAGAACCTTGATTGTTTGATGAAGTTTTACAAAGATGCAAAAGTTTTTGACATGAAATTGGGATCTTATCGTTTGTCATCACCTGATGGTCTCCTTGCTGAGGTTCGGTTTGTTTTGTTTCCTTCTCTTCTGTTACCACAAGTAATTTGTAAATGAGTGTTGCATACACGCCTTAGAATTATCATTTAGATATTTGAGTTCTGGTAATTTAATTGTAGAGCGCTACATCCTATGATTCGTTAGTTGGGGTCTTCCGCTATAAACCCTTTGATGCTAAAGTTGACTGGAGTATGGTTGCTAAGGCTTCTCCGTGTTATGTCACAGTACGTTTATATTCTTTTTGTTTTGTAATATTTGAGAAAGTGTATTTTTTCAGCTGATGAGATGCCTTTGCCTTTGGTCAGTATCTGAAGAACTCAATAGATAAAATTGTTAACTTTTTTGAAAGCAATGCTGCTGTGAGCCAGAAGATAGCCTTGGAAACAGTTGCTGCTGTGCAGGTTTTGTTTCAAACTTTCAATGATACTCTAGACATTCTTCTCTTTGTTTATGTTCTCTCTGTGTGTGTTTGCTTTTACATAGACATAAAAATTCACATTGAAACTGGTTTAAATCATTAGCTTATTGTGTTAGGCAAGCTACCATTGAAATATCTTATGGAGAAAAGACTTGATGAATTGGATCATACTATCATAGTGCACATATTAGAGAATAATGTCTCAGATAATGTACATTTAAAAGCTAGGACGAAATCAACTACCTGTGAAATGCTTTTCTTATGTGCTTCTAGGGATAGTCAACAGTGGGAGTATAAAAATTGGACTGGTCACCTGTACTTTTTCTTGCTTCTGTCATCTACATTGATAAAGTTAACCAACTTTTTCAGTGACTATCTGTATTCATACTTGGTTTAGAGTTTAGACACCACCTGTAATCTCCCTCCCCTATTCTCCATGTGCATAGACAATGCTCTTGTGACTAGGTTTACTACATAAACAAGATTACTGTTTTCCCTTAAAATGATCGATACAAAATGTGCTTCCGCATTTGCCATATTACTATCACAACGCAACAAAATTTGGTTTGTTGTGACATGTTTGTTCATAGTTCTAGGGTTTGTATTCTTGAGCAAATTTTTTTCTTTTTCGAGTGCCTGGCTTAGCCATCAAAGAAATTGTGATGTTTATTATTCTGTAAATCAGTAAACGGTGGAGCACTAATAGCAGAAACTATTTGTGATATGAAAGGCTTGTGACTTACCTTCACATGGACTTTCTTATTCGTTGCATAGCTTATCAGTGCTTGTATTAGTAACATTATTAATGGTGTGATCATTCCATTATGCATATCTGATTTCCACATTATATGTTTAGCTGACGATTGATGAGGTTAAGCGCTCTGCACAACAACAAGTAAACAAGGCCCTGAAGGATCATTCCAGGTATTTAGCTTTCTTTCGTTGGTGACAATAAGTTTTGCCAGTGTTTTTGTTTTATAGTATTTACATGGTGTGTATTACCTGATCTTTGAAGTTGTGTGCCTGGGTTGTAAATTCTTTAAATTATTTTTTAAGTATTCCTTTAAAAACTTTTGGTCTCTCTTACCCATTATTATCCATCAAGTGCATAATGATATGCCCATCTCTATCTCTAGCCATCTAGATGTACATTTTTTTTTTGAAATATATAGTTGCACCATTGTGTAGCGGCAATTGACATGAGAGGCTATAATTGGCGTTGTAAGGAGAGCTTTTGCATTGGTAGTGTCTCCACTTGTATAATAGTGTCTTTTGTGTATTTAAATTTCCAACACATATCCTTTTAATTTTTTTTAGTATAAGATGTTTTTGGTTCTTTTAGCTTCAAGTTTTACATTGTGAGCGGCTTATGTACTCTGATGTATTCATCATGCTTGGGGCTAATATTTGGGTTGATCATTTTTATCGAAACCCTACACAATCCTCATCAACTTTATAAAGAGCAATCCATTTGAAACTCAAAAGTCAAAATGCACTCTTTAGAGGAGAAGACACTTTTCCTAATTGGTTGTGTGCTGATAATTGATGTGGGTAGATCATTATGGAGTGTCTGGTTACTCACATGTTTTCTCATAACATGATTTGTGTATCATCCAGTTTTTCATAGAAAGTTCATATACCCTAAGAATACTTCAGTTAGCTAACAAAAAATATCATACTTAAATTAACTTGATGCCAGGTTCTTCTTGGACTTGGATATAGCAGCCCCAAAGATCACCATTCCTACTGAGTTTTCCCCTGACAATTCTCATTCCACGAAGCTTTTGCTTGACCTGGGGAACTTGATAATTCGTACTCAGGTTGGTGGATTTTAATTATTAGCTTTACTATCATTTTGATGCTAACTTCTGCAAAAAATTAATTCAATATTCACAGGATGACGATGATGTTTCTAGATATGAGACAGATATCTATCTCCAATTCGATGTGGTTTTAAGTGATGTATCTGCCTTTTTTGTTGACGGTGACTATCACTGGAGTCAACATTCTCTGGAAGGTTCTGCCGGTTCTTCACAGTCTAGTATCATCAGTTATTTGCCTATTATTGATAAGTGTGGTGTGACTTTAAAGCTTCAACAGGTATATTATTAGAAAATTTGTTTCTAGCTCAAAGCGTTTTCATTATTTATCAATTCATAGCATATAATTTCTCCATTTAGATCCGATCAGAGAACCCTTCTTTCCCAACAACAAGATTGGCCGTGCGGCTTCCTTTTCTAGGGTTTCACTTTTCTCCAGCACGTTATCATCGATTGATGCAAATTGCAAAGATCTTCCAGGGAGAGGATACGGATATTGAAGATCTTATCCGCCCTTGGGATCAAGCTGACTTTGAGGGGTGGTTGTCTGTTCTGAGTTGGAAGGTTGTCTGATTCAAGAACTTATCGTGCTTTCATCCAATCAGCGTCATGATTTCTCAAACCTCTGAAATTTATGTATATTTTGATACTTTGAATAGGGCGTGGGAAATAGGGAAGCTGTTTGGCAGAGGAGATATTTTTGTTTGGTGGGGCCTTTCCTCTATGCGCTTGAAGCGCCTGGCTCTAGATCGTACAAGCAATCTTTCAGGTGCAAATATTTTTAACTTTCAGATGTTTCTCGTCTTCCGTGTCTATACTTTTGGAATTATGTGTTGCCCATTCGCAATCAGTTTTAAATGTATAGATAATTCTTGAAAGTTGGTCAGGTCGTCCTTGTATCACTTTTAAGTGGGTATTTGAAATGGATAAATAGAATTCTTCCACTAAGCAGAGGACTAGTAGATTTAGGTAAAAACTGGTAATGGCAAACCACTATTGGCCAGGTTAGTCATCACGATTAATTGATATTCTACTTTCACCTAACCTATCACGAGAAAAGACAGTGCAAAGAAGTTGTTGCTCATTGCCACTTCAGTGCAAGGCCATGGCATCGCATTATAACAATAGGCACTTCTACAAGTCCTTCACCTATTAGAATACTAGAGACCAGAATTCGGATATCATGTTATGAAACTATATGCGTCATAACAACGAATCACAGTAGCAGTCAACTGTCAGGATGCCATGTTGACCCGGCACTCGCCGTATCTTCCATACAGTTGCAGGTCGTTCATTGTTTTTATTTGTGTAAAAAGTTACATCTAAACCATCATTTTAGTGTTGATTTTTATGTTAAAAGAGTTTAATTTAAAATGCGTGCAACGGAATTGGAACACATTTATCATATCCCCCTTGCGCTATGTATTTCTTTAGTGCTAGGAGACAGATTACAGAACTGGGTCTGCTGATGTTGATTATTTATGTTATTTGTAGCTTGCTTGGAAAACAAGTATATGCCATCCCACCTGATGTTATTGGTGATGTAGAAAATGTTTTGGCTGTCTGTCGTACAGAACGATCCACCAGCAAGGTTGTTTAGTTAGTTCTACTGCGAACTTGTTGGTTAACCAAAACGATACTGTTATCCTTCTTTATTGGTTCAATGGGCTGTTTCTTATTTTCATAATTCTGTATGTAGATTGTGGAAGATGCAAATGCCCTAATTTTACGATGTGAATCAGATGAGTCAAGGAAAAACTGGAAAAGCTTGTTGAAGGGGGCTATATACCGGGCATCGGTAACTACTTTTTTTTACTTGGTAGCTATTTGTGTGATAGTGATATCATCTGCATTAAACTATAAGCTATTTTGTGCTGTTTTGGAGTTTGGTCTGTAGTCTCACTGTAAGCACTGAATCCTAGCACACACATTATGAAGCTGTGTGTTCTGATGTCTGACAGATCTGTTGGTATTGTTTTTCTTGCCATGCATTTTAATGTGCTTGTCTGTAAGATTTGATGCATCCTTTCAACTGCTTTCAAGCAGGGTTCTGCTCCTATCACTGGTCTATCAGAAACTTCATCTGAGTCAGAAGATTCAGAAGTAGAAGAGGGTTACAAGCTTGACTTGAAGGATGTTTCAAAAGCAGAGAAACTGTTTATAACTGGTGTTTTAGATGAGCTGAAACTGTGCTTTAATTATAGCACTCAGGTAAAAATGTTCTCATTTTTTAAGTTGTCTGCTGGGCTTGCATTAGCACTAGTAAAGCTGAAATTCTTTTGATGTTATTTGTTCATTTAGGCAGATAAGAATTATATAAAAGTTCTTCTGGCCGAGGAAATTCGTTTGTTTGAATTGCGTGCAATAGGTGGTCGGGTAAGTTTTAGTTTTAACTTTTTTTACTATTAATTTTATTTCTCATTCTGGTATGTTTATGAACAGGTTGAGCTTTCAATTAGAGCAAATGACATGTTCATTGGAACAGTTCTGAAAACTTTGGAGGTTGAAGATTTAGTATCATGCAAGGGGGTGAATCAACCTTGCTACTTGGCAAGATCATTTATTCGTCAAGCAGATGCTCCTGTGTTTCGTACTATTGAAAACCAAAGCGAAGCAGACGATCAGTTTTATGAGGCACCAGATAGCCTAAATGATCCTGTTGATAGTCCAGGGCCTGAGTTTGATTACTCAAGTTCTGTACCATCAGAAAGGGCAATTTTGAAGACCCCCAGTTTTAGCCGGATTGCTGGTTTGTTACCTGATGATGCTAGACATGATGGGGAAAATAACTTGGAAGTTACTGATACATTAGATAGTTTTGTGAAAGCTCAAATAGTTTTCATTGATTCAAATTCTGTCATCTATGACAACATTGATAAACGTGTGAGTTCCTTTCCCTACTTTGTTGTGTTTTTTTCATGAGATATTTTTGAAACTAAAATTGTCGTCGTTTTCTTAATTCAGGTGACGGTTACCCTAGCAACCTTGTCGTTTTATTGTAGAAGGCCTATTATTGTAGCAATTATGGATTTTGTTGGTGCTATAAATGCTGAAGATGACACTTGCGAATCTTTTAGTGACCATTCTCCAACAGCCATTGTGAATGGTAGTTCTAGGGAGATTGAAATTGTTGATCAGTCATCTGTTGTTGATGAATCCAAAGTCAGAGGTCTGTTGGGCAAAGGGAGGTCCAGAATTGTGTTCTTTTTGGCACTGAATATGGCCCGTGCTCGAATCGTATTGATGAAAGAAGATGGGACTAAGCTTGCGACCATGTCTCAAGATAATTTCCTAACAGATATAAAGGTTCATATGATTTTTTTTAGTATTTTAGTGATATCCAAAATGGTATGGTTATGGGATGGTCCAAATGGATTAATTTGTGCTATATAATATTTTTTATCTTTTTTTCCCTTTCAGGTCTTCCCATCTTCTTTTAGCATAAAGGCATCCCTTGGAAACCTGAAAATAAGCGATGATAGCCTTCATAGCAGCCATATGTATTTCTGGGCCTGTGACATGAGAAATCCAGGTGGTAGCTCGTTTGTGGAGGTAATCTAATTTGTTTTCTTATTTGTATATATTTTCAAAGCCTGGCTGTAAGTAAGGCGTAGAAGAATCCAATACTCTCTTCAAAGAGTATTTATTTTCTATGTTTGTAATACTGCAAGTGGCACTAATATACCGGGTGCAACGTATCAGAGGCATGCTGAGATGTGTTTGGAACAATGCTTATAGAATAATTAAGTGATCTATTTGTTCCATTCTGCAATTCTTGTTTTTTGACACCTGCACACAGATACTGCATTTCAGCTCTGATCGCAGTTTTCTTATTTGTCAAAATCTTCAGTTGGTTTTTAGCTCATTCAGTGCTGATGATGAGGATTACGCTGGGTTTGATTACAGCCTTACTGGACAGCTTTCTGAAGTACGGTTGGTGTACTTGAATCGATTTATTCAGGAGGTAAGTCTTCTCTTCTTTTACATCCATTCTCCTTTTGCCATTGCTTAGCCCTTAGGTTAGTATTGTGTTGCTTTTAGATTATAAGCTACTTCATGGGCCTTGTTCCTACCAACTCAGTGGATGTTGTAAAAGTGAAAGATCAAGTAACAGATTCAGAGAAGTGGGTTAAGACCAGTGAAATCGAAGGCTCACCTGCAGTGAAGTTGGACCTTTCATTGAGGAAGCCTATAATTTTAATGCCTCGCAGAACAGACTCCCTGGAGTAAGATTTTCGATACTTTTTACAATCAGCCTGTCTTTTTCTTAGCCCGTGGGGTTTGTCTGTTAGCTTTATGGATATACCGGTTAAATTACAATTTTTGTACTTGTTTTGCTGTTGCAGTTATCTGAAGCTTGATATTGTTCATATCACTGTCCGGAACACGTTCCAATGGTATGGGGGTGCTAAAAAAGAGATGACCGCTGTTCATTTGGATGTAATGACAATTAAGGTGAGACCTTTCTTCTAATGATTTGACTTTGTGCTAGAAGTATAAAAGTCAGTCTGGTAAATGCGCTGTTTTGTATTTGTCTCAATTCGGAAGGTATAAGTGTCACCTTTCTTGTTCTCCATCTGGAAACTACCTAACAAAAAGTTTCGCTGAATCTGGGATGGAAGCTGAGTGATTTATAATGTTTACCTAATATAAGTTTTTCTTTGGGTAGGTCGAGGACATAAACTTAAATGTTGGTACTGGAACAGAACTGGGTGAAAGCATAATTCATGATGTGAAGGGCGTTTCTATTGTTATTAGTAGGGCACTTCGAGATTTGTTACATCAAGTTCCAAGTACAGAAGTTGCAGTCAAGGTATTATTAGCAGTTTCACTGTTTTGATATTGTTGAAGGCTTCAGTTGATTTTATATGATGTGCATTTTTACTGCTGATTCAGATAGATGTACTGAAAGCCGCCCTCTCCAATAAAGAATATCAAATCATTTCAGAATGTGCGTTGTCGAACTTCTCAGAGACCCCAAATGCCATTCCCCCCTTAAACAACACTGTGTCAGATTCTGCTGATGTCATGAATTCTTTAGTTCGTCAAGGTTCAGAAGCTCATGAATCCGGAGCTCACAATGAACAAGCTTGGATTTCTATGAAGGTGTGTGTTATTGTTGGTCTAGTTGAAATGTCACTCCATTATGGCATGGCGAGGGATGCTTCTCTTGCCACACTGCAGGTACTCCCTGACAACTTATATATTTATGCGTTTCCTATTTGTCTTTTTTGTTGCATTTTTCTTAAATTTTGTGGAATGTTTTCCATTCTTCTTGGGGTTTCTACCACCGTATATTTGTAAACGTTTTTTTCTAACAACATTCGTTTAATTATAAATATATCATATAATGGTCCTAGAAATTTTCAAAAATAGTATTAGACGCGCGGGGGACTTTTTGAAGGATTTGCATTTACAACAATGCAACTAGTTGTTGATAATGGTAAGTTACGTATCAAATTGGGGTACACGTAAGAGATCGTATCGTGGTGCAAAAGAAGGTTGTATAAATAAATACAAACCTGTGCTTTAACATCATCTCGTGGATCTTTACTTTCTTGGTGCATTAAGTGAAAGTATGCATCATCTCGTGGATCTTTACTTTCTTGGGTGCATTACGTGAAAGTATGCATCATAAACACATTAGCTAAGCTAAAGGTTAAGCTCGAACACTAAATTGAGATGGTTCGAGAAAGATTTTGAACTGGATGGGGGACACGATTATGTGAAATGTAATTACATACTCTTGTGAGGTTTTGAGGGCTATGTGAAATTCACTCACATAGCTTTTTCGGCTTCTTCAAGGCTATGTAAAATTCATTGCACAACTGTGTGTTTTTTAGCATAGCGATGTAAATTGATTTTACAGAACCTTTTGTTTTGCTGTAAGTTTTACACAAAGTTTTTTTTTTCCGCATTAACGGGTTGTTCCCAAACTTACTCCAAATATTCATTAAGCACATCCAAATGTCTTACAAACCAATTCAAACCAAACGTCACTTATTACAAAGTTAAAATTCAAAATTTGGTAATTTGCATTACCCAACTATTTGCATGATATGCACATAATACACAAACCATTCTGAACATTGTTGTTCTCAATGGTGAATTAGTGAGAACTGAGAAGCATGTTCTTTAAGGAAAATCTTGCGGTTCATGGCTTCCAAATATAACATGCAGAAGTCATGGTGTTGGATTATAGGCGTGAGGTTCAACTACTTAGAGGGTGTTTGGGATTGAGTTTGGAAATGCAAAAGTGCTTTTGGTTAGAAGTGCTTATTGGCTTATGACTTTTTGAAAAGGAGTTTTAAAAAAAGTGTTTGGATTAGCTTTTGGGATTAGAAATGTCAAAAAGTAAATATATTGTCTTTTTTTTAAGTGTTTCGCTTAACTTATTGTGAATATTGGTTGTATGGGTGGTAAATTTGTAATTTTTTTCCAAAAGCCAAAAGCCAGGATTTCTAACTTCTCAAAAACAACTTTTCCACCCTTAAAAGCCAAAAGCCAAAAGTCAAAACAGAAAGTGCTTTTGGGTTACACAAACAACTTATTGACTTCTTGAAAAAGCCAATAAGTCAATAAGTTGTTTTGAACCTCAATCCCAAACACCCTCTTAAAGTGTAACGATCATGGTCTTTAAGCATAAGTGTGAAGTACATTGACCTCAACAGGTCCTCAACATCCTAAATTTGCTTCTATATAAGTGTGAGGTTCATTAACGTCGAGTGTGGAGATCATGAGCTCTCAAATTCCTTCTATGGAAATAGGTTCTCAACTTTCCAAACACTTCAAGTATAAGTGTGAGGTTCATTGACCTCTAGTGTGAAGATCATGAGTTCCCAAAATTAATTACTTTACCAAACACTTCAAGTATAAGTGTGAGCTTCATTGGCCTCCAGTGTGAAGATCATGAGTTCCCAAAATTAATTACTTGGGAATTAAGTCTCCAACTTCCCAAATAGTTGAAGGTTTTTACCCCAAACACCAATATACCTTCTTTAGCACAAAAAACTAGAACTAGAATGTTGTTCATATATAGTGTAATTATATCTAAGTTTTTGGTATGTGATGATAGAGACACATGAGAAATATAAATAGAATTATATAAATAACTTGCACCTCACCTAGGTGAAATGGTACGCTTATCACCTTGGCTTAGGATCAAGTCGCCTTAGTGCGTCTTGCGCTTTTTAAAACCGAGTGAAGAATGCCTTCCAACTTTCTTGGAGTTGAGGAATGTCTTTCTATATCTTTTAGTTGATTTCTTTTTTAACTATAGCGTTCTTGGTCTCAGGTCGGTGGCTTATGGATACTTTACAAAGCTGATACAGTGGGAGAAGGTCTTCTCTCAGCTACATTAAAGGGTTTTACTGTAAACGATGACCGTGAGGGAACAGAAGAAGAGCTTAGGCTTGCTGTTAGACAACCCAAGAATGTCCGGCACAAACCAGATTATGAGGTTGTCAATGAGGAAAACGAAAATGTTAAGGCAAATGTTGTGAACTATGATGAGATATTTGGAGTTCCAACAATGCTAATTCTTGATGCTAAATTTAGTCAGTATACAACTTCCATATCCTTATGCATCCAGAGACCACAATTGCTTGTTGCACTTGACTTTTTAATGGCGGTTGCTGAGTTTTTTGTGCCTACGGTACATGACATGCTGTCAAATGAAGAGGATGAAAAAGCATCATATGCCGTTGATGCTCTTTATCTAGATAAGTCAACTTTTAGTCAAAGCGATGAGATTTTCACACTTTCTCCCCAGAGGCCTTTGGTTGTTGAATGTGAAAATTTTGACCATTATACTTATGATGGTAGAGGCGGAACTTTGTTATTACAAGACAGAGAAGGGAAGATGATCTCTTCTACAAGCATAGAAACTATAATTTATATTGGCTGTGGAAAAAGTTTGCAATTCAAAAATGTCACTATAAAGGTTTTTCTTTTTTGGCATTGAATGCTTTATTTTACAATCTCTTTTATTTTTGTTCTTTTGAACTTATTCTTATTTTTTTGTTGATGCAGAATGGAAAATATTTGGATTTATGTGTTTCACTTGGGTCTAGCAGCAGTTACAATGTTTCAGAAAATGATGATGTGTTTTTGGAAGAGATGGAGGAAAGTCCCTCTCCAAATGCTCAAGAAGAAACTAGCAAGAATATGCCTTCTCCAGGCAATACAGTGAGCAGGCCCTCAGAAACATCCATTGAGTTGCAGGTGAACACACTATTATGAATATGCAATACTTAGAACAGGGCTAGTCTTATCATTTAGTTAGTTTAATCATTACCAAACCTGTGGCTATAAACTACTTTTTGGATCTAAAAATGGGATCATAGAACACTACCCTCTGAGCATGTATGGCATCAAGTTATTAATTTTCCTTTCATGACCAGCTCGTAATTTCTCCCATTAAAAATAAGATTGATGTGGCATTTACTTGTAGGAACTTTGTGCACAAAAAGGTTTATTCTTTTTGTTTAGTTTCTACAGCTTTCTCGTCTCTTTACTCATAATGAAACACAAAACAAAATAAAGATAAAATATGAAATAAGTATGAGCGGAAACTTGTAGTCAGAATTCAGAACAAAAGTAGAAATCACTGCTATGTTTATTTTTATAGCTCTGTTTCGATGTTTTCATATTCATTTGTTTGGATCATTAATGTATACATCATAGTACTTTCTTCCAAGCTTTCGGAAACACTTACCTGTTGGGTTTAGTAGGCCTTGTGGGGAGCTTCTAATCGAGACTGAAAGAGATGATGGGTTTGGTGCAGCCTGCCCTAGCCCTATTCGATTAAGGCCCTGTATAGGCTTAACACGGGGATCAAATTTGCCAAACCCTAATTAGTCTCTAAATATATATGATGTACTTGTAATTTGATTATCACCTCAATAAAGAACAACCTAGTTGCTATCTGTTCTTTACTTTTCTGCAGTTTATTTGTGTGCGTGTTTGTAACCTGATATCAGCATTACCCTGTTCATGATGCTACTGACAGTAGGGCTGTTTCTGTTACAAGTCAAGTTTCCTTTTTGTTTATCTGTCTTATTTGGTAGCTCATCTGTTTTTATATATTGTATCACTTTGCAGGTTATAAGTCCTGAGCTTACTTTCTATAATTCATCAAAATATGTAGGAGAGTCTCCTATCTTCTCCAACAAGTTTTTGCATGCAAGATTGGATGCCTTCTGCAGGTCTCTCTTTCTCACCTTTGTGAATCTCATTGATTACAGTTCATGGTCCGCCTTAGTTTTATATTTGTTCTTTTTCTCTCCAAGCCAATGTTGCATTTAAGCTTAGACAATTACTACTGGTGCCTTTGGGTATACTTTTTTCTTTTTATTGCAGTTTGGACAATTACTTCTGGCTAATGTTGGTTCTGATTACAGTTTGGACAATTACTAATGCTTATACTACTAAACTAAACCATGTAAAATTGGATTGATTTCTTTATAATCTTTGTAGTTAATTTTTTCCATCCCCAGTTAATCCCTTGTACAAGACATGTAGGTTAAGTGTTAGCTTTTATATCTCCTATCATTGATTCTCCCAATCTTACTGTTTTTCAATGCTGAATTGAATATAACGCGTCAGTTTATACTTTCGTTATATTTTGTATATATGTCGACAAAAAGAGACTGGTAATTTGTTTTTAATAATTCTGAAAAGAGCGAGGATTATTTAGAGCGAGGATTTTTCTATTTTCAAAATGCTTATGAAATGTTGCTTGAAGGTTTTGACTTTGCTTTAAAATTTAGTTTCTTCTGTTCAATAATTACTGTGATGAGACTTTTCATGTCTATCTTCTGTCTGTAGGCTCATGCTAAAGGGTGATACTGTAGAAATGAGTGCGAATGCTCTTGGTTTAACTATGGAGAGCAATGGGATCAGAATTCTAGAGCCTTTTGATACTTCTGTCAAGTTCTCAAATGCTTCTGGAAAGACAAATATTCATGTCGCAGTTTCAGATATATTCATGAATTTTTCCTTCAGCGCATTAAGACTATTCTTAGCAGTCGAGGAGGATGTCTTGAAGTTCTTAAGAATGACATCTAGAAAAATGACGGTTGCCTGCTCCGAATTTGACAAGCTTGGCACATTTGAAAGTAGGTTGATGTTCGCGAAGTTAACTTTTTATTTAAACTGATGTTTTGTATTCCACAAGAATAATAAATGCTTAAATCGTTTCTGTTCTTTTTTAAAGTTGTGCTTTTGCGAGCATGCTTCTATATTGCCTTTTTTTATCGATGGTGATTCCTTTGGAAAACTGACATCACTGTATTGCAGATGCCCACAATAACCAAACGTACGCATTCTGGAGACCTCATGCACCACCTGGCTTTGCCATTCTTGGTGACTACCTGACAGCGATGTTGGTGAATCTTTTAAAATCTTAGGTTTTACATTAACAATTGTTCTTTTTCAGTAATATTATCATATGCCTCTTTGTTACAGCGACAAACCACCAACAAAGGGAGTCCTTGCTGTGAATACTCGCTTTGTAAAAATCAAGAAACCTGAGGCCTTTAAGCAAGTTTGGCCTCCTTCTAATACTCAAGGTGTCAGTCTCCTTAAGTTTGTACCAAGCATTGATGGGGCAGAAAGCTGTTCCATTTGGTTTCCTGTGGCACCAAAAGGATATGTGGCCTTGGGTTGTGTGGTTTCTCCTGGAAAGACGCAGCCTTCACTCTCTTCTGCTTTTTGCTTACATGCTTCTTTGTTGTCTCCATGTGCACTAAGGGACTGTATCACAATCAGCTCTGGTGATACGTATGCATTTTTTAACTTTAAACTCTTGCCTCACATGCATACTAAGCTCTTGTGCTTTATTAATTTGTATCCTTATATTGCAGTAAATCGCCCAACCTGGCGTTTTGGCGTGTGGATAATTCTCTCGGTACTTTTCTTCCAGCAGATCCTGGGACTTTGAATGCAATAGGTAGAGCCTATGAATTGCGTCATATACTTTTTGGCTTGCGTGGAGCATCTTCAAAATCACACAAGGGTTCAGACATTCAGACACATCCTTCTGATGGTGATACTGTTCAACCAGAGCGTTCATCAGCTGCAAATTCTGGTAGGCGTTTTCAGGCTGTTGCTAGTTTCCGTTTGATATGGTGGAATCAAGGTTCAAAATCAAGAAAGAAACTGTCCATATGGCGTCCTATTATTCCTCAGGGAATGGTATATTTTGGTGATATTGCTGTTAGCGGGTACGTCATACTTGGTATCATAAGTACTTTTTCTTTATACAATGAATATTAGTACACACTTTTCATTAGTTCTGTAATCTGTTTTAAACTTTAATACTGTAATTTGAATTTTACAGCTATGAGCCTCCAAATACGTGCATTGTTCTTCCTGATGACGATGAGCCTTTCAAAGCTCCTATTGGTTTTCAACTTATGGGCCAAATAAAGAAACATAGAGGAGCTGAAAGTATAGCTTTTTGGTTGCCTCAGGCTCCACCTGGCTATCTATGTTTGGGTTGTGTAGCCTTTAAGGGGACACCAAAGCTATCTGATTTTGAGTCTTTGAGATGCATGCGCAGTGATATGGTCACTGGGGACGATTTCTTAGAGGAGAGTATATGGGATACCTCTGATGTACGGTTTTCCAGAGAATCATTTAGCATATGGGGGGTTGGTAATGAGCTTGGAACCTTCATGGTGAGAAGTGGGTTCAAGAAACCTCCAAGAAGGTTTGCTGCAAAACTTGTGGATTTTGACACACCAACTAGTTCGGATGACACAGTTGTTGATGCAGAAATTAGAACGTTCTCTGCTGCACTTTTTGATGACTACGGTGGCATGGTATGCATTTTATTTTTCATTGCTGAAAGTTCATTCTTGAAAACCTTAAACATCTTCTTACATTTCATATTATCTGTCAATTTTAGCTCATAACGCTTTTGCACATTGCTAGTTAGCATTTGACCAAGTGCTGTTTCATATGTTGGAATTGCAGATGACACCATTGTTCAATGTATCTTTGAGTAGTGTAGGATTTAGTCTGCATAGAAGACCTGACTACCTGAACTCCACTGTCAACTTCTCATTGGCTGCCAGATCATATAACGATAAACTTGAAGCTTGGGAGCCTCTCGTTGAACCAGTTGATGCTGTTGTAAGGTTATATCCTTTTTCCTGTTCATGCTTCCTTTCTATGTTCTCAATTCTATCAGTCTCAAAAGTGACGATGCATTAGTCTTTCTTATGTAAACTAGGGGGTCATTTTGGATATTTCTATTCAAACTTGCTTGTTTAGGAAATTATAGACTTGAAATAAGCTCTAAAATAAAATTGGCAATTTTGACGTCTGTGACTGAAGGCAAAAAAATTGTTTACCTTGTCAAAGTGGCTTACACCTATGTGCAAGTGCAAATAATATGCCAATCATTATGTTTTTTATGTGTGTATAAGAAGATTCAGAAACAACAATGACACATCAAATGTCACAACCCAAAATCATTGTTAATAAAAAAGCATGACTAAGAAAGCAAACCTAAAATATTGATGTTTAGAGGAGTCATCATCATCATCGGCTCCCTGGTGTCGATAAGCAAAGTCGTCCTCACATAGAGCATCTCCGAGATTTGAAAAAGGAAGAAGAGAAGAAGACATCGAGTTATTTTAGTATATTAAAAATATTGTATGTGGGTTAGGAGTGAGAACAAGAAGTGTTTGTTTTTCGTTTTTGCCTTTGACGATTAAAATAAAGGGGCATACGTGTAGGCAAGAAAGCCTTTCTACACTTTCTATCAAGGAACTCTTTTTATTTATTCCTTATGAATGTGTGTGTATGTTTTAATGGTTTTTTGTTTTTGTTTGGTTACGATGTACAGGTATCAGAATGATGCCAATGCTGCTCCAAGCGCTGCATCTCAGTTACGACTGACATCTACAAGGGATCTTAACCTTAATATAACAGTGTCTAATGCTAATATGCTTATTCAGGCTTATGCCAGCTGGAATAATCTTAGCCAAGTTCATGAACCCTCTACTGTCAAGGTAATTTTCTGGTTTCTTGCCAGTTATTACTATTTCTTTTTTCATGTTATGTGATCTAGTAATCCTGGATTACTGAGTGACTTCTCTTTTTATCTTCTTTTTACCAGGATGCGATATCCCCATCTGGTGGAAGACCGATCATTGATGTTCACCACAGCAAAAATTATTTTGTTATCCCTCAAAATAAACTTGGGCAGGATATCTATGTTAGAGCTACTGAAATCAGGGGACTTCCTCATGTAATCAAGATGCCATCTGGAGAAAAGAAGCCTTTAAAAGTACCAGTTTCTAAGAACATGTTGGATTCCCACTTGAAAGGAAGTCTATTCAAGAAACTCCGATCAATGGTGACAATAATCATTTCACAGGCACAGGTTTGTTACTTTGTTAATCTTAATGATTATCTTTGACAATCAAGGATTCAAGGTACAAGATGTTTTCATTAGCCAGCTTGACATACTGACATGAGCTGCCAGGTTTCATTAACCAAGAATTAGCCTTCTCTTTCAGTACACATGAAACTAGTTATAAAAGGTGTCTATATTCATTAATTCAACATAAAAAATCTGTTTAAATGCTTCACTAACAAAAAATTTGTTTAGAATGGAGGCTTTTGTAGAAGTCAAATAAGCCGCGGCTCTTAGTGGCATCGACTTTGTGTGTAAATTTATTTGAAGTCACTAATTTTTTGGGATAGACCTTTTTCTCGTCTTGTGTGGTAGCATCTTCTATAACCGGAATATCAATGAACTGAAATTTTTTGTCATAATTTCAAGTCAAGGTTCACTTTTAAAGCAAAATATGCACTTTTTTTCTCCAACACGAATGAATGTTATAAACTGGTCATGGTATGTGTGATTTTTAGGAAACTGTTTAAGTGAGTTGTAAATAAACTTCTTGTTGGTTTATTCTTCATGCAAATTTCAGGGTCCACATATTATGTTTCCATGATGATCTTGCATTTTTTTTTTCTCTTTGCAGTTCTCAAGAGTAGGAGGACTGGGTTCTCATCAATATGGCATTGCTGTCTGTCTAACTCCTGTCCAAAGCTTGGGCAATGGCCTGCTTCTTAGTCGGCAAAGTGCACGCACATGTGGTGCCAGCTCAGAAAGCGAAGAATCCTCTAATCTTGAAGTGGTTACCTGGAATGAAATTTTCTTCTTCAGAGCAGATCCACAGGTTAGTAATCGACCCAATAGGTGTTGATCAACTAGTCTTTTTACTGAACATTGGATCTTCCACTTAAGCAGTTATTGTACTCTCGTTACTAAACACAATCTAGGACCCCAGATGATGGCTCTGATTACAATAAATTGCTGTTATAAAATCTGTCTTCCCTTGTGTTAATCATTTAAATTTGTACCTTAAAAACCGTGCTTCTTTCTTTTATTTTTCCTGGCAGCACTTCTGATTGTTTTTTCATCTCTGTTCTGGGCTCCGCTCCATACCATATATCATTATAGACAGTTGATTAAGATTCTACACTTGCAATCATATAGCATAAAAATTTTCTAATGAATGTTCACTTTTTTTATGCAGGATGATTATATGCTGGAGTTTGTAGCAACTGACATGGGAAAAGGTAGTATATTCATCTAAGGATCATGCCTGTTTGGTTGAAAGTCGACATTCAATTGCAGGGTTATGCATTGAATTTTACTTGATATATGCTGGTGTCATGATATTCAATATAAGCATTGAATTTTACTTGATAAGTGTTTCACAGGATGTTCTACATTGTTCTGAAGGGCACATGTTCTGATTAATGTCTCTATACTTATCTTTACTTTTCTTGTAGGTGTTCCTGTTGGATACTTTTCTTCTTCTTTGAAGGAACTACATGGAACCCTAGACGAGTCTACAGAGAATGGTTTTAAATGGCTTGAGTTGTCACCGGCTGACTCCACTGTGAGATTCTTGGCACTAATTTTTAAACGCCTGAGTTAATATTTTGATTGAATTTTTCTAGTTAAGTATGTATGTTTATTCTTGATATTGCAGAAAACAACTCAGGTAAACATGTCTGAAACCACATATGGAAGAATAAAGTGTGCTGTGTTTCTATCACCACGATCAGGAGCATTAAACACCGGGAAAGGCTTGATTGGGGAAAGAAGTTCTGGTTATATACAAATTAGCCCTACAAAAGAGGGCCCATGGACCACAGTGAGGCTAAATTATGTTGCACACGCTGCTTGCTGGCCATTAGGCAATGCTGTTGTTGCAAGTGAAGTCATTGTGGAGGATGGAAATCGATATGTGAATATCAGGTCTTTGGTTTCAGTTTCTAACCACACAGAATTAGTACTTGAACTGTGCCTCCATCTTGATGCTTCTAATGAGAACTTGAATACCATAGATGATGCGAAAAAGGATTCTCCAACTGATGAAATAAAGACAGATGAATTTTTTGAAACTGAAAAATATGACCCTGCTGTTGGCTGGGTTGGTACTTCTGTTCAGTCTAGACACGGAACCCTGGATGTAATGGATGCTGACCAGGTTAGTCTGTATTTCAGAGTTATCATATGTTCCATATGCAAGGTCATATGTACCTAGGGATGACTTCTTTATGATGTTAATATGAGGCTTGATCGGTCTTCTGAAACGGGTCACATGACTCAAATCAAAAGATATCCCGTGTCTTTCAACCCATGTAACCCATTTGACATGTTCCCCTTATAGCTTAAATTTTAATTTCACCCATTTGACCTATTTGAGACAAAACACAGCCAAATTTACCTATTTTAAGTAAATGGGTTGATATTGCCAGATTTCTACCTATGATTAATGATGAGTAATCTGATCTTCAGGATGTTTTTATAATCTCTTTTTAATCTAGATTGTTTATGCTCTTGCATTTGCATCCCTTTTCATACTCCGCTTTCCAATGAAATAGTTTGATTAGCTACAGTATAAAAACACCATTTTGACCATTCTTGAGTTTTTTTATACTTCTTTCTAGTGCAATCTACTAAAATCTAGTGCTTGACAAAGTTAGGGATGTTTTTATAATCTCTTTTTAATCTAGATTGTTTATGCTCTTGTATTTGCATCCCTTTTCATACTCCGCTTTCCAATGAAATAGTTTGATTAGCTACAGTATAAAAACACCATTTTGACCATGCTTGAGTTTTTTTTATACTTCTTTCTAGTGCAATCTACTAAAATCTAGTGCTTGACAAAGTTAGGATTGCATGATCATTTGACATTTTTATTGAAATAAATGTTGTAAAGAAATTACATTAAAAAAAATCATTCATTCGTTCGTTCTATCTATATCTAAAATATTTGCATCATCTGCACAGGATTCTTTCGGTGTAGTTCTTCCAACAGGTTGGAAATGGGTTGATGATTGGCGTTTGGACACAAACTCTGTTAATACAGCTGATGGATGGGCCTATGCTCCAGATCTCCAAAGTTTAGATTGGCCTAAATCATATAGTAGCTCTGGAAACCATGCAAGGGTAAGGAGATGGATCCGTCACAGAAGAAGGAAGTCAAATAATTTACAGGAACATATATTCGTTGGAGAGCTGAAACCTGGTGAAAGTCTTCCGCTTCCGCTATTTGGACTTGTCCATTCTGGATTGTACCATCTTCAGTTGAGGCCTTCTATTCTGAATGATCACAAGGACTATTCATGGAGCTCCGTCATGGATAGGCATGTGTTCACAGAAGATGTTGATATCCCCAAAGAAACTTCTGGCATAAATGTCTCAACTCTGAGTGAGTCTGAAGAACTTATATACTGTTCTGAGATAAGTGGAACATCATCAAATAGGTTGCATGGAATGTGGTTTTCTTTGGGAATTCAAGCATCTGAGATCTCAAAGGATACATCTTCTGACCCTATTCAGGATTGGAATATTGTGGTGAAATCCCCTTTATCTATTACCAATTATCTTCCTCTGGCATCTGAATATTCTGTTCTTGAGATGCAAACAAATGGTCATTTTCGTGCATGCGCTAGAGGTGTATTTACTCCAGGAGAAACTGTGAACATCCTGAATGCTGACATTAGGAACCCTTTGTACTTTTCACTGCTACCACGACACGGGTGGCTGCCAATACATGTGCGATATTGCATTTTTTTTTTCTACAATTGACATGATTTTTGTTGTTGTTGACCTTTCCTTACCATGTTGTCTTTTATAGGAGGCTGTGCTTATTTCCCATCCTTCTATTGATCCAGCAAAGACATTAGGTTTAAGAAGTTCAGTTTCTGGGAGGTCTGAACATTTTCTCCCAACTTTTTTTTGCTTGCTTTTATGTTTTTTGTTTTCTTTTGCTTGCTCATTTGCCTTTGTTGCTGGTATATTCAGGGTTGTTCATGTAGTTCTTGAGCAGAACTTTGAAATTGAAAGGCCTTTGGCACCCAAGATTCTAAGAATCTATTCTACATATTGGTTGACAGTTGCGAGATGTCCGCCGCTTACATTTAGGCTTGTAGATATTTCCTCCAAAAAAACAAAACCAAAAGTTTCACTCCCATTCAAGTCAAAAAAGACTAATGAAGTGGTTTT
This sequence comes from Ambrosia x helenae, assembly GCA_030844895.1. NCBI lineage: Eukaryota > Viridiplantae > Streptophyta > Magnoliopsida > Asterales > Asteraceae > Ambrosia > Ambrosia x helenae. Next base: position 137,648,914 of record CM061229.1, on the reverse strand, counting down.
AGAGGAGATTACTGAGGAGGAATTTCATGATGGCTATACCATTGCTTCAGCTCTGAATTTCAAAGTGTTGGGCATGTCGGCTTCTATTAGTGAAAATGGAAATGATCATTTTGGGGATGTTAAAGATCTTTCTGCACTTGGTGACATGGTATATTAATTTATTCTCCATTTACCAGTGGTTTGCTTTTATTTTATGAATTCTCATCCAAGAACTTTTCTCTCTTGTTTTATAGGATGGTTCTTTGGGCGTATCTGCTTATGATGCTTCCAAGAATTGCATGCTTCTCTTTGTATCTTCCAAACCAACTTCCTATCAATCTGTTCCAACAAAGGTTCTTGACAGCCTTTTAAAGTTCCGTTCTGTCTTTAAATCTTCAGTTTTGTCCAGAACTTACTTTTTCATTGTTCTCCTTTAGGTAATCACTGTGCGTCCATATATGACGTTTACTAATAGGCTTGGTCAAGATATATATGTGAAGCTTAGCAGTGAAGATCCGCCAAAGCTGTTGAAAACATCTGATGTACGAGTCTCCTTTGTTTATCATGAGACTGAAGAACCTAGTAAACTGCAGGTGCACATTATTTACTTACTAAATCCAAATAATTCCTCATTTTGCAAATGTCCTTGAATCTTTTCTTAGTAACACGTTCTCTTTACATACCCAATTTTTTTTTTTGGCTAGATCCGAGTTGAAGGCACAGAATGGTCATTTCCTGTTCAAATTGAGAGGGAGGACACCATATTTGTTGTTTTGAATAAAGAAGATGGCAGTCAGAGTATTATAAGGACTGAAATTCGAGGCTATGAGGAGGGATCACGTTTCATTGTTGTATTTCGCCGTGGACCAAAAGATGGCCCAATTAGGTACCCTTCGTATAACTTTGTGTGTGTGTGTGTGTGTGTATGTGAATAGTATGAAAAATTCTAAGCACCACATGTATTTCCATTCTTCTGCCTTATAGTTAAAAATGTCTCAACAGGATTGAAAACCGATCAAATAACAAAGTAGTAAGAATTCGCCAGTCTGGTTTCGGTGATGATGCTTGGTTTTCAATAGAGCCTCGTGCCAGTACCAGATTTTCGTGGCTTGACCCATATGGTGAGAAGTTTATAGATACTGAGGTGCATAGTGATAATCAGGTTTCAGTATGTAAACTGGATATGGATAAGTCAGGAGTTTGTTTAGAATGTGGTGAAGGAACAAGGTTACTCTTTCATGTTGTAGAAATGGGTAATATCAAGGTTGGTAGGTTTGTGGACGACAAGTCAACAGGTTCAAGTTCAGATGGACTTAGTAGATCATTGGCATCTTTTGAAAATTGGAGGAGGGCCAACATGGCACCCACAGAACAGGAAAATGCAGCTCCTTTGGAGATCATAGTCGAATTGGGAGTTGTTGGGGTCTCCCTTGTGGACCATAGACCAAAAGAGCTCTCTTACCTTTACCTGGAAAGGGTTTTTGTATCCTATTCAACTGGCTATGATAGTGGGACCACAAGCAGGTTGGTGTTTCTACTTGCAGTTTAATCTACAACATTTGACCTGAGGGTTGTGGTCTCATTTCTTATTTCTGTTTGGTTACATATATATTGGCGACTTATGTTGTCTGGTTTAATAATGGCAGGTTCAAGCTTATACTAGGTCATTTGCAGCTTGACAACCAACTTCCTTTGACATTAATGCCTGTACTTTTGGCACCTGAAGAAGCATCTGATACGAATCACCCAGTTTTCAAAATGACTGTTACAATAAGCAATGAGAACGCTGATGGTATCCAGGTCTACCCATATGTCTACATACGGGTAATGTGCTTCTTGTTGTATTCAGACTTCCCTGTGTGGGTGGAAGCTATTTCAATGCATAATAAAGTTTTTGTTGTAATATCGTAGGTAACTGACAAAATTTGGAGATTGAACATTCATGAACCGATAATCTGGGCATCGGTGGAGTTCTTCAGTAAGCTTCAACTTGATCGCATCCCCCAAAGTTCAAGTGTGGCGCAAGTTGATCCGGAGATACGTGTCAAGTAATAATCTATTTCAGTTCTTATCTCTTTCTTACAACTCTTCTGTAGTTACTTTATGAAATGTATTAGTCTTGAGTTTTTCATTATGTACACATTATGCAATGCTTCAAACTGTGTGTATCTGATGGGTAGCTCGTGAGTGTTTTTTATGGGAAGAAGTCTTGTGAAAGTAAACCTTTTGATTTTAGTTTGTTAAATATGTTTAATGAACAGTGGCAGATCAATTCAGCAAACCATATGGTAACAATGTATTTTTTGTACTTCCCTTTTACAGTCTGATAGATGTTTCAGAAGTTCGACTAAAGCTATCTTTGGAGACTGCACCAGCTCAAAGACCCCATGGAGTTCTAGGTGTATGGAGTCCCATACTGTCAGCAGTTGGGAATGCATTTAAACTTCAGGTTAGGCAGTATAGCTCTACTAGATTGAAGTGCTCTATATTGGTGGCATTATTTCTTTGGGAAATTGCGTATAATAGTAACCTCTATTCGTTCACTCCCCGTTTTAGGAAATTTACTTTTCTATGCAAAATAGCAACTTTCTCTTTCTTCTATTACATGCATCTGATTAGGAAGGTTTCTGTGTCTGGTAATTGGTTGCTTTAATTCGAAGAGAATCAGAATCAGAAGTAGGTTTATATTTTTTTTTTCTTTAAAAACAAGTAAATTGAACAAAACGGGAATTTAACAAAAAAGAGGTTCATATTGGATGCTATTTGCAACTTTCCTTTTAACATAAACACTACCAGGCTTCCCGCATTCATTCATAAAAGTGTATTTTGTCTCCAGATCCACCTGAGAAAAGTAATTCACAAAGACAGATATATGAGAAAAAGCTCAGTTGTTCCTGCCATTGGTAACCGCATCTGGAGAGATCTTATCCATAATCCACTGCATTTAATTTTTTCTGTGGATGTGTTGGGCATGACAAGCTCCACGTTGGCTTCTTTAAGTAAAGGATTTGCTGAACTTTCGACAGATGGACAGTTTATGCAACTGCGCTCAAAGCAGGTTTGGTTTTATTTTATTTTCTTAATGCTTTTCTACTCTTTATGATGGAAAGTATATTATAGCTAAGTAATAACTTATTGGCCCAGGTATGGTCAAGAAGGATTACTGGGGTAGGCGATGGATTTTTACAAGGGACAGAAGCTCTTGCACAAGGTGTTGCTTTTGGGGTGTCTGGTGTATTGAGGAAACCTGTTGAAAGTGCCCGACAGAATGGACTTCTTGGGCTTGCTCATGGGCTTGGGCGTGCCTGTCTGGGATTTGTAGTACAACCAGTTAGTGGTGCACTGGATTTCTTCTCATTGACTGTTGATGGGATTGGTGCAAGTTTTTCCAGGTGCTTAGAGGTTATAAACAACAAGACTATCATACAAAGGATTAGAAATCCGCGGGCTATACGTGCAGACAATGTCCTTAGAGAGTATTCTGAGACAGAGGCTGTTGGACAGGTATTATTAAAACCATATAGTTTAAATCTATATTTTTTGGAGCACAGAACTTTTGTGCTAAAATGTTGCACTTCTCTGATTAAACGTTACCAAATAACGATCACTGAGCTAACTGCTCTTTTAATGACTTTATGCATTGTGTTTTCGTGAAGGTAAAAGAGCTGTTTGTTGTGATTATTCTATGATTTGATGTTATGCGTATATATGGACAGATCCAAGAACCCTAACGCCCTAACGGGCTTAGCTAAAGCCCCCCCCTATTGACGACTAACCCTAACATTTTTCACAGAACTAGCCTTTATAGGAAATTTTCTAGTTAATTTTTTCTTTTTTCTTTTTCTTTTTTGCGCTTGATAACTGCATTAATATTCCTGAAAAAGTTGTATTTTTGTGCTAAAACAACTCGTTATGCTCTTTTCCCCTGCTTGGTTCTTCATTTGCTACCTTGTTAATAGATTGTGCATATGTTTACCTCTATTTTTTGTACTATGAAACTGGATATAACATTTACCTCTAGTTAACTTGATTTCCCAATTGTGGCTCTCAGACTCTACCCTATTCATGACAATGGCAGTGGCTTCATTGCTTTCAACAGATTTAGATTGTGCATATGTTTCCATAAGAAAATATTTTTTTCTTTTTCTTTTTTCAGATGATATTGTACCTCGCGGAAGCTAGTCGTCGGTTTGGATGCACCGACATATTCAAGGAGCCATCAAAGTTTGCATGGTCTGATCTTTATGAAGACCATTTCATAGTCCCATATCACAGGATTGTGTTGGTAACTAGCAAACGAGTCATGCTGCTTCAGGTGCTTGTAATTCATCTTATTTCAATTGCCTGTTTTCCATATTTTAAATGCAATAAAATTTATAAAATTTGTATTCTGCATGGACAGTGTCTGGCTCCTGAAAAGATGGATAAAAAACCATGTAAAATTATGTGGGACGTGCCATGGGAAGATCTCATGGCACTTGAGTTAGCAAAAGCTGGTAATCCAAAACCTTCTCACCTAATCCTGCATCTCATAAATTTCAAAAAAGCAGAAAGCTTTGTTAGAGTCATCAAATGCAGTCCTGAAGAAGATTCTGAGGGAAGTGAGCCACAAGCTGTTAGAATATGTTTGGCAGTGCGTAAAATGTGGAGATCCTATCAGTCTAGCTTGAAAAGCCTAACATTGAAGGTAAATGGATATAAAATGTGTCAATTTCAACCCACTTGTAAGAGAACGGTCCAGTTCGAGTTGTATCTGTTTTGATAATGGGTCAAACAGGTAAAATATAAGAATATAGCTGAAATGAAACCCATCAAACAGGTATTAAGTAATACATCCTATGTTAAACAGAAACAAACATACCTAGCATGGTCCACCCATAGGGTAGGGTCTCGGAAACGGTTAAAGCATGTACAATCCTAAGAGTCTTAATCATACTCAATACATTAATGTTTTGCTAAACAGAAAAGGTTGAACAAAAAGATGTTGGCTAGTCGCCCAACAGGACCGTTTTGACCCGCACATAAATTTATATGTTTTGACCTGTTACCTGAACATTCATTTTGCCACTAGGGGAATAGATGAGGCGAGAGTCCCAGCTCGGCTATGCTTGAACTTGGCTTATTTAAGAAGCACGAGATTGGCTCAGGCTTGGTTATTATTTAATTGATTTATGTGTGTGTGTGTATATATAAGTAATTTTATATAATTATGCATATATAATATAATATATATTGTACATTTTTTCTAAACTATAATTATATATGTATAAATATTATGAATACCATTATATTTACACTAAGTAATAGGACCGTTGATGCTTGTGAGCTTAATCAAGCTTCTTGTTTTAAGCTCGGGTTTGAGCTGGTTTATGCTTGGCTAGAGTCGAGCTTTTAAGGAGCCGATCTTGAGTAGCTCACGAGCGGCTGGAATCTTTTACACCACTATTTGTCCCCTCTAGTGGATATGCTACCTCCGTTCACTTTTTAACTTCAGTTAACCTTCTTGATTCCCCTTGCTGGCCTTCATCTGCAGGTCCCTTCTAGTCAGAAACATGTGTCTTTTGCTTGGGATGAGAACGATTGGAGAAACTCACGTAGCCAAAACAAATCCATCATAAAGTCAAGAGATTTCTTGTCCCCTAGGTTTACTTCTGGTAAGGGAAGTTTTGTTAAACATGCTGTCAACTTTTCAAAAGTCTGGACCAGTGAACAAGAACTGAAAGGGCGTCACGCATTATCCAAAAAAAAGGTAACCATCTCAACCGTGATCTTAGTTTTCTTTTCAGTTTGTATGCCAAGGTGCCACATTGATCACTCTATCCTGCTTTGATCTGTCAGGTTGTTGAAGACAGCATGATCTGCAGCATCTGGCGCCCTATCTGCCCAGACGGGTATCTTTTAAATCTTATAATTCTAGGATTATTTTTAATCTGTTAGAAACAAATTTAAAAACGATATATCAAACAATGAACTTGTTCAATCATCATGCCCACACACAAGATTATTTAAACATACCGTCTTGATTTATGGTAATGTTCCAAATTTAAAAGCAAAAATATTTCCTTTGTACTGCGGAGATATTCATCCATGTGGTCAAAGTAATTTACATATTTTAATGTTCCCTTTGTTCAATAAGAGGTTGAAATTCCATAAGCTTCTTTTGGGGGAACAAAAGTTTTGTTCTATTGGCCAACAAACTTTTCCTAGATCGTAGGATTCTCATGTGTTCGTTATAGATTGAAGTTTCAGCTTATCTTTATTAGGATTCTGGTATATATATATATATATACACAAATTAATTATGCACAAATGCATCTTTCAGATATGTATCAGTTGGTGATATAGCCCGTATTGGAACCCACCCTCCAAATGTTGCTGCAGTGTATCAGAACACAGATAGACGCTTTGCACTTCCAGTAGGCTATGATTTGGTAAGAATTTTACAAACTCTTGCGACAGAAAATGGAATGCCATTTTCAATTCTATTGATCAAACGTTTCATTTCCATATATCTGGATGCAGGTTTGGAGAAACTGTGCTGAGGATTACACAAGCCCGGTATCAATTTGGAGACCGCGCCCTCCAGAGGGTTATGTTTCTGGAGGTTGTGTGGCTATATCCAGTTTTAAAGAGCCAGAACCAGATCTTGTGTACTGCATGGCTGAGTCAATTGCTGAAGAGACCACATTTGAAGAACAACAGATTTGGTATGCACCCGAGTCGTACCCATGGACATGTTGCATTTATCAAGTACGTAGCCCAGCTCTTCATTTTGTAGCCTTACGCCAGCCCAAAGAAGAAGCAGCCTGGAAGCCTATGAGAGTTATTGATCAATCATCAGAGGCTTCTACATCATCATCAGTAGCCCCTTGATGTCAAATTCGCTGTTTATGTTAGAAAAGAAACTGTTAAATGTTCTAAAGCGTGTACAGAAACTTTTGGCCCTGTTTTTGCTATTTTTAGGATTTTTGGTTTTGGTATAGGAGGTAGGCGAGTTTTCTGTAATAAAGGCAATAAGATTTGAAACAGAGGACAATATAGGGGCATAGGGCACAAGGCTGCAAATGATGTGTAGATGGTGTAAACATGCGGCGGTAATATGGTTATGCAATCTGCAACAACTTTTGGGTGCGTTTACATGGCAATTTATATGCCCATAAAAGTTGAATAGAAACTTTTTTTATTCATGGTCAAAATTCATACGAGATTTAATCGAGTACAGGCTCGGGCTTGGCCTATTGACGGACTTGAAATAATAATGAGCTAAGATCGAGCTTAAGGGGTTGGGTGGAGTTTTTCGTCGAGCTTTTGTAGACGTATGATAAATAAATATCTATACCATGAAATTTACAAATTACGTTATTTCTCTGAATACTCAAATCTTCATAACCCCCAGTTGAGTTTGCATGGTGAAGGCTTGTCAGTAGGGCTGCAAATGAACCGAATGAACACGAACAAGGCTTTGTTCGTGTTCGTTTATTTATTAAACAAACAAATATAAACGAACTTCCCGCCGAACGGTTCATGAACTGTTTGCTGAAAGTTCAGTTCGTTTGCAGCCCTAAGTGTTACTGTATTATGGATGTAGTTGTTTTTGTATTTAAGCCTAGTGTAGTAGCACATGACTCACAGTCTACCGGCTAGCAACATGAATGAGTATAAGAAATAAGCATAAGCAATGTCGAAACTTGATTTTGTAAAGACCGACAAGAACAGTAACCCATATTGTTGCAATTTTTATTGGAAAAAAAAAACTAAGGTTTGAATTCAAAAGCAAATTGAAATCTTATGGTTTCCAAAATAAGTAATCTTGTCGTGAAAGCAAGTGTTGGGGGCACAAATATCTACAGGGATATGATATTTTTTGTTGCTTCAACTTTTGTGTTTTGAGTTTTTCTTCGAATAACTACAAAACGTTCTAGATATTTTTGTTTATTTTCATCTAACTCTAATAATGTTGCGATTTTGCAATTTGTCTAATCTCATCCTTTAATGGATGTATAATTGTAGTTTTACATGGACTAGTGGGGGTGCCCGCACGTTGCAGCGGGGACCACAACACTTTAAATAAAAAAACATGCAGGATTGATTTGTTAGGGTCTAGGGGCCTTTTTTTCAACTCGTACAAGACACACAAATCCCAAAGACCAACTCTGTGTATGAGTATAACGTAAAAATTTCATAATTCAAACTGTTACCTAATTATTAAAAACACAACTTTCGTTATTGATTTCTCAATTTCTATAAAGTATTATCAAGTTTATAAAAATTTAACTTTCTAAATTTCCTAATTTTATATAAAAGATTATAATAAAACATAGTATTATGACTTGTTTTTATAGGTTTTCTATTTATTGTGTTTAAAGTCATTATAAAATTGAATATCATGATCTCTCATAAACTCTCTTGACTCTTGATTTCCTTTTGATTAAATATGGTGTTATAAAGACAACTTTGCCCCCAAAAAGTAGTTATTTTATTTGTATCATAAGCAATTAAACTTGTACCTCTTAAGTTTTAAGAAGTCCCTGAAAAATGCTTTATAATATAGTATAGATATAGATATAGATATAGCCCTTGTGTCATCGATATCAAACACTTGACTCGTTTCTTTTTTTCATTTCAAAACTGATTAATCTTTTTTTTCTCTCAATTCAAAACTGATTAATCTTTTTTTCTCTCAATCAATAAATACTTTTAATATGATGTTGCACCCTAATAGACACTATGTCCAACGGGTCAATTTGTACTTGCCTGTGACATACTTACTCCTCAACAAAACGGAGTAGTTGAGACGCTATGATTCTCCTATCGACAATGTTGGATGCCAATATGTCACGAGTGTATTCACCTTTATCCATAATAGGATCGGAATTCTCAATCATTTGGGGAGGAACAAGCACTTTGCGACCTGGGCTTTAGGTAGTGTAAGCCTTTCTTTGTCTATATTTTCTTACTATATTGGAGAATGGTTAGGGACTCCACAAAGATAATCAGTGTAAAGATAGTGTATTGTATGGATTATGAATAAAGATTACAATGATATAAATAGAGATTACAGATAATTACACACTAATACCCTCTGATATATAAACATGTCTAAGACTGTCTAATACCCCCCCCCCCTTAAGCTAAGCGTGGGAAACAAGCTATAGCTTGTCCCGTAATGTCACAAATTTGTCAGTGGATAACGGCTTTGTAAAAACATCAGCAATATGATCACGTGTAGAAATAAACTGAATCGAAAGACGCCCTTTAGCAACCTTTTCTCACACAAAGTGAAAATCAACCTCAACGTGTTTCATACGTGCGTGGAAAATTGGATTTGTAGACAAATATGTGGTTCCCAAAATGTGCACCACGGTATTGGAGCAGATTTCACGAGTACCCGAAGTTCGCGCAGTAGAGACTCAAGCCAAGTAAGCTCCGCCACCGTGTCAGCTAATGCTTTATATTCAGATTCAGTATATGATCGAGAGACAGTTCGTTGTTTCCGAGCTGACCAAGATATAAGATTTGAACCTAGAAAGATAGCAAATCCACCCATGGATCAACGATCATCTAGGCAACCAGCCCCATCCGCATCTGTATAAGTTTGCACTAGGGCTGTAAATGAACCAAACGAACACGAACAAGGCCTTGTTCGTGTTCGTTTGTTAAGGAATTAACGTGTTCGTGAATTGTTCATGAACGCTTACTGTAACACCCCAACCGATGGCGGAAACATCGGGATGTCACGTATTGATGATTGTTCAGTAGCTCATGGTGAATAATAAATTCCATTAAGTGGTTTAAATGAATTACATACAATTGATCTAGAATTTTGTACATCAAATTGAATAAAACTATACACGTATCTTCAAGCATCAATTCAAATCTTCAAGCAAATAGAACCTGAAACATGTTAAGTTGAAAATGTTTTGGGTCAACAAAAGTTGGTGAGAATTACATAGGTTTTTGATAATTGGATAAAAATGATGTGCAATTCATGTGTCATGTCAATCTAGTCCATATGTGAGAACATACTAGAAATAAATCGAGTGCATAATCAACCCTGATGACTGTTATAAAATGATACATACCATACGCTCATGGTCCAATATGTTATACGATAACAAACACCCACGCTACCTTTGTAGGAGGCACGTATCCGGGTGGGATTGTCAGTCCAATAGATCTATCAATGTATACCGCCGGCTGATCAATGTTAATGATTATGCTAGAATGATGCTTACTCTAATCATGCTCAAGACATAATGCAACATAGAAAACACATAGACACATTGATGATTGAATTGCAATGATGATGTTATAAACATGTTTCACCCCAAAAATGGTGATAAATAGAAAAGGGGCTATGTAAAACTCACCTGATAAGCTAGCAAAAGGTTCACCAAAGTTGATTGTTGTTGCGAAAATCCAAGGAATTATCCTAAGTGGTTCAAATGATAATAATAAGTTATTGCACTCGTATTATGATTGAACCATTTGCTTGGTTGTTTTTTTTTTTTAACGACGGTTACGATAATATAATTTGTTAACAAGGACATAACTTAGTCAAAAGAAATATTATTTATGTAAATATTCGAGACACGATCTATGTCGATTAGAATAATTTATTTTTTTATCTTAGCTTTTTGTCAAAATAAGGATGTTAACTTTATCCGTAAAATATCAAATATTTTCTTTTAGGATTGAGATTTATAAAAATAACTACAAGCTTAAAGTAAATTTGTTGATATATATAAATAAATAAATAAACAAACTACACACACAACCTCAAAGCTAGTTTTCTTTTTTTCCTTTAGATGAACACCATCCCACAACACAGTAACCCATCCCCATAAAAAAATTCATATACAAAATCCATTAATCAACACTAATCGGAGATTCGTAACACGCCAGAAACAAGTTTCATCGCTTACCTGAAAGTAGTAGAAAGATGGCGCGCCGTTGATCGGTTAAAGTTTCGACAACAAGGGGATGATGATGGTGGATTCGTTTCACCGGATTCTCGCGGGAAGCACCGAGTGGACCAAGAGGATGGTTTCATGGGTGTGGGTTCTAAAACGAGCAGAATGTCGCCTATTTATAAGGTTAGATGTTTGGGGTAGATGCTTTGAGTTCCGAACTTGGGCTAGATCATGGTTGGTTATTGTTGTTGTGGTGGCTAAAACAAAGGGTGGTACGTAGCGAAGGTTGTTACGGTTGTTCGTAAATATATAGTGACTGCTATATGCGTTGGAAAAACGAGTTGGGATACCATGTATATATATATTATAATGAAGGGAGCAAAGCTTTAATGTAGATTGCGAGTATTGTGTGAATAAAAAAAAAAACTGTTGAACGAAAATTTCGGAACCAAAAAATATGATTGGTTGTTTCCAAATAATAATAATAATTTATGAATACCTCTAATCTCGGTGAAGTGATAGCAAGAAATTAGGAAACCAAATTTTTAGAGAGTTAAAAAAAGTCAAATGGATTTATCTAAATTAAACTTGTAAATGAATCATAGTGATTCAATTTAGTCGGACAAAACAAAGTAAGTACTAAATACATTCAATTATTTATACAACTCAAATTATAAATTTACTCATTCCAATCCCTTTTAAGTTTATTAGCTTCAAAATTTTAAATGCTATACATGATAAATCTTAATTCATATATATATATATATATATATATATGTGTGTGTGTGTTTGCAAATTTTTTTTTTGGCAAGAGTTTCACGAGAAAAAAACAAATAATCTTCTTTTGGTCATATAATATGATCAACTATTGTTACTATTATTTAGAAAAAAAAATGGTTATTATTATATAAATAAAATAACTAAAAAATGTTAAAATAGATAGTTCAATGAGGAAATTTTTGTATTTGTTTGAATTTATACCAACTCTAAAAACATTCGAAATGACTGTTTTGAAAAAAAAAAAAAAAAAAGTTTAGACATGGTTATACTTGTACAAAAGAAGTATAAGATATGGTGATTATATTAATTCAAAAATTGGGAAAAATATGTGATGTTATAGTCTCCCCTACTTTTGGAAACTTCGTCCCGAAGTTATTAAAATACAGGGTTGAGGATGTTTGGGTAGAAATTAAGGCAACTGTGGTTTGGAAAATTTGGGTTAAGGCACGACATGTATTTATAGGTAATAGAATAAGCTATTTCGAATAATTTGGATGAGAGGATTGATATGTGAGAGTTTTAAATGTTGGATTAGGTTCGTCTGAAATAGCAATGAGGATAAGAATTTAGCAAAACACTAAACTTAAGTTTTAGGAATCTTAAAAGAAATGCATGAGTTGATTGACTATAGAAAGACTAAATGAACTACCAGGTAACTAGAGTTTATAATTGATTATCTACCGAAAACCTTGATAGAATTTCACACTACCTTAACGTACCTGTAAATTCATGATTACGTTCCGGACCGTAATTACCAATTTACCTTACATTAGGGTTTTGCGTCCTTTTATGACTTTATCGATTGTTGAGCAGGTCTGATAGTCTCCACCAGTCGTTGAGCAGGTGGTAGGGCCTCTCCCGACTGTTGGAAAGACATGATGACCTCTACCAATCGTTAAGTAGGTTGTTTGGTAGTCAACTAACTGTTTGTACAAGTAGGCAAGTATAATTATAAATATAGCAATTAGTTCACATTCAAACAAGCATGCACACAGATGTTATGATAATACTTGAATTTTATTACTTGAATCAAATAGCGTCAATACATAGAATAAAAGCAACCAATAGTCAAATGGTGAGACTTGCGGTTAGGTAGCTGGAGGGTCTTGATCTCGGTTTAGTTTAGGGCATCGGTTACGGTAGTGATTTGGGTTATAGCATTGACCATAGTTGAAATTACCAGGACGATTAGGATTAGTAACCTGAGCAGGGTTGTAGATAATTGCAGCCAGTCGGGCATCAACACCTTTGTTGTTTTTGTTGTTGTTGTGGTTGGTGTTGTGGTTGTTGTTGTTACTTTCCTCTTGGTTTTCACCACTGTTATTGCGAGTGCTACGACGTGGAGACATGATCCGTAAGGGACACAATGAAGGTTCAATGTGGCATGAAATGAATGAGGTGATATAAGGAATGTAATCATTTATTCATTAATTAAAACGAATAAACGAAAACGTTGACTTATCAAAGACTCCAGATTCTAATAACATATGAAGACATGCTTTAGCCTATAAGTGAACACTCATCCCGAGAATTCCCAGGTAGGCATCCGGGTCCCTCGTCTGATTGGGATATATGCGCAATGCCTGCCTAGACAGAAGACTCAGAATACAGGCGTTCACCCTTCCAGATTGCACGTGTTCGTTATTAAGATCTAGAACTTCGACGAGATCTCAAGGGGGTTCAGGTTAAAACCTGAGGAATTTGTCCTATTAGTCTAAGAGTAGATCCACTGTTGGAGAGCAACCTTCTTGTAGGGATGATAAGAAGTAGCTGGGGGATAGAGATTAGCATGTAAAGAAGCAAGTACTGATTAAGTCCTATGGTTATAGACTAGATTATTCTTCTAATAACCTAATTCCCTATAACCATGGCTCTGATACCAATCTGTAACACCTTGCCCCTCTCACCACCAATATTGTCCGCTTTGCCCATCCAGAGCTCACGGATTTGTTTTTGGTTGCCCAAGTGGAGACTTCCCAGGAGGTCACCCATCCTGGAATTTCTCCCACCTGAGCACGCTTAACTGTGGAGTTCTCCTCTCATCCACTAACATTAAGCCCCAAAACGCGTTGGTGATTTAAGAGGCAAGACATTACTTATGAACCAATGATCTCTCCTGGCCACGGCCGATGTGGGATTTCCTGGGGTGTCACATTCACCCCCTGTTAGAGTCTCATCGTCCCTGATGAGGTGTGTTCCTGGGGTGTCACATTCACCCCCTGTTAGTGTCTCATCGTCCCTGATGAGGTGTGCACCCACCATCCCGAACGGCACAGGAGTGGCTCTGATACCAATCTGTAACACCCCAACCGATGGCGGAAACATCGGGATGTCACGTATTGATGATTGTTCAGTAGCTCATGGTGAATAATAAATTCCATTAAGTGGTTTAAATGAATTACATACAATTGATCTAGAATTTTGTACATCAAATTGAATAAAACTATACACGTATCTTCAAGCATCAATTCAAATCTTCAAGCAAATAGAACCTGAAACATGTTAAGTTGAAAATGTTTTGGGTCAACAAAAGTTGGTGAGAATTACATAGGTTTTTGATAATTGGATAAAAATGATGTGCAATTCATGTGTCATGTCAATCTAGTCCATATGTGAGAACATACTAGAAATAAATCGAGTGCATAATCAACCCTGATGACTGTTATAAAATGATACATACCATACGCTCATGGTCCAATATGTTATACGATAACAAACACCCACGCTACCTTTGTAGGAGGCACGTATCCGGGTGGAATTGTCAGTCCAATAGATCTATCAATGTATACCGCCGGCTGATCAATGTTAATGATTATGCTAGAATGATGCTTACTCTAATCATGCTCAAGACATAATGCAACATAGAAAACACATAGACACATTGATGATTGAATTGCAATGATGATGTTATAAACATGTTTCACCCCAAAAATGGTGATAAATAGAAAAGGGGCTATGTAAAACTCACCTGATAAGCTAGCAAAAGGTTCACCAAAGTTGATTGTTGTTGCGAAAATCCAAGGAATTATCCTAAGTGGTTCAAATGATAATAATAAGTTATTGCACTCGTATTATGATTGAACCATTTGCTTGGTTGTTTTTTTTTTTAACGACGGTTACGATAATATAATTTGTTAACAAGGACATAACTTAGTCAAAAGAAATATTATTTATGTAAATATTCGAGACACGATCTATGTCGATTAGAATAATTTATTTTTTTATCTTAGCTTTTTGTCAAAATAAGGATGTTAACTTTATCCGTAAAATATCAAATATTTTCTTTTAGGATTGAGATTTATAAAAATAACTACAAGCTTAAAGTAAATTTGTTGATATATATAAATAAATAAATAAACAAACTACACACACAACCTCAAAGCTAGTTTTCTTTTTTTCCTTTAGATGAACACCATCCCACAACACAGTAACCCATCCCCATAAAAAAATTCATATACAAAATCCATTAATCAACACTAATCGGAGATTCGTAACACGCCAGAAACAAGTTTCATCGCTTACCTGAAAGTAGTAGAAAGATGGCGCGCCGTTGATCGGTTAAAGTTTCGACAACAAGGGGATGATGATGGTGGATTCGTTTCACCGGATTCTCGCGGGAAGCACCGAGTGGACCAAGAGGATGGTTTCATGGGTGTGGGTTCTAAAACGAGCAGAATGTCGCCTATTTATAAGGTTAGATGTTTGGGGTAGATGCTTTGAGTTCCGAACTTGGGCTAGATCATGGTTGGTTATTGTTGTTGTGGTGGCTAAAACAAAGGGTGGTACGTAGCGAAGGTTGTTACGGTTGTTCGTAAATATATAGTGACTGCTATATGCGTTGGAAAAACGAGTTGGGATACCATGTATATATATATTATAATGAAGGGAGCAAAGCTTTAATGTAGATTGCGAGTATTGTGTGAATAAAAAAAAAAAACTGTTGAACGAAAATTTCGGAACCAAAAAATATGATTGGTTGTTTCCAAATAATAATAATAATTTATGAATACCTCTAATCTCGGTGAAGTGATAGCAAGAAATTAGGAAACCAAATTTTTAGAGAGTTAAAAAAAGTCAAATGGATTTATCTAAATTAAACTTGTAAATGAATCATAGTGATTCAATTTAGTCGGACAAAACAAAGTAAGTACTAAATACATTCAATTATTTATACAACTCAAATTATAAATTTACTCATTCCAATCCCTTTTAAGTTTATTAGCTTCAAAATTTTAAATGCTATACATGATAAATCTTAATTCATATATATATATATATATATATATATATGTGTGTGTGTGTGTGTTTGCAAATTTTTTTTTTGGCAAGAGTTTCACGAGAAAAAAACAAATAATCTTCTTTTGGTCATATAATATGATCAACTATTGTTACTATTATTTAGAAAAAAAAATGGTTATTATTATATAAATAAAATAACTAAAAAATGTTAAAATAGATAGTTCAATGAGGAAATTTTTGTATTTGTTTGAATTTATACCAACTCTAAAAACATTCGAAATGACTGTTTTGAAAAAAAAAAAAAAAAAGTTTAGACATGGTTATACTTGTACAAAAGAAGTATAAGATATGGTGATTATATTAATTCAAAAATTGGGAAAAATATGTGATGTTATACTTACCGAACGAGATTTTTTGTTCGTGTTCGTTTGTTAAGGAAATAACGTGTTCACGAACTGTTCATGAACACCTACCGAACGAGATTTTTGTTCGTGTTCGTTTGTATTTATTTTCTAAATTTAGGTGTCGGAAAAAAACGAACACAAATGAATGCCAACGAACACAAATAGGCATTACTGAACAAAATCGAGCACAAAGTAACACATTAAATTCTGAAAATTAGCATTTTTCATTGCTAACATTGTTCGCCCAGAATATACTAATCCAATTACTCAAATATACGTAGCATAATCTTGATCACATAATGTCTTATAAAAACGCAGAGGTATCATATTAAACCTGAAATCCTCGTTTAATCCACCAAAAATAAAAGTTAATCACAATAGCTAAAGTAATATTAACATGTGATACACTAATATATGTTAAATAATCTACCAGTAGGAAATTTGAAGTACTTAAACTAAATATAAAAAATTAAAAACCCTAATGAACTATCGAACACAACAAACATAAACGAACACGCTACCGAACATTCACGAGCATAAATGAACGAACGCGGCCTATGTTCATGTTCGTTTGTTTAACTAAACGAACGGAATTTTTCGTTTGTGTTCGTTAATTTATTAAACGAACGAACACAAACGAACTTCCCGCCGAACAGTTCACAAACTGTTCGCCGAACGTTTGGTTTGTTTACAGTCCTACATGCAAAGTAGAGCCAGAAGCTCTTTTGAAAAGAAGACCATGATTCAAAGTACCTTGTAGATAGCGTAGAATACGCTTGACAACAGACCAATGGTTTTCTGTCGGGGAATGCATAAAGTAATAAACATTAACTTTTTCTAGCACCAATGTTTTAGACTTGATCTTTTGTGATGTTTGGAGCCCTTCTCCAGTTAAATCTTTTAGTGGTGATTGCATTTTTTGTTATGTGTTGATCTTTTTACTAGATATGTGTGGATTTTTCCGCTTAAACATAAATATGACGTATGTGCCACCTTTAAAACTTTTCATGCAATGGTTGAACGTCAATCCAAATAGATTGGGGAGGGGTAAAACGCATCTGACAGGAAAGGTATCCAACCTCTTATAAGGAAGCTTTCATTCTCATTCCCAATCGATGTGGGATATTACATCCACCCCCCCCCCCCCCCAGGGAGCCCAGCGTCCTCGCTGGCACACCGGCCTAGCTCCGGCTCTCATACCATTTGTAACAGCCTAAGCACCGTACCAGATATTCTCTGCTTTCGCTGTCGGCACGCCCTCAGGCACTAGCCCCTCATGGATTGAAAATGCATCTGACAGGGAAGGTATCCAGCCCTTATAAGAAAGTTTTCGTTCCCCTTCCTAATCGATGTGGGATGTTACATCTCTCCTCCTTCCTCTCTTCTCTAGGCAT